>OX359246.1:74878905-75047927 GCA_947179485.1 Allacma fusca | reverse complement strand
GTTGGGCATAATAACTTATCAATATAAATGTAGGCTAAATGTAGGCGAACATTTTACATGCATTTATGTTAGGTTGATGTACACACTATGCTTTGGACATTTTCTACTGTTTACATAGTGCTTCCTTAAATTTTTTACTAAAATTGATTAATAGCTAGGAAATTAATGTTGTTTTTAAGTGAAGTCATAAGTTAAAAATTTGTTTAATTTTCTCGTGGTATTAAAATTAGTTATCCTGATAATACATACTATACATAACTATCTTATTGTTAGTGGGGCCACTTTAATTGTGTATGATATACCTAATTGTAAGTTAGTGATGAATTAATAAAACATATAACACCGGGAAAATCTCAATTGACATAAGGTAAATGCTTGTGTAGGGGGACAACAGGCGTTCCTGTATCATCATAGATTTCCTACAGACTGTTACATATTACTCATAGACGCAAATATATGCTAAATTATGTAGGCGTAAATGTAGGCAATGGATTTTTTTAAGAATATGTAGGCGTATATGTAGGCAATAGTTTTCTTTTTTCAAAAGTAGGCATCATAAAAATAGGCGAATAATCCGTCCATATATGTCGGTAAATTTTTTTTATCAACACTAATGTAGGATATTGTAGGCAGGATCGGGTATTACAAATAAATGTAGGATATAGGCGAGGTAACCTATTTGCCCACCTTTGTGGTAAACAGTAGAAGTCGGATTCTCTCTATCGAATCTCTGTCTTCTCGGCAAATCTGTACAGAAGACAATTTATGAATTTCCCTGCTGAGTCAAATGTCCCTCCTGAAGGTCCACAATGAATTCAAAATTCCTTGCTGAAAAAAAGGCTAACGACTTTCAAAATCCCTGTTGGCAAAAATAATTTGCCTACAAATACCAGTCAAATCCCTGTCAAATAAATTCAACCAATCTAAAAATCCCTGTTTGCCTAACAACTTCCCCTGAAACACGTCAAAAAATTTGAAAATCCCTGCCAAACAAAGATCAACGATTTTTAAAATCCCTGTTTGTAAACTAGAATCCCTTCCCTTTGTGATTTTCCCTGCCAGAAATATTTTTGCCTGGGAAGAATCTTGCCGTGCTCCCACAAAAATCCGACCCCATGAAACAGTGTAGCACATCTTTGTAATAATCCTGCGCTTGGTCCAGACCGTGCCAAAATTCAAAAAACAGACCGAATAATTCCTACTAGTTCACAATCAGTGCATTCCTTCTTTGGCAACTCTATATAAAATCCATTCAAGGTATTTAATGTTTTTAAGAAAATGTGATATCGTGACAATGTGATGTTGTGATAGAAATTAGCAACCACCGTCATAAAACCTTACTCTGTGTTCTTTGCTTCTTCTCTCTCTTAAAAAAACCAAGTCGGCTAGAATTAACCGACTTAGTCGGAAGTCGGCTAAAATCCAAGCATAAGTCGGAAGTCGGCAGAATTTCTGTATATTTCAAGTCGGCCAGAATCTATTACAGCCGACTTGGGACGGCCAAAATCATCCGACTTAATCGGCTAAAATCCGATAATATCCGACTCACGTCGGCTAATTTTGGCCGACTTGAGGTTCAAATGAACTTCCGATTTCCGACCAATTCGGAAGTCGGCTAAATCTGTTCAAGTCGGGTCGGCCAAAGTCTTATTGAAGTCGGAAGTAGGCTAAAATCCAGAATTTAAGGTCGGCCAAAATCTGAAAATACCCGACTTTAGTCGGCCAGAATCAGCCGACTAAAGTCGGAAGTCGGCCAAAATTTCGTACCCTATTCCCTCTATAATGTCACATTAAACTGGCCTCTACTTTGAAAATGAAGTAAAGTTAAGCTACTATAAATTATTCATCATACACCAGAACAGGATTCACAGTAGTATTTCCACGAGGAATACCATTATAGCGGGTGCCACTATATACCAAAGATGCACATCCTTCCTCCAAGGATAGGGCTTATAGGCATATAAATAGGATATGCATTAAAATTAAGCTTCTTATGTAGGTAGGATAGGATAGTAACCGAATAGTCTTCAGCGTGAAAAAATAGGAATAGGATAGGCAGCCTTTTGTAACGCAAGTATAAGGAATATAGGCCGGACTTTTCTTCATATAAATGTTGCCTAAAATATAGGAAGGAATCCTCGGTTTTAGTGTATATGTATGTCGGATAATTGAAAACAAACGAAAATAAACTGCGAACAGTGCGCACCAAGAGGCATCCATGGACAAACGTAAATACTGTTTCGTGTAGAAACATGTATTTTGTATTAAACAATGTTTCACGATTGCATTCAACGTGCTTAATTTGCTTGTGCTTAAGTCCCACAGAATAAAATTTATAGGATAGGAATAGGCTTGCATGCTCCTATTGTATCCTGTATAGGAAATAGGTAGGCAGCTTGAGTAGGCTTGACAATCCTTTATCTATATATAGAGGGATCGAGAGTTATCCATTACTTTAAATAGGATATGTAGGATGTATGCATAGTTCTCATTTATAGGAAGGTTATAGGAATGTGGACACATATGTGCATCTTTGCTGTATACCTTTAACATTGCAAACCTCTAGGGAGGGTTTTTTGATGCCATTAAAGAGGGAATGCCAACTAAGAGGAAACCACTATATAGGGAATTCACTGTATAGGGTCTTGGGTTAGTCCAAAGCTGGGCAAAAAAATTCCTATCCTAAATCGTACATCCATTTTATAGTTTACAAGAGCATACATTTTGCGTACATACATTTTTCCAGAAATTTAATCATACATATATATGCAGCATATAAATAAATGTATGCATAAATATATATATGTACGTGTGCCTATAAAAGTGTATGTTGAACGTTCTGAACCTTTATAAAAACTAATGCAGCATGGCTTGGCGCGTGTATATAGTTCATTAGTTAAGTTTAAAATTATTAATTTCTAGTAGGTTTCAGTCAAAACGTATAGAAATCGTTTGGATTTCAGCAGAAATAATAAATGCGAATAGCCCAATAGACACAGACCGTGTCAACAAAATACAGATGGAGCTCGCTGAACATACACGGTGTATAAATACATACCTAAATCTCCCGGCCTTTTAAACATACATACTCGTACATACAGTATTCTTAGCATACATACTTATATCATACATTTTTTAGGGGAAACATGCAGCCTACACATATTGCATACAAATATTCGGAAAATGTGTGAACATACACAAAAAAATGCGTATATTTATACATAAATGTAGGGAATGTGCCCAACTTTGGGTTAGTCTGAAATGTAGAGCATGGCCAGCTAGATATCTATTACTTTCTCACGAGGCGCTAGTTATTAATTTAGATTCTGGGATATCTCTTTCTGCTACTGCATTAGGGTTGTCCTTTGGGTTACTTCCTCGTGAATTAATTAGTGTCATAATTGCTTCCATCTGGTTCCGCTGACGTCCTATTTGAACCTAACCTCACGGTCAGGGTTCCTATCGCCTGTAGGAAATTCCATAGCTCGCCATGGAACAATCTGATACATATAAATACGTGTCTAGTGGTGATAATACTGGGAACAATAATTTTATCCGGATTTAAATTTTCTACAAGAATTATTTTCAGTGTCGAGATCGGATATGAAGTGACATATTCGGAAAATATTTCGGTATTACTCACTTTTGCAAAGGTGTCCAAAAGGTTCAGCCTACCTAAAATACTACATATTTTTAGCAGCTTTGCCTTCCCTACATATTAACCTACATTATTTATCAAAAATAAATAGCCTACCTATTTGCCTACATATATACTCCTGTAATGTTTCTGCCTATATTTTAGCCTATAAAGGCATATTTTTTAGCCTATAAAGACCTATTTTTTAGCCTATAAAGACCTATTTTTTAGCTTATAAAGACCTATTTTTAGCCTATAAAGGCTTATTTTTTCAACTAAAAATCATCTATGTACATATGTACGTGCAATCGTAACACATGAAAAAAATCAAACTACTAAAATGTCACGTATTTGAAGAATATTTTTGAGATTTATTTTAAGGTTAAATCAAAAAATTGCTTGACAAATTTGTCAATAGATTATTAAATATGCCTATTTTTACCTTTGCAAACTGCCTACCTTGTTCCTAAATAAAAAGTGAACTCTTGCAGCTCCTACATATAATATAGGATTAATTTTAGCGGTAATTACTGCACCCTATTTTACTACCTATAATTACTTGGATTTTGCATCCTGCCTATTTTTATCCTATATATAGGCCTATAAATAGGATAGGTGGACACCTTTGCACTTTTGCAATGACAACTAAAATCATAGCCTCAGTCACTATTTCAAACAAGCAAGAAAAATCAATTTTTGATTGAAACGACAATGAGTTGGCCCACTAAAACTCTCACAGAAGTTTCTAGACATGAATGTCAAACTATGCTTTCGGGAATTAATTATTTTTTATATCAAATAAATGTTGACATGAAACAATTTTGACTTTGCCTCAGGGCTCAGTCAGTATCCTTCGTGACCGCAAAAATTAACCATGCATGGTCATTGAAATTTTGTTCACAAAATCTTAGCAAGAATTCACTACAAAATGAGGGAATCAAATATTTTGAGATACTCGCTTATGTGGGCTAGGAAGGATAATCATTTTGTCCCCCCCCCCTACCCCGAAAATATGTAAAATGCAAGATTAAAGTTTTTATTTGTTTGAGGTTCAAACAAAATTTGAATATTTATTTGTAGCTACGCGTAGGACAAATTAAGAGTTAAGCCTGCATTAATGACGACGGAATTTAAGAAGAAGAGATTCTGGAATCCGACGACATTTATATTTTTGAAGAGGATTTTCAAAACTATTATGACACCGACGAGAAAGAACACAAGGATCTAGTCATTCAGTATATTGACGCATAAATGGAAATATCGAATTCAAAAATAAAAATTCGTTATGGGACTTAACATTAGTAATTTTACAGAAGACAGGTATTTTACTTGTGGTATTATTTGTACTGCGAAACTGTGTCGACCTCTTCCGACAGAACCATGCAAAATAAACTAGAATTATTTTTGATGGAAATTGGGAAAATATATTTAATGTGTGTTTTTTGAAAACACAAGGATCACCTAAAAAGGCGGGTTGATAATTTTTGAAGAGCTTTTATGTCCTTCAGCTGATTACCTATTAAATACAATTTGAGAATTTTTATTTGTTTGTAAAATTCCACGTAAATACAATACATACATATACACACCTAAAAAGCTTACCTTGTTAGTATGTTAAAATATTTAAGCTACAGAAGAATTTTGTATTCAGCATTTTAAACTATCCCAGGTACAAAAGTATTTTGTACTTCGTATTTTATGAGACTGGAAGTACAAAAAGTATTCTGCAATTACTTACTTTGAATGGCCTACAAAATGTTTTTGAATTAAAACACTTTGATCAAAATGCTTCACATCTAAATCATTATAACTATAATAGTGCAAGTGGCATTTGTCATAGAAAGGATTTTTAAAAATAGAAACCGGTTTAAGCAAAGGTATTATGTACATATATAAAAGTATATATTTAGTATTTGGATTTTGATCTTTTCGCATAATGTATTTTCCATGGTATTTTGTATTTTGACTTTTCCCGGGATATCTTTAATTTTATATTTTGACAACACAGATATGTATTTTCCATAGTTCCGGAAATCTACATCGATGTGTATTTTTGCAATGATGAAGTACATTCAATTTATAACGAAGCCCCTAAAATGAGCAAAATTTTACTCCTATGACGGCTAAGAAGACGACAAATATACAATTAAGAGAAATAAAAATGTTTGATACTGCGATCATCGAATTTTATCTGCTTTAGTCTTTATAGATTTGTTTAATTCAACTTAGACTTTTTGGGTTGTAGGTAAGATTTGAAGTAAAAATTAAGGAGAAGCCCCAGAAAAATTATAATTGGAAAAAATTGAACGATTGCAAAGCCGGTGGGTCGTTGACAGTGTACCCCTTGGTCTGAAAAAAAATTAGAATCATGTTAGCTAACAATAATATTGTTACATGGGAATTAATTTTAAATCGGTTGCCACTCAACGTACATTGGTAATTCACCCAGGTCATATGGAGATAAATCAATATCAAAATCTGCACAATTTGCATTGTAGTGATACAAAACGCAATCTTCCGGGACAGTTTAAATCCAAGGGCCTGTTGGAATTCAGAACAAAGTTAAGAAAACCAGAAGTTATCACATAGAAGCACATACAAGTAAAATTTTGAACACAATTACCTTTAGAGTGTAATAAGTGTACATGAAAAAATGGACTGAAGTGTTTAAGACAAAGGTGCGCCACATCGGATCATACAGTTCGAAACTATACCACGTGATAAGAAGTGTGGTACTGTGGTGCCACCTGGAATTCACATTTGAATATATTAAGCATAAATACATCAAATGATCAAAAGTCAAAAATATTTAATACTAGGGCCAATTCTTTACCAATGCAAAATACTGAGAGGTTGTTTTCTCAAAACGATAAAGGCTGTATCACCCAACTCCAAGAATTTCGATACCACAAACATTAGCCACCAGAACGACGTGGCGTAATTGTGCACGTCCCTAGATTTAATATCAATTTAAACACATTCAAATTTACATAGATACAAATTACATTAGCATAATATTATAAAACGATGTCCAATTTTCTGATTTAAGAATTAATCCCATATGCATAGCTGGATTTACTTGTGTTTGAGCTACACATAAAGTACATTTTTTATCCTTTAATGTTTCCCTAATTTTCAAATCGAATCAATAAGAAAAAAAAATTGTTTTAGTGGTTTTAGTATATACTGCAATTTAACTGCTATTTTGCAGCAGAATTCTTATTTTTAAAGCATCCTTTACGTTTACTACGTCGCATGCAGCGCCTTCTATAAACTGTATATGAAATGTAACTTAATTAATTCACAAATAATAATTCCCGCTGAAATAAAATTACGTTTTTGAACCCCGACTGAAAAACTTCAAGAAGTCCCAGAAAACATCAAATTTAAAAAGTCCCATGCAAAACATGTCAGTCGATTTGAAAATGTCGGGTTGCTATCCGTTTAAAAATTTTTCCTTTTGGATAACTTTATCGCTGGAAAGAATCTTCCTTGCTTTTTATTGAGAATCTCAATCCCTGATTATCATATCTATTTTTGCTTAGCTTACATTTTACAAATGACATTGTAAACCCCATCAGGGTTGAGGAGCAGATGTAAAGTTTCCGGAGCAGCCCTGAGCGTTGCGACAAGTCCAAAAGCTGCATTAAAAACGTTCCACCACACCATGAGCGAGGAAATCTGGAAGGGCGGGCGGCTTTGCATAAATTTACGACCTGCAAAGGTGAGAATTAGATAAAGCCCTGAGACTCCAAACAGCAGTGGTTTCATTCCCTTCATGAGGGATATCGTCTTGGAAACATCGAACACTTCGAAGTCATAAGCTGTGACGTAATCAGTTTTGTTAGTGATATTCTGATACGGCAAATCCATTTTGAAGCTTGTCTGCAAAATAAAGGTGAAACACAATTCAATTAGAATAGAAAATTAAGTGACACTCAAGCAACTGAAACAAAATTTGCCAGCTTTCCAATATTTGCTTTCCAATATTTCAAAACAAATTGATCGATTTCGTGTTAGAATTCTTCCTTGTTACAATTAAGTGAATAGCATACATTCACTTGTGTCAAATTAATTTTGAAAATAAAATTTGTAAACGAGGAAAAGCAGTAAACAAAAATACGTACAAATATAGGGAAAATAAGATCCTTCTTGCCAGTACTTAAGAGCCATATATTTCAATCAGCAGTATTTGAACTTGACTTCAGAAGTTATACTGAATGATTCTAATGAATTCTGCCCACTTTTGTTTCCTGGAAACTTCCTTCAGTAAAATTTTTTAAACTATTATTGCGAGACATATCTTAAAAAATGCGAAATTTGTGCTAGTCATAATTAGGTGTGTAGGAATAGTAGGAGTTAGTAAAGCTCCTTGAGAACAAAGTTGATGGACATGGAGGAAAACATTTCACATCAGTATTTGTAATTACGTACATATTTGTGTACACTACATCGTATTTTAAGTCTGGGATTTTAGACGCAGAGGTGAATGCATTCTTTGACATCTCTCCTGACAAGGATACTTTTATTGATGCTTCACCCCAAAATTTCAAAATTCTGCCAAAAATAATTTGCTGATTGTGAGTACTACTTTAAGGCAAACCTGGGGACACATGGGGATTCATTTAACTGTAATTTCATGGACCAAAATTTCGGTCTCTGAACCGTAAAACTCTTTAAATCAGTTTCCTGACTTTAACGTTTTGTCCCATTTCTGATTTCTAAAATATTCTGAAGCCATTGTGAAGCCCATAACATTTCAAATGACATATGTTATGGCTATGTAAAACCTTCTGAAGTGGGAAGGAACTAAAGCCAGAACGATTTGAACTAATTTATTTGGCAAATTTTACTCCCAATCAGTTTGGCAACGTGGTGCGTGATTCTCCTTGCTAATTGCCATTTAAAATTTTCAGTCTTGAAGGACACCGCACAATCCTTACGAGAAAATGTCCTCTGTTCGATTTTAACAAAACAAATTACTGCAGGGTGCGCCTTGATGCGTTGATCATTTCTGATAATTGCCCCAACAAAATCTGACGACGGGATTCGGAGATATCCCGGGTCAAAGTTAGCAAAAAATGAGGGGGGGGGGGCTCATGGGGTACCAAAAAATTCAAACAGTGAAAATTAGCAATATAACTACCAAAACGGTAAGAATAAAAATTAAATGACGTGCAAAAAAAAATCAGCGAGATATGACCTCAAAATCCGAAGATACTGACCTCAAGAGGTCAAAGAGCGTCGATACCGGTTTCATAATCTAAACAGTGATGAAACTGGTCCACATTGGAACCAGGGGTTTGACTAGACACATATTAAACGTGTGCCGAGTTTGGTTCCATTTGGTGGAACGATGACCTATCTGTGACCTCCGAGGTCAATATCTTAACCATACCGGATTTGGTGCTTAAAAATCATTCGATTTGCCCGTTAATAGGCTAGAACTTTTGTTTTAAGCACATTTGAGTAGTCTGTCAAGTTTGGTTCCAGTTGGTGGAACGATGACCCAGCTGTGACCCCCTAGGTCAATATCACACCCATGCCGGCTTTGGTACCCAAAAATCTTTCGAATTGCCCGCCAATAGGCTCGAACGTTTGGACGAATTAATTTTTAGTCTTACCATTTTGGTAGTTATATTGCTAATTTTCACTGTTTGAATTTTTTGGTACCCCATGAGCCCCCCCCCCCTCATTTGTTGCTAACTTTGACCCGGGATATCTCCGAATCCCGTCGTCAGATTTTGTTGGGGCAATTATCAAAAATGATCAACGCATCAAGGCGCACCCTGCAGTAATTTGTTTGTTAAAATCGAACAGAGGGCATTTTCTCGTAAGGTTTGTGCGGTGTCCTTTCGGGCCAAATTAACTTCGCGCCAAAGTTTTTAAAAAAATGCAACATATTTTTGAGGTGGCAGGTGTGCCTTAAAGTAGTACTCACTTTATGAGTACACTAGTTTTGGTGTAATTTCGAAATCTGGAGGGGGCACAAATAAAGGTTTACTTGTGAGAGGAGATGACCATGAACACGTGATCGTAAACTAATGGCATGTACTGTTCATATGCACTTCCATTTTCAGGTAAGCATGTCCGTTAATGCATATACGTGTGTGTCTCTCAAAAAGTGTATTGCACGCCCACATCCCTTTATCACCATGTATTCGGAAATTGTTCCGAAGCAGGAGGTGTAGAAGAAGAAATAATTACTTATTCCAGCTTTTAATTACACGCTAAAATCAATTGAAACGGAATGGGTAGGGACAAGACTCCTCCCTCCAAGATGATTCCTCCTAACGATAAAACGCATAGCTCCGTGATTATTCAAGGCTGCTGTGTAGGGCGGCGTAAGGTACGACCCTCTCTTTTTACCCCCTTTGCTGTATTATATTATTCTGTATTAGCCCGTGTCAAAATTTCCCCTTACAAATTTTGATTGAAACAATAAAATTTTGATGATATTTTTCAAAAATTAAAATCTTGATACTTTTCATTAAATAGTGTTGGAAGTAATTACTGGCACTTGCATGTGTAAAAAAAATCATGGAAGTCGGTGAGACAGTTCGGGAGAAAACAAATATTTTATTCGTTTTTATTTTTTTTACGTACGAACACATGGACCGATTGCAAAAGAAGCTAAACAGATTTTTCGAGAGAACAGTAGTAAAAAACCAATCTGGTTTTACAAATTTTTGAACACAAGCCGGAATTAATTTGAAATTTATTTATTTATTAAGTACTTTATCAAAAGACAATTTATCCTGAGTGTGGGTCGTCCAAGTTTCAGCTGATTCCTTCTAGCAAAAAAAAATCAATTTTAAAGAAAAACGAAACAGCTCCAAATTCACTTTTTATTCGGAGTCGGCCCTACGGTATGTACATCAGAAAATCACGGGAATGTTCCAAAATAATAGTTAAAAGTTGGAGGATTTTTTAAAAATTCCCGGTCAAAATTTTGAAAACTCATAAAGGAGAACTAAAATTTTATTCCGAGTTACCACGACGGTTTGAAATTTGGTAATTACCGAAGTACTTCTGGATTTACGTAGAGTTTTTCATATCTTCATATCCATATATCATATTTAATCATATAATAGCAATTGCTCCCAAAAACTTCACTTCCAGCACATCATCACTGGATTTTATACTAGTTTTCGGCTTGGTTTAAGAGCATTCATTACTAAATAAGAATTTATTTTTGGATCCGTACATATCATATGAGCTGATTTATATTCCTTTTTCCTTTCAGTGTTTTGCAGTACTAAATTATTTAAGTCATGTTTTCACAGAGCCCTGTTCTGTAAAAGATCTTCAATGCTCCTAGAAAAAGCTCAAGATCAGGCCATTTTTATTTATGATTATGAGTGCTGCAATAGAACTTACGTCTACCTTGATTCCCATTGCAGTTCAACACTGATATTATACCTGTGATTATAGATGACTTATTCCCATATACTTTTAATTCTTTAAAGTATAGCTCCCTTTAAACGAGTTTTTATTCTTCTGAATGAATGGGTTAGTTCAAAGTACAAAAAAAAGTGACGCTGAATGTGTAAAAAGGAAGGTCTCTACTACGAAATTCTATCTCATTGCTTTCACCCTTGCAGCATTTTTAAACAATTACATTTAACCGAAGCTAACTCGGCGCAAAATTACTTGCTATGATTGTAAATCCTGTATATTCTCACCAGTCTTATGATACTTCCAAGTATAAATACTGTAACATTTAAAAAGTCACTCAAGCTTACCAGTTACGTCAGGCCGGTTTTCCCAATTACCTTCCAACTTGGAAGCTACGAAATTTGTTTTTTCAGGGATTATCAATCCATAGAGGTTAGTGTGAATGTTCCTATAACACCTCTCGAGTCACAAAAGCGGAAATAGTTAAAATCAATTCTTTCTGGTTCTCGCTGTCCCATCGTAGCATTTTTGCACTTTAATTCCCAAGAACGTGACTGACTTTTCTGGAAATTTTTGTGAAAAGCCTTGTTGACGTCAAAGCCAGGGACAGCCCTGGACCCGCCGTCGGTAGTTCAGAGAGATATGTCATACAAATTAACTGTAGGAATTATACACGTGACTTACAAACCCTTTAAAAATTACAAAACTATAGAATAGAAAATTCCGTCGTACTATTACGAGAAATAAATAAATTAATTTGTTAATTAATGAAGAAAGGGTAAAAATATGATTCACAAATCTTTATTACGTAATTACAAAACTTTCAAATTTATACCTTCACCGAAAATATAAAGTTATAATATCAAACAGTATCAAAAGTTAACAGATAAGTGTGTAAGTGTTTGCGGTCGATGAACAAATAATTAACCAACCACTCAATCCTAAATGTATACATTTTGATAAAACTAACAGCCTGAGTTAAATACTGGGATTTGTGGTTCAACCATGTATTACGCTATTAAATATTGTGAACTTCTACCAAATACCTTTGACTGCTCTGTAAGAATTAACAATAAAGTTGATAAATCTGTGATTGTACTCATTGTCAGTTACATTTCGTTGTCCTGGTCAATTTCTTAGGAAGAGTGTAATTTAGATTTTCTGGGTTGAAGGTACGACCTGAAGAAAAAATTGAGCAAGAGTACTGCAAAAACAATGACTGGGAAGCACTGGACAATGGAAAAAATAGGGGGCCGTTGACAGTGTAGTCCCTTATCTGTGAAAATAAAATATGTTGTAGATGTAAAGTTAGTCTGATAAAGGAATATTTATTATTAACATTTGAACGTTTTTGAAGTAACTTCACTTACATCGGAAATACACCGAGGAAAAATGGAGGTAAACTAGTGTCAACACCTGCAAAATCTGCAATGTGGTGATGAACAACGCAACCTTCCGTGACACTTTGAATCCCAATGCCTGTTTTGATTATAATAAATTAAGGACTCTTCCCAGTTTTTATAATTGTCAGACAAATTGCGTAAATGAAAAGCATAAGCTTACCTTTAGCGTGTAGTAAGTGTACATAAAGAAATGGACTGCAGTGTTCAGGACGAAAGTGCGCCACATCGGATCGTACAGTTCGAAGCTGTACCACGTGATAAGAAGTGTGGTACTGTGGTGCCACCTGACATATGTTTAATTAACAATATTAAATAATTACATGCATCGATTCATCGAAACGTAAACTTTTGCTTCGAAAAATTTGTATTGGATAAATTTTTCCAAATTTTAATTCGAAGGTTTTCTTTATCAACATCTCAAATTTTGAGTGAATTTGACTTAACGAGAGTGGTAATTGATTCAGTATCAAAGCATTTAAATATTTGTCATTAAATATTTAACATAATACTATTTGAGAAGTTGCTTTTAAAGGTTACGCGCCCATGTCTGCGTGCATGCCCAGGTCTGTCCAGAATCCTTAAAAAAGCAACCTCTATGCTTTCACCCATACCTCAAAAAGTGACTTTCCTGGATATCTCCTGAACAGATTGATGTATTTCTGATATCAAAAGCTTAAAGTCAATGGGAGATCATTGTGAATCTCCATGAATTTTTGTGTTCCTGTAACACTTGAAGTCGAAGAGCGCTTCGGAAAAATAAACAAAAATTGGAGGCAAATGGCGAATTTAAGTTGCATGGTGACCGTTCATTTAACATTGGAAAATATTTGAGGGTGTTCCGCTAATCAGAAACGCATGAAAACTTATTGTGAGACGCTTTTTAGAACTAGGATGTTACTGTAAAATTTTGGTGATGCGATCTTTAAGGGATCACCCCTTAAATATTAGTTGAACCCTTGATTTGGATTACAGGTCACCTATGTACATGACATGTTAAACATACGGGTTCATTTTTTCAACTTTCATTCGTGCAAAAAAAATTATTTTTATTATTAAGAATTTTTTGCACGAATGCAAGAAAACAATGAATCGTTATTCTTTTTTAACATTCGTTTTTTGTTTACTTGGGTAAGTTTAAATTACAGTAACCAAGTTTTATACAACTTATTGTTAGTCCTGTCCAAGTCAACAAAAAGTAATGCCATTTTAGAGTACAAAAAAGAAAAAAGATAGAAAAGAAATACTGCAATGCTAAACAAGTTAGCAAATCTTGCATCTTGTAATTTGAATGGTAAATAAATTCGAATAAATTAACTTTTTTTGTACGCCTTTGAATATTTAGTAAAGTGTGGCTAATATGATCAGTCATTAACTTTTAACCACCAAGCATAAATTATAACTTCGGATAAGAGAGTAAGTACAGTATAAGATTTCCTTTGGGGTCCATTAACATATGTCCGACATTAATTAAAATGATGTAGCTATCATGCATTGATAGCACCCTGGATGGTTCAAAACGTTTTAACCCTTTTGTGGATAAAATTCAAGTAAATAATCAATTTTTATAAGCCAAGTTTGAATGTTTCTCGTCCAAGCAAACAAAATCTCCAAAAATTAGCCAACAGTTACGTGCATGTACTTCACTGGCAAAAATCATTATTGTCTGAAATCTTCCTGCAAGGCTAGTTTCACAAGTCCAAAAGGTCGAAATAAATTAATAGCTAAAAAAGCTTAAACAGAGAAGTTGCTTTTGCGCCCTCAAAAGTTGAAAACAAGTTTACTGGTAGATGCTGTCAGAATAAATCAAACTGGTTTATTGAAAATGATGAAAACTCTTGAAATGACGAAAAGCAACGCCACGACATAATTGTCACTGATGCAGAAATAGCCGGGAAAAAGTTGGTTTGCAATTATTATTACTATCAAATTTGAGATGTAAGATGGAAATGGTTAATTAATAATACTATTGAAAGAGTATTCAAGGAGAAAGTATCCATCGTGGCGTTGCTTTTCGTCATTTCAAGAGTTTTCATCATTTTCAATAAACCAGTTTGATTTATTCTGACAGCATCTACCAGTAAACTTGTTTTCAACTTTTGAGGGCGCAAAAGCAACTTCTCTGTTTAAGCTTTTTTAGCTATTAATTTATTTACCAATGCAAAATGCTGAGGGGTTGCTTCCTCAAAATAATGAATGCTGTGTCCCCCAGTTCCATGAATTTTGACAGGACAAACATCAGCCACCAAAACGATGTGGCGTAGTTGTGGATGTCCCTACAATTATTTACAATTAGTATTTTACGATTTGATTCAGGTTGAAATATTTCTGCGCACACATTTTCCAGCAAAATGTTCTATATATTTAAAAAAAAAGATCTTATGGTAACTCAAAAACTATAGTTAAAGCATTTCAAAATGTTTCAAATAATTCCTAAATATGCAAAATTCAAATCCACAGCCAACATTGTAAACAATATTTGGGTTGCAAGCTAAATATAGGACGCTTCAGTAGATTTGAAAATATATGGTTGTTATCCGCTTTAAAATTTTCCCTTTCGGATTGTTTTTTTCGCAGGACAGAATCTTCCTCGATTCTCATAGCAAATCCGATCCCTGATAGCAGTAATTATCTATTTTTGCTTAACTCACATTTTACAAACGACATTGTAGACCCCATCAGGTTTGAGGATTAGATGTAAAGTCTCCGGAGCTGCTCTGAGCGTTGCGGCAAGTGCAAAAACTGCATTGAAAACGTTCCACCACACCATAAACGAGGAAATTTGGAAGGGCGTACGTTTTTCCATAAATTTACGACCTGCAAATGTGAGAATTAAATAAAGTCCCGAGACTCCAAACAGCAGTGGCTTCATTCCCTGCATGAGGGATATCGTCTTGGAAACATCAAACACTTCGAAGTCATAAGCTGTGATGTAATCAGTCTCGATAGTCATCTTTTCAAATGAAATATTCATCTTGAAGTGCCTGGAAATAAAAAAGGGTATTATAAAACATTACTATTTATTCTGTGAAAATAGCCTGGACCTGTTGTTTAGGTTGGTACAAAATGACCATAATTAATACTGTTTTGAAAGGCTCGCAATACCTTCTCAGAAACGTGGTGAAAATAGGGTGAAGAACCAGCGCACAGCGCAAACAGTTTTGTTAATTTTAGTAGTGTATTTTTAATCGAGAATTTAGGCTAATTTTAGGCTAATCTTATGTCGGACTGAAAATTGATAGCAAAATATCAAAACACTCTTTCTCTTTTGACATTTAAAAGCTGACTGACTTTAATTTTCAATTTCTATAATCTAGGTTAGAACTCGTAGCAATACATGCAGAAAGATTCATTCTTGATTCCGTTGGTCAAAGCAACAAATAGAAAATAAAATAACTTCGTAGCAAATAATAAATAATTGGTTTTAAAGATTGGCATGTCCCATCTCCACGGTAATCCTCATAGTAATTCGTAAAAATAGTAGCAGCAACAAATACTATCCAAAGAAATCCACTGTCCAATAAAAACCGGTTGTTACCATTTTTGCCACTTTCTTGGCGTTTATTGATAAAAGTCTGTTTTTTTCCAGCCCTGAGTACAAGTAATCCGAAACAAGTCAAATCCTATCCTAGTGAAAGAGTACTTTAAGCCAAAGATGGTTTTTAGAGCTGAATTTGAACCAAGACCACAGCAGAGTTTTACACAAATCCGATTCCAGTCAAATTGGAAATTAGTTAATAGGAATTTCGTTGGCAAAAACACATTCAAGTAATTAGTCGAAAACTAGCCAAAGCCCTTCAAAGCGGTGTTTGAGACAAACTTAGTCTTAGGTCTTTTGGTATAGACAAAATCATACCAAATAAAAGGTTTTTTGTAAGACTAATAATGCAGTTTGAGATTCGAGCCCAGTTTGAAACCAGAGTCATTTTGTTTAGACAGGAATGGATTATGAGCCCCCCGAGCCGAATTTGAGCCAATATCGGAGTTTGAATCCAACATTTTTTTGTAAAATAAGTTACTATTTTTTTAGTTAAACGAATTTGATATGGGCTTTTGCTACTATCGCTGTAAACTTCAGAACCGTATACGTCACACGTAACATGCAGTACTCCTGACCTGTCAGCAATTGCAATTTCAGTATGAAATCTCACATGCGCTACTCTACCAAATTTAGTAACACACATGCAAGAGAAGATAAACAAAAAAAATATCGTCACGTTTGGAAATTTTCAAAATAAAAAATGCATAATCCGGTATAATTTACAGTAATAATTGACATTGAGATATTATCATCGTTTATCGTCATGTACACTTGGTAAACAATACCATCAACCGAAAATCCTAAAACTTAACTTTTGGAATTTATGTTTACGGTGAAAAACGACCTCAATGAAATCATATGTAGACTCTATAAGTAATTATACATATCAATTTTCATACAGATCGGACTTCAAATACTCGAGATGTGACAGTGGTCACTGTCACACTTCACAGGTCCCCATAGCAAGGGGTATTGATAAAGCAATTATTTGAATATTGTTCCCGGCATACTTTAACTTTAGATCGTCTTGTTTGGAAACTTCATCAATTTTCTTACAATTCCGTCATGGAGAAAGTTATATTCGATAATGATTGCGGAAACCCTAAAACATGTACAATGTTTCCTCCAAATCTCGATGCAACATAGGAAATAGATGCTTTGTCATTTGAGACTGTTGTCAATATATACAAGGGAAACCTTTATTTTGTTTTTCGCATGAAATTGAAGCTACTTTTACCCTAAATGCAGGTACTTAAATTTAAATCATATTGAACAGT
This sequence comes from Allacma fusca, assembly GCA_947179485.1. NCBI lineage: Eukaryota > Metazoa > Arthropoda > Collembola > Symphypleona > Sminthuridae > Allacma > Allacma fusca. Next base: position 75,030,674 of record OX359246.1, on the reverse strand, counting down.
CTCCGTAGCAAGGGAATACCAACAAGCAATTTTAAACATAATGTTCAAACGTATACCTATCACAACCTGTTTACGTATACTGAGTACATATGTATATCATTTAAAAGCTGCAAGAACCTATGTAAGTATATGTATCCTCTTTGTACAGTGTGAACAAAACAAAATAATTAGCTTCTGACCTTATAATTACACAGTGGCGAAATGAAAATGCATCGAATGAATGTAACGTTTTCACTTCTGAATAAATACCTGAAATCTGTTATTGGCAAGAGAGGAAAACAATCTAGGGTTAAATATAATTAATTATAAACTACATAAATAAACCAATTAACAAAAACTACACTGACTTTTATGACTTTAGGAACTTTTATATCCAGAAGTTCCCAGCTTAAAGTTTACTCTTGAGCTTTCCAGTAATTGATTTTGGATGTTAATGCCTAATCTAAAGCTGATAATCTTTCCTTACGTATGGGAATCTAAAGATTAATGTGCTCAGATTGTTTCAAAATATTTACCATTCGACACCTGGAATGGGAATTTCACGGGATTTAAGTCGAAGTTGGTGTACTTATGAAGCCAATTAGTCCAAACTATGATCATCTAAATTGACTCTATAATAGGGATATTAACATGAAACTCTTGTCGTTTAGAGCCAATTGTTTTGAGAATTTGATTATGTAGAAAACCTCTATTTTTTCAGAGCATGTATTAACTATACTTACTTATGTCATTATTTCATGGAGAATTTCTTTCTTGCAACATACATAATTATATATGTACAGTTGCCTCTAATAACCCCCTTATGAGATAGTACATGCATTAAATGCTGAGTCTAGATTGAGCAACCGAAGCCATTAAGGATGAACCCAATATGGATGTTCTCACATCCTCATATCCATTGCGCCCAACGGAGCAGCCCGCTACAAATACAGGTAATTAGATATAATTATATTTCGGGGGGAAATTATTACCTATTTTTATAGGCATGGAATTCCCAGTAAAGAAAAATTTCAGTGAAATTTGCAATCTAATAAGGATCTTTACAGTGATATTTTACTGGGTTGAAGGCCCCTTATGATTTTTTCTGACCAAAATGCGTTGTGCGTCGTATGTTTTCCAAGTTTTTCCTAAATCGAGAGAAATAGTTTCCCCATCAAAGCTGAACGTTTATTCACCATTGGAGTGTAGTAAAATTAGTAGTAGCTTTCAGAGTCAAAGTCAAGAATAAACCTTGAGGTCATGAGAATAAGGAACGAAGAACGCCAACAAAACAACCTCCAAAAATATCTGGAACTAGATTTGTTGCAATCAAGGGAAATCAAATAAATCAATTATAAAATGGTAAGCTGTCCTATGTACGAATTTGGAGAAATCTTTTGAGCAGATGGGTACTCTCATTACTTTGTTTTTCTACAACGCGCTCTAATTACAACCGGGATCCATTACTGTATAAAAGAATTTTCTCCTTAAAAGCAAAAATATTGTGACAAATCTTTACTTACTTGTTTGTATCCGAGTTAGAACTTGTGCAGTTTATTTGTAAATGGATACTATCATAAAATTGTTTTGCAGTAATGACATCATGGTTGTATAACGAAGATTTTATAAATTAACATAGTTGTAGACCCGTGTGTTTCCAAAGAGAATCCCACTATAGATCACCTTGTTATCAAACAGATTCTTGGCACGCATATTTGAAGAAACCCTAAAGGGTGAAAACTGCAAAAAATATTGCACTCATTTCCTACTTTATTTTTTTCGGAAATGCAACTGGCACAAAGAATACTTACTTCGTATGCTCCAATTAACTGGGACTTGACAACACTTTGCATTAGAGTTGCATCAAACAATAAAGTTACTGGTTCTACGGGATTTTGCGAGATAAATTTTATTCGACATTCAAGGCTTCCATTGAAGAGAAAAAATAAAAAGGGTGAGATTGTTTTGCGTATGTACGCTTAGGGTATTGGGTTTGCCTAAACTGTCTCTGTGAGACGTGAGTCATGGGGGAATGTGTGGCTGCAGATGGATCAACTTATGTGAGAGGAACGGATTATACAAATAAGTGCTTGTGTGTGCACTCTCTCTCTCTCACTCTCACTCCTGCAGTAATATCCACTCCTTTATTCTTCTTCTTCTTCGTGCATTTACAATTTCTCGGCTTGTCCTCCTCTCGTTCAAAAGACGAGATTATAAATGAGCAGTTAATCATGCGCATTACGTACGCTAGTGATGTACATTTAAATCTATGGGTGTAGTATAGATATCACAAGAGGTTTAATGCATATTCATCCTTAACAGTATTTTTATTTGCTAAAATTAATTGCAAAATAAATGATATTGTTGAGTTGATGACAGTATGAATGAATGTATGAAATATGTAAATGATTGTTCCACAGGAGTGCCACTAGTGCAGGGAATTTCTGGTCTGGTTCTTGCGCAGGACCCTTCTAAATGGGACCAGACCAGAACAGACTGGGCTAAATGATTGAGACCAAATAATAGTGGTAGTGAAGTATTTGAAGCAAACTATCCAAAAAGGCACGGTCCTAAATTTTGTAATAAAAAAATTATGAGTCGAGTTGAATTTTTTGGTGTAAATTTAGACGTGGCAATTTCTACTGGTCTAAATCTTTGGACCGAAATGTTTGGTCCAACCCGGGCCAGTCCAAGCACTGTGTGCTATTGTTATCGCCAGAACATGCATTCAGTTTTATTATTATGGAAACACAATGGGCATGTTACGATGTTTTGCCTTTGTTTCTGAAACCTGCTTAAAAATGAAACTAGATTCATTGTTAAAGACGTATAGTTATGGATATAATAGCAGTTGGGTTTTTAAGCTTTCGTTTTTAGTTTCCAGTTAATTACTTATTAAAGTTTAAAATTCCAAAAGAGAAAAAGAATTATTCTACAATGCAATGCAAGAAAATATTCTTTTCCGATGTGAAAGTGAGGAAGGCTCAAAGGTGTTTGTGGAAACCACGTGTACATAGAAATTTGCTGGGAAATCAAACTCTCAAAAATATTTCTTGTAGTTCGAAACAGTAGATCGCTTTCAGGTTCTGGTAATTGTCTAACAGGAAATAGTTTATTCCTAAAGGTATATGGCTCTATGGTTTATTTCAGAAATGCTATATGACGTTCCACTGAAAATGTCCAGTGCAGTTACAGAAAATGCAATCTTACAGAACACTTGGGAAAATGTAATCTCCAGAGAAAAGTTGCAAGAACCACAGAAACAAGGACAGCTCGATGATTTGTAGGCATTATAGTCAATTCGCTCTTGTCACAGAAATGCAATAAAACTCAAGAGAGATTCAAGTAAATTTTAGGTACATAATTGCGAAAAAGCATGTTCTGAAATCGATTTGAAGCACCCATCCTGACCTCGTGTGAGAAAAATTCCCAAGAGATATGACACTGGTGGTGCTTAACTTAACTATAGTGCCCTAATAATAAGTTAATATGGTTGCACCATATCAGAAATATCACAGAATTTATTACTACTTATACGATATTTAAACAAAATTGACCCGGGCATTACAAATACGGTGCGAATCGGGCAAGGCTATTTTTTATTATCTTCATTAGTATTTGGTTTAATAGAATTGCAGAGTTTCAAATTTTTCAGTTTGTCCGTAAAACGTTTTAACCCCTATGCACTGCCCAACTTGAAATCGACATAGAGAAACTTCTGTATCAGAAATTTTCCAAACCCGGACACCAACACAAGTGACTTGACCGAAGAAATAATTCAGATGCTGGACAGGGTTCGGTTTTTGTGGGAAGACGGGAAGATTCTTCCCAAGGTAGAAAATTTCATTGGGAACGGAATGTTTTGTGAACATGGATTTTCAACATAATTGTCGTATTTCAGTGGTAACTGTTGTTCAACCGTAACCAGGGAATTTGATTGGATTTTCAACCATTATGCTCGAAAAACATGATACAGCACGAATGAGGAAAGAAAACAAATTATTTTTCAAAATAAATAATTATTGTTTACAATAATTAATTTTCAATAATTATTAGCTCCTATTTTGTAAACAATTTCCTCCTACACCATTCGCACCTGCAAACGTGTGGAAAAACCCAAGCCACATTTCCCAAGACAGGGAAACTATGTCTACTAGATTTTCTGTTTTGATTAACTGTCAATGAGATTCTATTCACACTTATTCCGCAGTTTTTCAATACAGTAGTACGCAGGAGCAATCTTAATCCACATGGTACATACATATATATATGTAGTACGTACGTTTTGTAGAATGTGATTATCCTTGACAGTTACAATATATCGTTGGCTAAATACTAAAAAGTACCATTTTCATTTCAGAACCTATGCTTTTTAAATGGGTTCGCAAATGAAAATGGTACTTTTTAGAATTTAGCCCACGATATGTAGGACTATAATCGACACATCGTCTGCATCATTTTGACAAAACTTAGGATTTTCCCGTCAAATACATTTAGATATGATCACTATATATCCTTAAAGGTCTTCACGGATCGGATTCTGGTCTCATCCGTATCCGATACTATCCGATTTGGTAAATAATTCCGGATTTCAAAAATACCCATCCGATCCGATAGAGTCGGATACCATTTTATAAATATCCGTATACGATCCGGAATATTCACAATCAATCAAAAAATTACCAAATTAAGTTAATTGTACAGGAGTGGACCAGGGGTTAATTGGAAGGTACTGGATAAGTATTACATTAGTAAATTCTGATATACTTATTGATGGAAAAAGTACAAACAATTCCTACAACAGATAGATATTAACGAAGAAGATTTGTTTCTATTCAACTATTCTTACAACTATATACTTTTTTGGACCCTTGGCGCAGACTTGAAATCAACTTTAGTTCGGAAAACCACAGCAAAAAAAGACATCACTAAATCCATTCATACTTGAGCTTGATGATTTAATTTTCAAGGACACAAAGGAATCTTCTAGAATTGACACAAAAAATAAATATACTTGAAATGCTCTAATTAACTCGAACTTGATAAAAAATTTACATTAGTGTTACATATAGAACTGGTTCCATGAGATTTTGTATCAGGTTTGAATTCAATTTTCAGAGTTTACATTCGACAGGGAAAACTGTGCAAATAAAAAAAAATTGTTGTGAACAATGAACGATCGGCGAGGCGTTGACATTGAAGTCCATGGTCTGAAATAATTGCAAGCATGTTAATTTAGCAATAAATGTTATACGTGAATCATTTTTAAATAGATTTTGCGGGTTTCCATTAGACAGGAGAAATTGATCAAATTAAAAAATCCTAGTGTATTTTTTATATATTAAAATCTGTTGTTCAATAACTAATGGGGGGGGGGGGAAATATAGTCTACAAGATTTATTGTTTGGTCTGTTGTAAGTTTGTAAGTGAAGTAGCTTTGCATATGTTAATAATCAGGTCCTGGTGGGATTTGAATAAAACATTAATTTACAAAAATCCGTCGAATTTTTAATTTGGTCAATGCTTTGGAGTAAATTCCGACACGACCATTGAAACTGATCCGAAAGTTTGGGCGGGACCAAAATGTTTGGACCAGTCCTGGTAATATTTCCTACTGATATTATTGTGAGATCATATGTGCATTCAGTTTTGTTATTTGAATATTATTGTCATGATTCGATCCTCTGTCGTTGTTTTTGAAAACTGCTTACAAATCAAAAACTTGATTCATAGTTTTAGTGTGTATTGGGCACAACAGCAATAAGTCTTTAAAGCTTCCGTATTAAGTTTCCAGTAAACTCCAAATGCTTCAAATTCCCGATGTGTAATGCCCTTCCTTGTAAGAATTTTTAAAATCTTTAAAATCTATCACTTCATTACAAACACTACCAAGCGGTTTATTTCTGATTTAATAAGACTGAGCTTGTATTTGAGCAGGTGTAAAATGCGCGCGAATTTCAAATATGAAGAGAAATCCAAATCTCAAGAATTTCATGAGTAGTGCTGTTATTATCCAAGAAAGTTGATAGTATTTCGGGCTATCCGAAAATGATTTATTTCTTCAATGAAGTATGTGTAACTCGTTGGTAAAAAAAATGGTATCCAAGTGCGGATTTTTATTTGTTTTAGTCTTGACTGCTATTCCTAATTCAATTTAGATTTCCTTGGATGAAAGTAAGATCTGAAAAAGAAATTCAGCAGAAGCACTCCGAAAATCGTAACTGGAAAGAACTGAACGATGGCAAAACCGACGTGTCGATGGCACTGTAGCCCTTGATCTAAAAACAGTTACAATCTGGTTAACTAACAAGAAGCATTTGAAGGAATTATTTTTAAATCGATTTTGATCATTGAACGCACATCGGAAATTCACCCATGAAAAATGCAGGTAAAGTAATATCAAAACCTGTAACATTTGCACTGTAGTTATGCAAAACGCAATTTTCCGGGACACCTTGAATCCCATTGCCTGTGTGGGTTAAAAAAGAAATTACAAACAAAATTTTTGTTAAATATTTGTAGTAAAATCTAGAACAGGGCCTTACCTTTAGGGTGTAGTAGGTGTACATAAAAAAATGTACTGAAGTGTTGAGGACAAAAGTGCGCCACATCGGATCGTACAGTTCGAAGCTGTACCAAGTGATAAGAAGTGTGGTGCTGTGGTGCCACCTGGAATTTATATTCAAATACATTCAAGACGCCTCCATGTATTAAACTGATTAAAAAGTTAAACCTACCAATGCAATATGCTGAGGGGTTGCTTCCTCATAATGATAAATGCTGTGTCCCCCAGCTCCACGAATTTTGACAGGACAAACATCAGCCACCAAAACGATGTAGCATAGCTGTGTCCGTCTCTAGAATCAAAAATTGACAAATTAATAGAATTCGCAAAACCAAACAATCTGAGTATAAAGTTTTTTAAAAAAATACAACTCCAATTGTCTAATTTTAATAATGAATTAAATTTGGGTAAAAATTTTTTATACAATTTTCTATATACAAAAAGGGTAGCTATTTTTGAGGCTCGTCACACTCCCCCCTACTTGCATTTAAATGTTGTGTGTTTAACTCACAATTTACAAACGACATTGTAGACTCCATCAGGTTTGAGAGCTAAATGTAAAACTTCCGGGGCTGCCCTTATTGTTGCAACAAAAGCAAACAGTGCGTTTAAAACGTTCCACCACACCATAAACGAGGAAATCTGGAAGGGCGGGCGGCTTTCCATAAATTTACGTCCCACAAATGTGAGAATTAAATAAAGTCCCGAGATTCCAAATACCAGGGACTTCAGTCCCTGCATGACTGATATTGTCTTGGGGACATCGAAAACTTCGAAATCATAAGCTGTGATGTAGTCAGTCTTGATAGTGATATTTTCAAAGGGATTATTCATCTTGAAATTTTTGCCTGTAAATGAAATTTTATTAAAGTGCAAAATGAACATATTTGAACTCTGAAACTTACTGGGGTTTCCCGTAATACTTTCTTCATCCCCAACTGACTTGTACAAGAAATAATAACACAAAATGATCCCCCATTTTAAAGTAAATTCTTTTCTAGGTTTTTAGAAATTTGTTTCATTGACCTAAATCAAATTTTGAAGTCTCAATCGTTCAGAGCGTGAAGCAAAGTACACTTGTTTGGAGAATTTTGTGCAATACTAATGTGTAGTACAGACAATTGTTTTTTGAAATTCCTTTTGACTTTATACCCCTTGTTTGACTGTGCCTTATGCAAGGAGTATAAAATCCAATATTGTTTTCTTCAAATCAGCGACTATATAATTTTTAACGATATTTTAGAGCAAGTCCTTGACTGAAATTTCAAGACTTTTGTTTTAGTAGAGTTACATGTTTTTAGTATTTGCCATAAAAAAATCCTATTTGAATATTTGCTACATCATTGTTTTAAATAACTGTCAAATTTAAATAGCAATTTGACTATTCGTGTGAGCAAAACAATTATCTTCCGCTAAAATAAATCCCGATTCATTCGTTACTTTAAATTATTACTAATTTATTAAAAAGTTAAAACTAAAAAAAAAGCACCTCAACTAAAAATGGAACTGAAAATTGTACAGCTGAAGGAAATAATCAACCATTTTAGGAGTTGTACTCTGGAAATAAAAATGTCAGATAAAATAAAAATACGTCAAAAATAATTACTTGTTTAGCAGCACTCCATGAAAGAAATATGAACTGGTTTGCTTTGCGGAAACTACCTCATCCTTTTAAAGAGCTGAAGACAATTTTAGCTCCAGGAACTTCACGCTATCAACTTTTTTCTTTTGGATTTTAGATGCGATCAATTTTATTTCCATTGCAAAACACCGTGTTCCCCTATTTGAGTCGCATTGGAGAGTAATTTCTGGCGTCATATATACATACAGTATTCATTGCGAAGTTTATCAATGTAGTATCTAATTGCAGAATTTATTTCGGCGAACAATATCAGAAACAAAGGCCAATAGCTGGTGTGTAGGTACCAGTTTGTATGTAAGCCGTGACGAGAGTGGGAACATGTTTACTTTACATCAACGAATCAGAAATTTTTCTTGAGAAACTGGAAATTACTTTTTTTAATTTATTGCGAAATTTACACGTGTACAGTAGTCCAGCATTTGATAGTTCATTAATTATTACTTGCTTAAATATTTTTTACAAATTTTGTAAATTATAGTCAACGCTATTGCCACTATCATTTCTAGATATGAGTGAAAAATCTCCGTGTTATTTTCATTTCTTCAGAGCATGCACAGGGATTTTTTTTCTCGGTTTGTCCATGACCCGGTGTACTTAAATATCTGATGTTGGAGAACCTTTAGGCGGCAAATGCGACCTATATATACATACATGCCTATGTATGTATAATTACTCATATTCTGCTATGTATATGAACTAGTGCTGTCCATGGGAACAGGAGACACCCAGGTTTTTGGGAACAGGAATGGGTGCGTACGGGAACACAAATTTTGTTCCCAAAACACTTTGGGAACGTTTGGGAACATAGAAATTGTTCCCAAAATATGGGAACAAAAGCGGGTTTGGGAACAGGAACAAAACGTGTACCTACCTGGTATTCACATCAAGTTTGTAATATAAAAATACCTCACAAATAAAATATTATTTTAAAATTACGTCGCAACATGTCAAATAAGTCACTCTTTCGCACGTTATTATTTTGCAAAATAATAAATAATAATTAATTAACGCGTGGCAAAAATGTAACTCTCTGGAACTTAAACCCAAAATTGTAGCTCAGAAAACTCCAGTGTGCTCTTATCCTTGTTAGTTCAGCAAAAGTGTATTGAAAGTGCTACACTTGTCTTAGGTAATTGCAGTTACTACTGTACTTTGCGCTGCGATGATTAATTTAATGACTGTTACTGAATCCTCATTTAAATTCGAGTAGCTAAAGGATTGGAGATGGTGCGCTGTTATTTATTTTTAATAAAGTCGATTTGATATTTGGTTTTTTAAGTCGATGCATAAATAGAGTTACCTGGGGCATAAATGTGTAGGTTGTACTTTTCTGCTAGTCTTTAAGTACTTTTGGGAACAGGAACCGGAACATTCCTGTTCCTGCAGGAACAGGTCCAGGAACTTTGAATTAATACCTATTTTTATGGGAACAGGAACAGGACCATTACTTTAGTTCCTGAAAAAATGGGTACAGGGACAGGAACAGGTATGGGTTCCAAATTCCCGTTCCCATGGACAGCACTAAATTATGAACTATGAACTTGGGAATTTTATGGTAGTCCCCGGCAGTTAAAGCGTGTACTTCAAAACACGTTGTACTCATTTATCTCAGCTATAATCATTTTAATTATAAAGGTAATAATTGACGTCCGGAATAATTATCCGTCTGAAAGTTGAAGAAGATTTTGACTGTGATTTTAATTCCATCATGATTGTCATGCATTCGTCAAAACAAATTATTCCTAACTTTTCCGTCATCAGTAGCATTTAATACGCTGTCTTATTGCTTACTTGTTTAATATCGATTATAAACAAATCAAGCCCACAAGCCAGTACTGATACGCATCCAGGATTGTCTCACCAGAAACTTTACGGGCCCAACAATGTTATTGGTTATGGGAAGAAATTAGTCCAGAAGAAACTGGAAGCTCTGCCATTGCTTGTGAAAAGTAAGTAAGAAATTCAATCTTCGACTATATCTTCCTCACATGTTACTTTCTGACAGGTTTATTTATGACAGCCCTGGGAAATTGTCATATCGGGGAATCAGATGGATTCCAAGGATTGTAGACATTCTATCCTTGGCCAATTTCCACCTTAGCGTCATCTATTTTGATCTAAAAGATTTTTGATGGTTGGTTCTCTCGAATATGTTGGCGATACATACCTTGGAAGAAATTCTGTAGGCTGCCTAGGGAGCTATCAGCAGGGATGTCAACGATTAATAATCACGATTAATGATTAACGATTAATGATTACTAATTATTAATCATCAATCGTTAATTTAGTAAGCTTGGATTGTTTGAAATAATCACCAATTGTAATCATCAATTAACCTTTTTGCAAAAATCAATCATCAATTGTAATCATCAATTAACCTTTTTCAAAAATCAATCATCAAATGTAATCATCAATTAACCTTTTTCAAAAATCAATCGTCAATTGTAATCATCAATTTACCGTTTTCAAAAATCAATTATCAATTGTAATCATCAATTAGCCGTTTTCAAAAATCAATTATCAATTGTAATCATCAATTAGCCGTTTTCAAAAATCAATTATCAATTGTAATCATCAATTAGCCGTTTTCAAAAATCAATTATCAATTGTAATCATCAATTAGCCGTTTTCAAAAATCAATTATCAATTGTAATCATCAATTATCGGGCTGGCGACGTCTCCAAAATTCTAAGCAGTCTATAGGGTTCGAAGAAGTTTTTACTAAGCAGTGTCCGGTGTATCTGGCTGATAATATAAAGGATATAATACACTCTGTTTACGATCAGAGCAGTTTACACGACATGAACAGAATCCTGAACTCCTCGTCTCACCCTTTGTACAAGTTAGCTTATTAAAATGATAAATGCAAGCAGTATCTAAATACCCACATTACATTGTTAATTGCAATCCTCAATTAATTAATTTTCAAAATAATCGTTAATCGTTAATTGCAATCATCAATGAAAATTATTTTTAAAGTAATCGTTAATTGTAATCATCAATGAAAATTATTTTCGAAGTAATCGTTAATTGTAATCATCAGTGAAAATTATTTCTAAAGTAATCGTTAATTGTAATCAACACGGAAAATTATTTTTAAAGTAATCTTTAATTGTAATCATCAGTGAATAATATTTTCAAAGTAATCGTTAATTGTAATCATCAGTGAAAATTATTTCTAAAGTAATAGTTAATTGTAATCATCAGTGAAAATTATTTCTAAAGTAATCGTTAATTGTAATCATCAGTGAAAATTATTTCTAAAGTAATCGTTAATTGTAATCATCAGTGAATAATATTTTTAAAGTAATCGTTAATCGTAATTATTAATTATTAGTTATAAGCCCATTAATCATTAATTGTAATTATAAATTCATTTTGTTTTCGAAGTAATCGTTAATCGTTAATTGTAATCACAAAATTGGAAATTGACATCCCTGGCTATCAGACGATTCTCTAATATATACAACAATAATAATCTTTTTTCCCCATCCCTAGTCTCACAAGGTTGGTCAAAATTTACTTTCTTGACGTTGGTCAGGAAAGGTCACAGTCGTCAAAAATGTGAAGCAATGCTTTTTGAGAATTTTAGAAGCTAACTTTTTATTAATCTGAAGTATTATTGGTTTTAATGGGAGTTGTGAATACGTCGAGTAGTCATTTTGCGTTCTATAGTTGTGGCACATACTATAAGCTATCCTGTGTTAAGGCAAATAGCATAGGTTAAAAGTAGGTGTGCATTTGACGCAATTTAACCTGAAACATCCGTTTGAGTCAGTCGGCTCTGCAGTACCTTTAACATTAATTCAATGTTTATAGGATTATATTTGCTAATACCTATAATACGTGATTCAACAAAAACAAAATTAAATTTTCATTTGGTAGCAAATAAAAGTGAATAACAATATAAGAATATTCCTGAAAAAATTGTCGAACAAAACTAGCTTCCAATATCCGTTAAATACTAGATTTCGGTAAAAAAGTTGGGGGGACAATGTCTCACCAAACAGACATGTTGTTTAGACCCTGAACATATAACTACATTGGACTCCGAGACACGTACAGACAACTTGCAAATAGCCTGAAAATTCCTTATTCTCATGCAGTGCTTGTTATGGGAACGGGTGACACCCGGGTTTTTGGGAACGGGATGGAACGAAATGGGTGCGTATATTTTGTTCTTGAGATTGTTAGGAACGGTTTGAGTACGATCGATTTTGGACTCGTACCTTGGGTACAGGGACAGGTACGGGAACGGGGACGATGCAAAATTAAGCAGCGCTATTCCCGTCGGGAACGGGAACAGCATTAGTAAACACACTGCACCATGTCTGAGTACCCGGGAACACTGGGTACGTTAGCAATCTTTGGGCAAACTCAAACTCTGTGTTTCTTTTCGTATTTCCCGCCAGCATATCGAAAAAACATTGGGCAGAAACACAATGAATTCCTGCAAAGTGGGTCCCATGGTATGGCATTTGCAAACTATATCTTGCATATACATGGAATTATTACCACTGTATCTTGCAACTATATAAAGACATAATCTCTATCTCTATTATCTATATAATACATTAAATCATTTAATCATGAAAACATTCAGGGATACCATCTAGAATTAACCCACTAAATAAGAAATTCACTGAAAATTATCATCACACGTCCTTCTATCGTCGATCTTTAATCTAATTCACCAATACTGCTGCCGATTGGTCACATGGTCTCAGATTATCCATTATATATTCATGATATGTATTGCCATAGTTTAAAAACCTTTATCAAAGTCAATAAAAATTAACTCTACTTGAAGTAACAAACTTATTAGTCTCATTTGTATCGGCAACTTTTAATTAAAAGTAATTTTTTGGAAACAAAAATTTTCTCCCCAAATTTCTGTACACGGGAACGGGTTTGGGTTCATAAAATGTCTGCACCCGAAATTTTTAAGGAACCAGGAACGGAACCAAGTACATACAAGGTTTTGATTCTTCTAACGATCACTGTTCTAATGACCAGTGCCGGGAATTTTGAATTTGTAAACAGTCTTATCTTAACCTAATCAAATTAAAAATAATATTGATTTAGCATCCAATATTTGATTTATTGCACATAAATATCAAGGTTACATTGAAACTAAATAAAAAAATAATAACTAGTGAGATAAACTGTTTAATAATAATTATTATTCCGTCTTCAGACATGTTTGGCACTCAGTGAGGACAGAGCGCCAAAACTTAACTTGTGATTAAAGCTCTAGTATGATTTTTAAACGTAGGGTCTCCGTCTCCTCATTCATTGACGCACGCATTTTAAAATCCACTTATGTAAACGTTGTCTCTTCCAAATTAATACAGAACTTCCATTGAAATTGCTCAATAACATTGCCATGTGATATAAAGTCCCTACAACAATATCCTCACAACATGTAAATATATATATATAGTGGACTATATACTGGAACTGTAAAGGTATGACAAATAATTCTTTTCAAACAATTAAAATGCATTTGAACAATAATTGTAAAATACAATCTGATGTACTTTTCTATAGGCGTATACAGTGAGAGAGAGAGGCACAGTGATTGCCTTGTGTTTCTTTTTAAAAAAAAAAACATTGTCCTATTTGTTTAAGCGTGCAGTTAAAAACCTGAAGGCCTCGTCGTCTTAATACCTCCTCCACAGCACCACTTGTATTATTAGTCCGTCCTCATGGTTTTCTTTTGGGGTAACTTCGGGTGTAAGTAGAGTGCCCTTTTTATATATTTTAATACATTTTTACACAATCCTATGGTTAAATCCGGTCTCCCGGGAAATCTAATATATTTTAATAGTAGTCTTTGAGATGACGCTTGGCCCTCAGGTCATGGTGTCTGTCTCGGATCCAGGCGGCGTAGCTATTGATGCAGGCAATGAAGTACAGGATCACTGCCACCCCCAGAAGGACGAAGGAGACCAAAATGACTGTTTTGTCCAAAGGCCATTTCATCAACAATGGGACACCCACCCATGTCAAGTGCAAGATCACGTCCAAGACGCCCATGAACAACCAGAAGGACACTCCACGTGGTATTTCCTACAATTTATTTTCTCATATTAATTCCAAACACAAATCAAATCATTTCATTAATTTAACAATCATTTAATTATTATCATTTAAAAAAATATTAAGGGTCATCTGCACTAAAGGACTTCCATTCTTTTAATTTTACAATATATTCCAAAAGCAAAATTTTGTTTTGTTAAGGGTCCTCTTTTAAAATTTGCCGCTCAATTTAAAATTATTCAGCAAATTATAATCTACAGTGTGTCCATGTAAAATCATCTATTGAGATGAGGAAATTTTGAAATTCTTAAGGGTTGTAATTGATTTTAAAAGAGGGAAAGAATCCTGTAATAATTGTAGTGATATCGACATTTCTTGGGAACAAAAATTGGGAATTATTTTAATTAAAAATATTTTGATCAAAAGAATTAAATTTTGATAAGATTTTGATTTTGATATGTGATAACTCTGCACATTTGATTTTACAGATGTGAACAGGCCAAAGAAGGCGGAGGTGCTGACGACTGACGACTGAGCCATGGTTGAAGCAGAACAGGATAATAAATTAGGACTGTCAATAAATTGTTGAGCTCGATAAAAGACCTACCTCCCAAGTCGAGTAGAGAAGGAGGAAGCTGGGGATGAGATGAATGGATCTGATGCTGATGGTAATGATCAGAAGAATTTGGTAAACTAGGAACAAAACAGGTGTCCTTTAATTAATTAGACCATTAAAGGGAATGAGGGGGGAATTGACATTGGGCGTACACATACATATTAGCTTGATGCTGATTTCCTCGTTCTCCACCTTCGTCTCGGGATGCTCCTTCCAAGGCAAGTGCGGAACGTGCAAGAGCAGGATCAACAGCAGGGCAGCCATCATTAGCAAATCATACAACTGTGAACAAAACGAGGAATCAAAATTATTCAAAATATTCCCAGTGAGTCAGGTGTCTCCTCCTCCTCAGGAAAGTCCAAACTGAATTCGTTTCTCCGAATCAAGTGCGATGAGATCAAAAAAACACAAGTTTAATTTCCAGTTTGACCTCCGATCAAGTCAAGTTTATCTCAATGACCCTTATACCCCTTACAATGACTCCAAGTGCGTGCAACGTGTGTCTAGAAACTTTCTCAAGAAGACTCGAACAAATGCTGAAAGGGGGATCAGAAGTGATGAAAAATAATAGGAAGACATTAATGAAGATTCCCAGGGACTCAGTCCCATTCAGAGCTATTAATGATCAGAGCCCCCAAAATTAAAGCGTTTTTGTAATGAACGGGCCATTTCCCAAATTAAGGTCGCTCATAAAAAGGGATGTGGGGAATGAATGTCGGTGTAATCATAATTGGTCCATAAATAAAAAGTAGACAATTACATCATTGATATTTGGGCAGAGCCACATAAATGTAAATAGTTGGAGAGGCTGAGGCCGTTAGAGATGTGAATCAATGGGAATACTGAGTGAGTGTATAGGAAAAGTTCCCCAAACCCTTGTCGTACCCCTAAAACTTGCAAAAGCAATTGTAAAAAAATGTTATTCCTTTTGCGGCTAATTTTTTAAAAAATGGTGCGAAAATTTTTTGTCCTCAAAAATTTGCCCCGTATTTTGTGGGCATATATTCAGATCACGTGAAAATATTCTAAATTATTGGGCCACGACAAAAATAAAAGGAAAATTTGACACAAAATGTTCAAAATCTCTTTAAATTTTTTTTCAAATCTCTTTCAAATCTCTTTCCTCATGTGAATAGTAAAAAATGTTATTTCCGGAGTGAAATTGTAGAATTTGAGGGAAGGTTTTGGAAAATAATGAAAATTTAGCGTATTACCCCCTAAGGGTCTAATGTATGGGGACGGAGGGTTTTTCTGTCACCTGGCACAAATTAAAAGTGCACATGGCTATTAATAGGCACCTTGTACGGCATGAACTCCCATTGAGGGCTAAACGTGAAGAGTTAACGGGACTTGTGACGTGGTTCACTCCAGCCCAGTGAAAACTCAGTGCTCCTCAACAGGCTAAAAATAATCCTCTCCTTGCTAATAATTGTCACGTTCTCGTCTCCATCCATACTCTCAAGTCAGACGCATTCCTTGCCCAGGAAATGTTTACACAACTCAATCCTAAATCAATCCCATCTCCACACACACAGTCCCCAACTTCCCTTCCCATATTTGACAGGATGAAAAATGGAAATTCTCGATTAACCCAATCTTCCCTAAATTGCTCCGCATTTTTTGAACCTATTTCCGTCTCGAAAATCCACTTTGCATTCCTTCCCTTGCTTTTAAATTATATTTACTTACTCCGACCCTATATGTTCCCACTCCACTTTATCCTTTTAAACGGGTTTTCAATGCATTTTCACACAGAGCTACATACATTTAGGGGCGATGATGCTTAAAAAGAATTACGCCTCTAAAAATAGTCAAATATTTTTAAATGTAACTATCTCTCTGTGTGTATGCAGCAGAGCCCTGCAACATAATTTTCCGGTTTGGAGTCCCAATTTTTATAAATACGGTGACAGTGCATTTTAAACCCCATTATATGAATGTTGGCACTAAAACACGAAAATGATTTTCTAACAACTTGTTTCACAGACGGGCCGCTTCGGATTCCTTTTTTGGAATTGAATGACCTTTGACCTCATTTTTTGTAGATAAAATTCTTGTATATTTTTTTACCCACGCGCCCTTATCGAGTATTTACATTCAGATTTGCATTTTTATCAAAAAATCTCTACCTGAATGTTTTCCAATGACGAGAACACAATTGCCCATAAAAATGCTTAATATTTAGCAAAAGTTCCGCCTTTTAATTCAAAAACCCTTAAATTACGAAATATTTGAACAAAATCTTGAAAAATGATTTCTCCTGAAAAAAAAATTTTAAACCAAAATTTGGGGTAAAAAATTTGAAGGAAAATAAAAAAATTTTTAAATTTTCCCCAAAAACACAAGGGTGAAAAATTTTCCCATTTAAAATTGCAGACATGATAAAGCTCATAATTTGGGGCTAAAATTTTTGAAGTAAAATACGTTAAGAGTGTATTTGTCCGTGTGGAATTTTAGCTCCCATTTGAAAACAGTTGTAAAAAATCCTACCGTTTAGAAAATTGGAGAGGGGGAAATTCAACATGTTGAAATGTAGTCATGTTTGGGCTGACAGGTGAGAAATAGCGTAAATTACTCAAAAATTTGAGATGGAAAATTGTTTCCATGAAATGTTGACGTGAGAATTAAGTTAAGGGGAAATATGGAGCTTGAGGATTTGTTGGTTGGGCGAGAAGAGGAGCGAGCGTTAGCGTTGAGCCACACGATCCAAGTTTTTTTTTTATCCCAACTGTCCACTGAATAATAAATGAGGGAGCTCCAAATAAGGCGGGAAGCTTCTTCAAGGAAAACAAACAACGCAATCAAGAGCTCGCAATTTATTTCTCCTTATATAAATGGATGGGGAAACTGAACCTTGGCAGAGAGTAATGTCAGGCCCAAAGAAACAGGGATAAATATCGTCGAGTAAAACATTACAAGTCTTCCGTGGGGATCAGACACATGACGACACGTGAGATCACATTTCCAATTGCGAGGTAAACAAACGCCTGACAGGTAGTCAATGTCCTCAGTTGTCAGCCCAATTTCAAAAAGAACCAACTTCCTTTCTCCCCGCAAGGCTACGATGACAGGAAATCTGAGGACATTTTACATTCAGTAACTGTTCTTATGAGATACAGCCTGGCCCGTACCATTTCCTCCATGCTATCCACACTACTGTATTTAAAACCCTGATCCACAAAATTCTCTTCAAAATTACCTCCAAAATTATTATCATTCATCCGCGAACAAAAAGATTAAAATTTCATCTAAACCTGTTTTTTTCATCAAATTTTAATTACAAAATTTTCACACTGACTTGCAAAAGGCTTGTTGTGTCAAAATTGTCAAAAATGTAAAATCTTAGACCTTAATTTAACCCAAAGTCCTGAAAGAAATGTCTCCAAAAATCTGTTTCAAAACTTGAGGTCTTGTGATGATTTTCCTGAACTGTTGTTGAATCTGTATTCGTTTTTGAAATCGATTGGTAACTTTAGACGCAAATCGTTTTGAAAGATTTTAAGGCTTTTTAACCCTTTAGCAATGACAATTTGAACAAATTAAAATGGTTTTGTGCAGATGTGGATATGATTTCAGAATCGTTATGCGTATTTGTTTTTTAGCAAACCCAGGGAAGGGATAGCAGTCACCTTGTATAGGCTCAACCTGTCAAGCGTAACTTCTCTCCGGATCGTGGTTTTGTGTGTGTGTGTGTGTTTGCAGGAGAGGTTGAGCGCAAAGAAAAACTATAGCGTATCAAATTGCATGCGGGCCTCCAATAACTTATCCTCCTAATTGTAACTGACTCGAGCACTCAATACCTCATTGTTAACAATCTCCACGAAGCTGACTCAACAGTAAGTTTATCTCAAATGTTGCAAATCCCTCTGACATACCAATTTTTCCCATGTGATCTAGTGGCGAGGATAGCTCTCGCAAATTTCCAAAAAATCAACAATTTCTAACTTTCAAGTACCAACGACCCTTTTTCCCAATTCCCAATTTACAAAATCATGTAAGAGTTTGCGCATCACTTGCCCCACACCACTGACTGCTAAACAAAAACTGTCAACTCCAAAAATGTTCTTGTACCTAAATTTTATGTACCCAGTACGAGCGCATGTGTTTTTAACAAGGAAACCAATAAATGCATATTGTGGTTTCAAATTGGTATCTTTGCAAAAATTCTGGAACAAAAATATAGAAAAATTGCGCCAGAAATTTGACCAAAACTTGCAAAATTCTGGAACAAAAATATAGAAAAATTGCGCCAGAAATTTGACCAAAACTTGCAAAAATTCTGGAACAAAAATATAGAAAAATTGCGCCAGAAATTTGACCAAAACTTGCAAAAATTCTGGAACAAAAATATAGAAAAATTGCGCCAGAAATTTGACCAAAACTTGCAAAAATTCTGGAACAAAAATGTAGAAAAATTGCGCCAGAAATTTGACCAAAACTTGCAAAAATTCTGTAACAAAAATATAGAAAAATTGCGCCAGAAATTTGACCAAAACATTCGCCCCAATTAAGTACTGTATAGCGTTACGAGTGTTTAATTCCTGTATGTCTCAAATACGTTTTTTACCAAATGGGAGTTAAATTGTATTTTCTCGAAAATAAGTGAAACCAAATTAGAGGCTAAATGTGCGGATTGAGCTTGAGAGTCGTGGTTGAGGGAAAACTTGGCAAATTGGATGTTTTGGGCTGGGAGCGTCCTTCGGAGGGGAAATGTTGCTCTTAATCTTCCCTGACATTTCCTATGTAATTTTTGTGTAATCACATAGTCTGCTGTGAAGACACATGCGCTTGCAATTAGCCTTGAGCTCATGTGTTCTCTGTCGTGTGTCTCTCGGAGCTGTCAAAAACTGCAATTATTGCATTTGATTACATTTAGCCCAGTCTGGGTAGATTAGGCTCAAGTCCCAATTGGATTCCCGAAGCCTGGTTTCTCCTTCCACCCTATATTGCTATATTGATCCCATCAAATTGACTTGGGCGTCAAGTGCGTATCATCTTTCTCTCAATGTCAAGTGCACATGGGGCAGAGGCTCCGCTCCACTTAAATCCCTTCCTCAGCCAACATTTCTAGCCTTGTCTCTCAAAAGAGAGAGAGAGAGAGAGCCCAAACTTCAGTTTTATCAAACCTTGGCCTGATTTATCTCCTCCGCTTCATTAGACCCCACTGATTTATAGGCATTGCCCGATTTCGGTCTCACATCCACAATCTTATCAGCATATTTTCCCCAGGAATAGATTTCATTTCAAATAAACCACCCACTTATCCCTCAAATTTATCCCAGCTCAATATTCCAGCTCAGCAAAAAAAAATTAAAACCCGGTTTAACCTTTAAAATTTTTCAGAATTTTTTAAACCACAAATTTTTAAACATTTTTGCAAAATTTGCACAAAAAAAATTTAAAACCCCAAAATTATTTTCTAACTAATTTATGCATTTTTTGAAAGAAGATGTTTTAAGGGTTTTGCATGCAAATGTATTTATAGAGGAGCCAAAAATTGCTTTAGGGAAGGGTTTGACAATTCCTCAAAATGTATATAGTTAGGGTTGTAAATTTTTCTCCTGACGTTTAGACCTTTTGTGAAGATTAATTATTAGAGATTAAAAGGGTTGTGAGGACGGATGGAACGAGGGGATAAATTCCTGTAATAATATTTAATTTGAATTTAATACATGGGCTCTTGACTGTAATGACAAATTCAAGGAGCTGCGGAGTGTGTTCATGCAAATTTATGATTACACACACCTTTTGAAAAAAAAGTTGTCAAGTGGTAAAAAAAAGTCGTTAAAATAAAGAGTTTCCACTCCTTTATTTACTATGCATGGAGCATAGAGTATTGTGCTAATTGCATTTTCCCCCATTCAAATTTTATGCTGGAGCTATCTCATTCTTTACACATACTTGGCTCCCTCACACTCTGTGCATCCATGCAAATTACACTTTATCTTTGGATTTTCTCCTTCATTTCCTCCCTCCTCGCTTCCATTCAAAAATTATGCATATACTCAAGTTCACATTAGATGACATTGGCAAAATAGATGGGAATAGGACTAACCCTGAACTTGACATTTTCAATGAGGAAAATTCATTTTAAATTGTGGCTTATTACGTCGTTCTTATCTCACATTAACATTATCAATGCAATATTCCTGGAAAATATTTTTCCTAGTTTATCTGCCCGAATGCAAAACAAGATTTTACACTTTACGTAAAATATTCAGGGTTGGTTTTTGTGGCTAGTATAAATTAATTTAATATTTATGTAAATTCTTGCAGGACGCAGTAAATGGGGTAAGGTAAGATTTTGCGGGAGATTTTCCGGCGAGTATTATTTCTCTGGGGGGGGGGTCTCTTGCAAACTGAAAATTTCATATTTATTCTGTTTGTAGGTTTTGTAAATAGAAGGGGGAATTTTTTGACGGGTTGGTAAATATTTTTGTGTGTTTGAAAATTTGTTAAGGTCTAAAATTTAAATGAAGACGAGAAGGCTGCTAAGCAATAACAATTAAAAGTAATTGAGGCGGAACCAGATTAAAATATTTTTTCAGACTGGAAAAAAATTTGAATAAGAGATGTACTTTAGACAAGGAATTTTAGCGCTGCAGGAGGGAAGGGAAATGGCAAAAAACGTGATTTATAACAACTAATAAAATCTCATTGAGTGGAAGCGTCAACCCGCAAGTGTAAATCCCATTTAGGAGTAAAAAATTCTGGGATTAGTGTGCACACCGGGTGGCCATTGCGGTTTACTCCCCTTTGAACCTTTGCGTACAGTAGGGGCAAAATTTTATTCAAAAGCCTCAAAATTATTTTTTTAAATTGAATTCCCAAATATTTTTGGATAATTTGGGTAATGTTTCTGATATTTTTAGAAATTATTTCAATAAAGTTCAGTCTAAAATTCTTGTTAATTTTTGTTAAAAATCCTGGTAAATTGTTGTCCAAAATTATTGTAATTTTTTGTCCAAAATTCTGGTAAATTTTTGTTCAAAATTCTGGTAAATTTTTGTTCAAAATTCTGGTAAGTTTTTGTTCAACATTCTGGTAAATGTTTGTTCAAAATTCTGGTAAATGTTTGTTCAAAATTCTGGTAAATTTTTGTTCAAAATTCTGGTAAATTTTTGTGCAAAATGCTGGTAAATTTTTGTCCAAAATTTTGGTAAATTTTGGTTCAAAATTCTGGTAAATTCTTGTACAAAATTCCAGCAAATTATTACTCTACATTTCATCAAATTGTTTCCAAAAATTTCTCCAAATTGTTTTTTAAAATTTCCAAAAATTTTCCCAAATTGTTCTCTAAAATTTTCAAACATTTCCCCCAAAAATCATTCTCCAAAATACAACAAATTTGTGTAAACAATTCCACTCAATTTGTTTCGAAGATTCCACAACATTTTGTCTAAAATTTCAGTAACAGTTTTGTTCATGCAAACCCTCAAATTTCCCCAAATACGGTAGTCAACTAAGACACAAACGTTTTAAAAACTTTGAACATCGTAGCGGGACCCTGTATAAAGCCTTGAGCTGTTTCACCGAAGAGATTTTGCTTGAAGCTGGATCCTATAAGGGCTAATTTGTTATACGAGGAACAGAATTAGCCCATGGAACGTGTAGGAGTGTTGCCAATATCAACCCAATCCTCACCCACACAGAGCACTGCCAGCATTTGTCATAACATGTGCATCCATGTGGTTTCCCATAAGCAAAGCTGTAAGAATAGATTGTGACGGGTTTTCCAGTGAGGGAAAAAATTTTTATTCACACGGATGAATTAGAGACACAATGAAACCCTAAATCTATCAACATTTCAGGCGCCTCCGAGCAGGGCTTCAACGCGCTTTCCTTTAAATCGAATCATTCATTTTCCTTCTAATTTTTTTACACGAACCCATTTCAGATCCTTATGTATTTGAATAATGGACCCCATTAAATTAAACTATGCACACTTCGGGCTTGCGGTAAAAATGGGTTTAGAGGTATAAAATATTGGGGTTTAAATTACCATGGAGATGATTGCAATGTTCCTTGCTCCTGCCCGGATGTCTCCCAGGCCACAGCAGCTCTTCACCATTTTGGAGAGTTCCTATTTGAGCATCATAAAAAAATTTTACTCATTTTAGCCTCTTCAAAAATTTACCAAACTTTCCCTTAAAAAATGTCTCACAGTGCCCCTCATGTTTTTATACAAGTGGCTTTTAATTTTATGACTCTACACGCAGATTAGTAATTTCTACAAATTAAATAAAATTTAAAAATTTACCCCTATTTTTTGTAAAATTTATATGGAATTTTTTTCTAAACGTTCCTCAGAAATTGAAAACATTTTTATTAAGAGCCCAATTTGCTCTTTGGAAATTTGTTAAAAAATTTAAACAAAACGAATTTAATTTTTCCGCCGCATTTTTAACCTGAAGTGCAGCCTTATTTTTGGCAAATATTAGAAAACAAGCCTAAATTTTTCCAAAGATAGCTTTAAAAGAAATTGCCAGAATGTTTACAATTCGTCCTGAATTTTTCCTGTGCGCTGTAATTTAATGATTTTATTTTTGCAGACCCAAATATTTTAGTTAGCATCTGCTTTGGCGAAAAAATTAACCCAAATTGCGGGCTGGTTTACATTTTTGAATACACAGAACCTGAGCTTTGTTTGTGTTTCCCGGTCAATCTTATGTGTAGAATCATAAACCGCAAATACAGCGTGTAAAATTTTGACAAAAAGCAAAAAGGGAATTGTTTGAAGGATTTTATGCAGAAAGGGATATAGTTGTAGCTGCAATGAAATTTTAATGCCCAATAATCTCGGGAAAGTACATATGTTTGACAAGCTCTGCCTGATTTCCGTCATGAATGGGAAAGCTGCGTCAGTCGGGGAGAGAGAGAGAGACCGGTTCAATGATAAGTGACGGAGATAAAATTTGCCTATAAATGGGCCCTTGCATGAAAAATGATGTAAATATTTAAAAGTTTTAACCTTGAAAAACTGGGTCTCTCCTTATTTATAGAAATGGCTCAGGATGCACGCAGATGCTTTTCTCAAGACTCCAAATTAAATCACTTGCAGGATCCACTTTTAGCAATTTCCTCACTTTTCTTCCCTTTTCGTCATTCGTAATCCTTATCTCTCCCAATTTTACATCGACACACTCATGCTTCACAAAAGGCTCACAACTTCGGTCGTACGGGAACTTCTGGAATTTTACAAACAATTTTAATAAAATATTTGGCAAAAAAAATAAATAAAGGCTACCACAAAATCCCGATTTTCAATTCCAAATTTGTCGAAATATTTTCTATAAAATCCCCAAATATTGAACTATTCGGATGACCTTCAAAATGTCAATTTTCGAATGAATGCATAAAAATCCTTTTTAAGTTTAATCAAAAATTTGTCAAGCACTGGACCAGCAAATTTTCCCCAAAATTCACAAATGTCTATAGAAAAATACGTGGGTTTTGGCGGAAAATATTTGCACATTGATTCAAACCCGAAAATAATTACGAAATGCAGTTTTTAAGAACGAGTGCCACATTTTGCACAAAATAGGGCAAAAATTTTAAACATTTTGGGAAATGCCCTTAAATTTAAAGTAAATTTTCTTAAAATCTAGTGATTTTCAGGGTTTTTTCAGATTTTTTAGGAAAATTTTGAAGGAATATTTGCCCAATTTACCTAACTTAAAAATTTGTACAACTGTTATCACTTTTTTGGTTAAAATTGAAGGCGTCCGAAGCATTAAAAAGTGAAGCGCAGAAACTTTGCCGCACTTCCTACCTACTCCAGAGTGAGAAATAAACTGACGATTGAAATGTTACGTGGCTCGTGAGTTGTGAGGACATGGGAAAAGAGGAGCTTCTGCGTCTCGTGTGTTCCTCCTGTTGTTGTTGTTTTGGGGATCGTGCGGAAAACCTGAGGTTTACAACGCAAGGAAATGGGGAGACTCCAATGCTTAAGTGTGGGAGGGAATTTTTTTTAACCCGTCCAGACCATTGCAAAGATTCTGGCTGATCTGGAAATCTTCTTTGAGGAAAAACAAATCCGGTTTTCCATTACTCACCTTTTCTTATGAATTTAGTAAAAACCCCAATTTCCCGCAAATCACGCTTCCCTCATAAAAAAGGGGTTCCTCGTAATAAACAAGCCCGATTCGGATTTTTTTCTCCACAATAAATGTTTGTGTTGGCGAGGGATACGGATTTTTGCAATTTTTTCCCCTTTCATATTAAAAAGCGTGTAGGTTCCTCTCCGCTTTTATTCCCCATTTAAATTCCCCCTTCCCACAGAAAAAAGCTGTTTGTGGCTAAAATATTTTAACTTTTACAAGAATCCCAATTTTTACTCAAGTTCAGTTGCTCAAAATAGAACTTGTAATGTTTGAACGCTTTAAATCAAAACAGGCAAAGCTCCGAACACAAAACAATTTACGGGAGTTTTTGCGTATTTTGTTTCATTAAAATATTTCCTGTCGCTTACAAATGCGTAAATTTTATTGCACTCTGATATTTAAGCCCACATGTGCCAAAATTTCTTTATAAAAACATGCAACATTGTTTTGAAAAATTGTCCAACATTTTTACGTGACAACCGTGAAAAATGTTTTTTGAATACAAAAAATATGTGCTGTTGTAAAATGTAACAAATAGTTTCCAAGGAAAACTTATATTTTTAAACAAAAACGTACAATAAATTATTTTATGGACGAAATCTAAATGAGGAAAATATTTTTTTGTGTGGAAACATTTTGGGGCAGACAAAAATTTTCAATTTTTTTTTTCAAAAGCTGGGACTACGTTTTTATGAATTTTTGGGGTAAATGTTTATGAATATTAAAAAAATGATGGTTTAGATCGGATGATTAGTGGAATGAAATAAGAAAGTAGGTGTAATTAATTTTTACTTATTGTTAGAATGACAATTTGCTTGGACGTAAGCCCATTTAAAAATTAAATTCTCTGAAGGGAATGTACCTCCAGCAAGGACTAAATGCCTTAAAGGAAAATATATGTTTTGTGTGCCCACATTTGTTCGTAGTCATGGTTGAAGGCCTGAGTGACTCAAATAATTTCCTTCCACTCCACCTCCGCTTATACTTTGTCTCAATATACAAAACACCAATATTCGGCAGGTTACTCAAAGGACTAATTTCCAACCTTGTTTTGTAATAGACCTTTCCCATCAGGGATCCGATCAGATTTCATTACTTTCACACCGAGCGACCCATCCTGTCTTTGTGCACAGGAAACTAGAGATCAAGAAATTGACAACCGTTCCAATTTGTTAAAAACAATTTGCAAACAAATTGCACCAATTAATATAGGTATTTTTTCTACAGGACAAAAATTCGGTGAATTTAAAAACTACACTTTGCAAAATGTGTTTTTATTTGGTCATAAACCTTTAGAAACATTTATTTAGCAATCGCCGCGAAGTTTTGTCAAATTTTATTCAACCTGCCTCCAAAATAAAAATTAATTACCGAAAGAATTTAAAACTTACCGAAAGAAACTTGCAAAATTTTGCAAAAGTTAAACCCGAAATGTTGTCAAAATTTATCATACATGCCTCCAAATTTTTGCCAAAATCAACTCAAATGAATTCCATATTCAGAATCGCTGACACAATTTTAATCCAAATTTTTCAAATGAGCCCTTCAAAAATTAAATAAAATTTGATCCAAAGTTTATCCGAAATATATGCAAATTTCACCAAAATCCTACCCCAATTTTACCAAAATTCTACACCAATTTTACCAAAATTCTTTCCATAATTTTAACAAAATTATATTCATAATTTTACAAAAACTAGTACCCAAAAGGTAAATAATAGATGTTTGATAAAAATGTAACCTGGAAATGTTTCTGTTGAAATTTTGCCTAAAAGCAAAATAAAATGGTTTGAAAATATTTTCAAAAAAACAAATTTTGCAAAAGTTTGCTTGGCTGAAATTCTTTCGTAGTGTTCAAATGTAGTTAGAAATGAGTAGTGTTTTGAGCGTATACCTGACCGAAGCCCTGTTGTGTGTATTGACAGTGTATATTTTGAGCTTACAGAAAGGAAAGAAAGAAGTGAATAATTCAAGAGATATAGGATTTGGAGTTGAATGGAGTTGGGTTGTATAATAATGATGACTAAAGCCCTGGTTGGAATGTACCTTGTTGTGAATGTCAATGGTTTAAAATATACGTGTGAGCTCGTCATTGGGGCTATTATTCATGTTTCCTCTGTGTACAAGAGAAGTTGAAAGTATAAAAAAAATTGCAAAAGCCAGTCCACCAATCCTTTACCCTCCCAATCCTTCTCAATGGCTGGGAACAATTCAATGGAATAAATTGAGTGGAATGGATGCAAAGTGTATGCAAAATAAGGGCAGAAAATCTCCGCACGACCCAGTCCTGTCATTTCAATGCTAATCAAATTCCTCCCAGCAACCCATATGTAAGTCAGTGCTGAACCAGTGTGTGAACTCTTTTGAAACAAAAAACTGGACCTTTATATTAACAGTTACAGGGTTTGGGAACTTCTTATCACCTCTAGCCTTTCAATGGACGTCAAAAGTGTGGGTACAAGCAATTAGTTCACAAGACAAATAGGGGCGATGTCAGACTCAATCAAAAGTTCATTGATTCTGGAGATGCTCCGCCGAACTATTGTCTATTGTCATCGGATCACTTTTTTATTTCGGGGTTCTAGTTCAACACGATTTTAATCACACGTGCGAGAATTGTCCGGAAATTTTATACTACGAAATGGCATATGTTTTAGCCTAATGTTTATAAATTCAATAGTATGAACAAATCCGTCAATTTTGAAGACAAAAATTTATCATATATATTTTACTTATATGTAATATAATTTATAATATAATATCGCCCTGAAATGTGTCAAATTTTTACAAGCACTTTCCAAACGTCTTAAAACAATATTAAAAAAAAATCAAAAATGTTGTGCCAAATTGTTCAAAACATTTTAAAACGTTTTGACCCAGAATTTTTGAAATTTTCCGAACATTTTGTTCAGAAATTCCTAAAGCTTTTGAAAACATTTTGCTCCAGAATGCCCAAAATTGTCAAGACACATCCGCCGTAAAGTGTGTAAATGTTTTTACACATTTTACATTTGTTTTTAGATTTTTTAAACATTTTGGGCTAAAATGTGTAAAAACTGTCGTAACAATCTGTTTCAAAGCTTTTATAATTATCCCCAAATGCTTGCCCTAAAATGCGAAAAATTTGCATTTTAACCACAAAATGTTCTCCTTTAAATGTCTAAAATTTTCCAATCAATTTGCACTAGATTGTCTAGAATTTTCCCAGCATTTTGCCCTAAAATGGCTAACATTTTCCACCATTGTATCGCCCACAATTTGCAAAACTTTCCAAAATTTGTATCCAGAAGTGTCTAAGATTTCCCAAAAATGCGGTTCCTAAAATTTCCAAAATTTCCTAAAAATTTTACCCGCGTAAAACTTTATACCCTAAAATGTATAAAATTTCCCAAAATCTTGCCCAAAAGGTTGTGATTTTTTCCAAAAAAATAGTATCCCCGACCTTCTTAAATTTTTGACTTGAATTTGACTCTATATTTATTCCCGGGGTTTATGCCTACACAAATTATTTTATTTTTGCTCACAGTTTTTGACAAAATCTTCCCACGATGTAAATTCAACTGTAAATGTATGAACCCTATAGCACTGAATGTAAATTTCTTAAAAATTTTGTACCCGGTAGTTGACCCTTCTTCACCCTACGAACGTTCACCCTTAATTTGATAGGAAAATGCTGAAAATCCCTACCTTATTTTCCCGACGGCAGGGAAATGAAAATTTTCAGAAGGAGCAGCTCAAACAGGCTTGAAGGGGATGAGTATGTAAAATAGAACTGAGCAATTTTTGTGCAGAAAGACTACAAGACATGTTGGGTGTAAAAAGTTTCGGAGGAACTGAAGACCTGCTGGAGAGAGCTAAGCTTTGGGTTGAGGGAGAAGAAGTGGAGGGAGAAGAGCTATTAAAGGGTACAAAAATACTTGAGTTCGGTATGCAGGTTGAAATAGGTGCGGTGTTTACTCTCTCTCTCTAATGGTAACTTCTCATGAGTATGTAAATAGGTAATTGTATGTGCCCAAAAGGGATACAGACTCAAGTCTATGCCTTCGGATGGCTGCTCTGCCTGCCTCGGAAAAAAAGCGGAGACTCGGCTGTAACAATGTGCTGACTGAAATATCACTTGGCCATATACAATATAGCCGCCACAAGGAACGCAAAGGATCCGGAGATGCACTCAAATCCTCCGTCCACACACACACATTCCAAAGGCTTCTCCGTCAAAGCAATGCTCCGTCAGGACATTGCGATTCGTAGAACCAAACTTCGACTTCGATAACCTTCAACGACTCTCTGCATCAAAATTTATCCTCAATTTTTTTTTAATTTTACCCAAAATGTTTTTCTTATTCCAACATTCCCACATATTTTTTACCTAAGAAATTTTCCTCTGGTTGATCTTAAAATTTGGCAAAATTTGTACATGTTTATGAGATTTTTGAATTTATTTTATCACATAATACGTTTTTTGCATTTTCACATAATGTACCCAACTTCTCTAATGTGCAGTGAAAGGAAGTGTTTTCTTGAAATGAATTCTCGAAATGAAGTGCGTCCTCGAAGCAAAAGACGCTCCCGAAGCAAAAGGTGTTCTCGATGCAAAGTGCATTCTCGAAACAAAGTGATCTCTTCACCAGAAAACCGTCTCTATTTTTGACAAAAAATATCAATCTGGGTTTCCCATAGATTGTGGCCCCATATTTGACCCTAAAATTGCAGAATATTTAATTTTTAAATTGGTTTTTTTTAAAGCAACTAAATTTTTACTTGCAAAAATTAGGCAGCCCAATACGTAGATTTGCGGGTGTTTAAAATTGACCATAATTTTGAATAAATTTGTTGAGCTCGATTCAAATGTGAGCTTGGGAATTTGCTAAGGAAGAGATAAATCTTGACCTAGCTTGAACAGGGCTCTGTTTTTGAAAGTCTGTAGACCTGAAATGTATTTTCTTTAGAGACATATTACATGGTCCAGAGTTTGACAAAGCACCGACAACTCCCTGCCCTTTTTTCCCTCCTTTTTTCTCAACACTCCTGAACCTCTTACCAAAATAGTGTCCTCTCAATATGGTAGACCCCTTTTAAACAAGTTTCTTCATACGGCCAACAATATTTGAACAAATTTTAGTTTAAAAAAATATTTTTGTCCCTCAAAAGACCATTATACATACAGCTTGTGGCATCTTTTCGTGAGGAGAAAATTTAACATTGGGGCGAATGGGGAGGAAATCATTTTCGTCTTCTTGACAAAATTTTGGAACAATAAGCGGAATAAAATTTTAGACACTTTTTCAAGTTTAAGTTTAAATTTGAAATTTTGATTTCGTTATTTCAAATTCAAGTTCATTTTCAAAGTTTCGAGTGCAGATTTGAGGTCAAGTTTAAGTTTCATCTGCAAATTGAAGTTCAAGTTTAAGATTCATTTTTAGGGGAAATTCCAGTTCAAGTTTCATTTGTAGAGTGAAGTTCAAGTTCAAGTCTCATTTTTAGAGAAAAGTTCAAACATCATTTGAAGTTCAAGTGGAAGTGTTATTTGCAGATATGATCTGCTGTAATTACTTTAATATTGAATGATGTTTACCCCAATGTGGAAAAAGTCATAAAGTTGGGAACCTCAAGTAGGAATTAAAATTCAGGACACATAAATTTCAAGCTTAATAAAAAAAATGTAATTTGCAGTGTGAGCTGGAATACGAATTGCAAAGGTATGATATATGGAATGGAAGATTTAATATGAAGTTTTTGTGGATGGACGTGATGAAAAATATTGGAGAGTTAATGGGTTTGCGTGCTGCGGCCAGGGGTATTTAAATAGTGAATTGAAATGGAAAGTAGGAATTGAGAGGATATGGATTGAATGTGGTAATGGTTAGAAAGACTTGGGCTTGGACGGTGACCTTGGATTTCCTTCGCTCTTTAACTCCTCACAATCAACCTTACTCCAGGCCAGTATGTACTCCAATGCTTTTCACTACGAATAAGAGGATAAACTCTCCACTTGACATTTACAACGTGAGCTCCTTTGGGCTGGAACAACCAATGGCCTTGGGCTAATTTTTCTCTCTTCCAAATTTATCCTCCGCCCTTTTCTCTCTTTTTTTATCTTATGTCCATTTCCCCAATTTATTACGAACCCTCCTTTTATAATTACACATTTTTTCCCTACAATCACGCACGGCCCAGCACCATTTCTACCAGGTGTCCGCCAATTTTCCCACTATCTCTTTTTCTAATGAAATCCTGGAAGGTTAATTACACACAAATATTTTCCATATAATCCACAAAAACATTAAGACAGAAATATTTTGCTCAATTTTTTATTCAATTTCTGTACAAACATTTTGCCAAATTTTTTACGCGGTTACAAATTTTCAAAATATGCTTGACACATTTAACACATGTTTAGACCGTTTTTGCAAAAAGATTTGCAAAATTTTTGTAAATTTTCTGCTTATTTTGCCAAATTTGTCCTTATTTTGTACATGTTTTTGTACGCATTTTGAACTGAAACTTCATTCGTTTTCTACTCAAATTTTTACCGAATTTTCAATTTACATTTTTTTCCAATGTTTAAGCACTTCATATGTAATTTTTGCTACATTTTTAATAAATTTGTACCAAACTTCTCTGAAATTGTAGCAAACGTTTTGTGAGTTTGCACCGAATTTTCATCAAATTTTTACCCAAATTTTATCAAATGTTTACTCATTTTCTAACAAAGTTTACCATGTTTGTGTAAATTTTTTAATCCGGTAGTACCGAATTCACGCCCTGTTTTTATTCAATTTTTGCCCTATTTTTACTCTATTTTAAATGTATTTCCCCCTATTTTTACCCTAAATGAAAAGTATTTTCCCTCTTATTTGACCCTTTTTGAAATGTATTTTTCCTCTATCTTGTTCCTGTTTTAACCCAATTCTCTATATATTTATCACGCATTGGATAAAAAAATATATGCAAAAACGTCCTGGTCAGTTGCCTTTAAAATTTTGCACAAAAAGTGGTTAAACAGAACCCTGTACAGGGGCTCTTTACGACGACCCGAGATTTTTGAGTCTAATGCATTGAAGCTACTAATTGCTATTTTATCTCCTCAACCTGTAATTTGAACTTTGTTTACTTTCCGCCCTTTTCAAACATGCAAAGTTCCCACATATGTTAATTCCCTACTCCCTATGCAGATACGTAGTATCACTAAACCAATATTATTTTTTCTAACAAAAAATGGCAAACTGGACGCAATAATTTACCTCAATCCTGATCTCACTGGAAAATCAGGTCTCACATTTAGTTATAAAATGCATTATTTTTGCCGAACCAATTTCCTTTTAATTATACGTCTCCCCTCCTCTCCATCCCTATTTTTCAATTTATTTTGCATTTAATTATTATCTGTGCTCACAAAATTATTCTCATACAAAGTCACGAAACCCTCTCAGACCATTCGATTAACATTGGGGTTTTTTAAAAATTATTTTAAAATAAAGTTGCTACAATTCTTAAAAATTCTATGTTTTCTTGGCGTTTAAGTAACTAGAAAAATTAACCTAGGTCAATTAAACAAATTTTGGGAATTTCCATAAAAAAAGGAGAAAATAGGGAAGTTGAATTTTTTTCTGTACTTGCCCGTATGTATCTGCGTTAGGATGTAAAAAACTTATTAAAAGAGATTTGCATTCAATGGTTTGGGCTAATGAATTAAATTTGTATTAATTGTAAAGACAAATTTGATATTGAGTGAAAGGGGGCAAAAAAGACGGCCACACAGGACATGGGAATGTGAAAGGAGCCGCAGAATAGTGCTCAAGTGGTTTGTATAGGAAGTCACATTCGCAATCATTCCGAAGGGATCGTAAGCTTGTTAACACACGACGTTTGGCAGAAACAAGGGCTAATTACAGGAAATGAAGTAGGATTTATGTTATTGCTAACGACACATTCGCTTTGGAGCTGCAAGTGCAAAAAAAAGAAATATGTCTGTTTTTCATTCAAGTGTGAGTGGCTCCTTTCCAATTTGTTTCAGCAACGGAATCCGCTCTTTCACACACAAATCTCCTCTTCCCTGCACAGCCACTTAAAATCAACTTACAATTATTCAACATGGATTTATTCTGGGCTCTTTAAGCTTCATTTGCGCCACGCCTCAAATTTGAAGCGAACCTGACTTTTTATTATTTATGGCAAAATTATGGTTCACCAGGCATTTAATTCCAGCTCCAACTTTACTTCAACTTAAAATACATCTAGAATCCAAAATAATATTTCAAGTCATAAAACTGCAAAACTTAGAACGATTTAATTATCATTCCGAAATTTTTCCATCATTTGCAAAATGTTGTTCCAACTCAAACTTGAACTTGAATTCAAAACTTGAAAATATACTTGGAATTTAAAAAATTTAACTTAAATGTAAATTGAAACCAAATTTTAACTGGAAATGATTAGATGAAGTGAAACTTGAAATTGAACACAACACTGTAAATGATTTTCAAAATTGAACTTGTGTTTAAATTCAGTTTAAACTTAAAACAGAACCTAGAATTGAAATCCAAATTTACTTCAAGCTAAATTCAACTCAAACTTTAACATATTTCAAGTTTCACTGGTACTTAATGATGACCTACAAAAAGAACTTGAAATTCGATTATTCAAACTTGAACTTGTACTTAATGATAAACTCCAAAATGAAATGAAAATTCATCTCGAATTCTGTGCTTCAAATTCAATTCGAACTTAGACTTGAAAGAGAACTAAAACTTGAACTTGAACTTCAACAAAACCTTGGGCTAAAATTCTACTCAAACTTGAACTCCAACTCATATTTGAACTTGAACTGGAACTCCAATTCATATTTGAACTTGAACTGGAACTCCAACTCAAATTTGAACTTGAACTGGAACTCCAACTCAAATTTGAACTTGAATATTTAAACCGGAACTCCAACTGAAGCATGAACTTGAATATTTAAACTGAAACTTCAACTGAAGCATGAACTTGAATATTCAAACTGAAACTTCAACTCAAGCATGAACTTGAATATTCAAACTGGAACTCCAACTCAAGCATGAACTTGAATATTCAAACTGAAACTTCAACTCAAGCATGAACTTGAATATTCAAACTGGAACTCCAACTCAAGCATGAACTTGAATATTAAAACCGAAACTCCAACTCAAGCATGAACTTGAATATTCAAACTGAAACTCCAACTCAAGCATGAACTTGAATATTCAAACTGAAACTCCAACTCAAGCATGAACTTGAATATTCAAACCGAAACTCCAACTCAAGCATCAACTTGAATATTCAAACTGGATCTGAAACTTGTAATGTAACTTTGGTTTAATCAGAAACTTGTTACTTGAAATCCAACTAAATCTTGAACTTTAAACTGCACTCAAACAATATTTAAAATTAAGTTAAGACCAGCCTTGTCCCTCTGATATTAAACTGGTACTTGACCTTAACGAAAATAATCTTCTAAAATGCTAACTTGAAAATAAGTTCAATCTCAAAGTCTTCACTCAAACCCAAATCTTAGGAAAAACTTAAGCTTGAGCGCTACTTTGTACATACGTTTTAGATTCCCCTCAATCTTGAATGCACATTTGTTGCTGGTAGTAAACTTGACCTCAAGTTAAAAAGATAAAATTAAGTCCAAGTTTAATGAGACGTATGCATATATGACATCCCTGAAAATAATTTGAATCCGAGCATGTTCCCAAGTATGAACTTGGTCCCATAACATAACGTATCTGTAATGGCTGTGGAGTGCTAGGAGATTTGGTAATGATTCATTAATTAATAAATGCTGAGTGTTCCATTTGGGAAGGAGATTTGGGAAGACGGAGGTCTAATTACAGGAAATGAAATGGAATTTATGCGATTGCTCCCCATCACATTTGTTTTTGAGTTGTAAATATAGGGAAGGGATTGAGAGTTTTGAGAGTCGTAATGGCACAATTCCAATGCATTGCGTGTTGGGAAAAAGTGCTGAGGATGGAAACATGTTTATTTACGTGTGTATTTATTTGTAAGGGAAGGAGACGATACTTGATGAGACGAAGATGGAAAGTGAATGAGCCATCTGTTCATCTCCACATCCCCAGCATGCAAATCCGAATCAAGTTGGAAAAAACACATGAGCAAATCTAATGAGACTCAAAAGCCTTATTTATGCACTTTCCTCATCCCTTCTCCTCACTACACGGACTCCTTCCCAGGATGTCTCCTCTTTTTCCAAAACCTCCGGGATAAATGAACCAGCAATCCTTTAACGAGGCAGGAGGCGTCATCGCATCAACTTTTTACCCATTACCCGACCCATGCAAAAAACTACCAAAAAACCATTTTCCATCCAAAACACTCAAATCTTTCATCAACCACAACTACATCATTAGGGCTTCGTACAAGTCAAATTTAATTTATACCAACAAGTTTCAGATCCATATAACCAGGATTTATTCATCATACCATTATTTTGATCCACTGGGGCAAAATCGGGTCAAAGTCATAGCTTTTCCGGTCAAAACTACCAGTCATATCCATTGATCTCAATTATACATAAATGACCCGAAGTCACACGGGAATCAAATTTTAAGTTGACCTAACCAAACTGACCTTGAATTGCCTAAACATGACCTAACTGACCCTTGACCAAAATCAAGGACTTTAACATAAGACACCACACAACATGAGAATACATAATGTACATTTAGCTAACAATGAGAGTTGACCTGGAGAAGATCGAACATGACCTTGACCTACCATCCAACATTTAGATTTGACCCTAAAAATATCAAACATTATCTTGATCTAAAAAAATTTAATCAACAATCAGAGTTGACCCGGAAAAGACCGAAAATCACCTTGACCTACAATAAATTTAACAATCAATGAGAGTTGACCCGGAGAAGACCAAACTTGACTTTTACCTACAATAAATTTAACAAGCAATGAGAGTTGACCCGGAAAAGACCAAACTTGACTTTGACCTACAATAAATTTAACAAGCAATGAGAGTTGACCCGCAAAAGACCAAACTTGACTTTGACCTACAATAAATTTAACAAGCAATGAGAGTTGACCCGGAAAAGACCAAACTTGACTTTGACCTACAATAAATTTAACAAGCAATGAGAGTTGAACCAAAAAGGACCAAACTTGAACTTGACCTACAGCACATGAAACACACAATGTGAGTTGACCCGAAAATGACCGATCATGACCTAGAGTTACACAATATTTAATAGTCAATAAAAGTGGATCGGAAAAGACCGAGCATGACATTTGACATTGACCTTCTGAAAGACTTGACAGAAACATGACCTGTAAATCCACAAGCTGAAGTCGACTTTGACCCACAAAGCTTCCAGCTAAAATTTAAAGCAAAGGAAGCAAAATTTGACCTTACCCTTAAAGGTCATAAAAACACTGGAATTGACCTGAGTAAAGTTGACCTGAAAAACCTACATGACACTTGAATTTAAAGTCAATATGAGACCTAACTAAAACTTGACCTTAAAATATAACTCACAATTTTAAAACAAACTTCTTCGTGAGAAATACAACTTTGACCTAAAATCTCAAATTTCTTACCCCTGATGCCCGGATATAGGGATTAATTGGGATGAACAGATCTCGACCTATTCGAAATGTGCATGTGCTTTATTGTGCTAAATTAGGAATAGGAGAGAGAGATGGAATGAAGACGATGGACAAGGACAGGCGAGGCATGGAATGCTCGTGAGTCGTCAAAGGAATCTCCAGCACATCACACACAGCATTAGTTTGTTGATAGCAAATGAAGCATGTGAAATGAAGAGGGATGTGAAAATCCACATTTTCATTTGGGAAAAGACTACACCCAAAAACCCATAGGAAACCAACCCAGCCCATTCCAATGGTACTTTTACAGCTCCCTTCCTTCAATCAAATCTTCCTATCTCCCCATAATTTCCCTATAAGTATACCATCACACACATGGTTTCTAAACTACATTTTCCCCGTAAAAGCCCATAGCACGTACATATGCCCATACATCTGAAAGCATTATCATATCCATAAATGAGCCAATGTTTTCCTCATTAGTAAATCTTCTGGAAAAGGATAAAACAACATCAGAGATAAAATTCAACATCAACATCACACAACTCAACGCAACTTTTCACCCTCATTTTCACAAGTGCAGTTCCTGTGCACCATCCTTCCTATAAGTCAGTCATTTCCATAAGAGCAACCCTACAGGAGGCAGGGGTTTCATTCAAAATAGCACTTCAAAATTCAAATTCAAAGAAATGGGAAAGCATTTCATTATTTTTTTATTTACGGAATGAGAATGTTTTTTTAGATAATCTCAAAGTTTGCTGCGTGCACCAATCGTATCAAATTAAATATTTGTACTATTTCTATGTTTAGGGGCAATGTGATACGACCCAGTGTATGATGTGGGATTCAGTAACTACTGACAAGTATATGAGCATATAAGTAATTATATATATATATTTTTTAAAAATATATAAATTGAACCAAATAAACTTTAAAATTTACAAACAAAAATTCAATCAAATTACGGAAGTTAATATATCATTGTAATTTTTTTTGCTGAATTTGGTTAGACGCTGTTAGTGATGATGAACAAGAGGACATGCATCACATCACGACCAGAGCTGCGGTCAAGTTCAAGTAGTACTTGACGAGTATCATGTCAGGTCAAGTTCGGAGCAAGTTCGGGATCATGAGCGTTTCTACTTGGTTGAATCGGATCAAGTTCAAGTATTTGCTGGATCCGAACTTGGAACTTCAAGTCGGTTTTGGTCCAAGTGCAAGCCCCCAGAATTGACTTGAACTAAGGATCAAGTTCAAGTTCGGTTCTGGGGCATGTATTTTACTTGAACCCGAACTTGCACTTTCAAGTACCGATTCAAGTATCTTAGTTCCAACGTTTGATTCCTTCGTGCTTCTTCCTCGGTTGTTCGCACTTCTGCAAATTCTAGAAACTAGTGATGCCAACGGTCTGGTCTGATCCAGTCGTTCAGACCAGACCAGACCAGACCAAAGACCATGCTCCGGACCATGGTCCAGAAAACCATTGAGAGCCATTATATAATCACATTTTATCCCGTCAAATTTTTCTTGTATCCCCAGAAATGTAAGTTTTAATTTGTTCCATGGGATTTCGTTAACTCATAAATTTTTATTTTACGTACTTTTGAAACCATTGGCCTTGGGGTCAGGTCTGTTCTGGTCCTGAAGCTGGACCAATTGTATCTGGTCTGGTCCAAGTGTTGAATCAGACCGGACCAGACCATTGGAAACCCTACTAGAAACCATGCCTGCAGAGATCTGCACCGAAACTCGAACTCACTTTCATTTGGAGTGACTGTTGTGTATTCTGTAAACCGTCGTGCTTAAAACTATTCTAATTTTTCATCATTTTTGAAAAACTGTTGAAATAAATTGTGGAGTGAGACTGTAACACAAGGAAAAGACCATGAGTGAACCTGAATCTGAATTTAATAAAGACGACGGAAATTGAAAATCTTAGCTCCACCCGTTGGAGTGTTTTTGCTACTTCATACTACAAAGTTGCAAGGTTCAAGTACTTGAAATCCAAGTTCGGATTCAAGTCGATTCCAAGTTCGGTTCTCAAGATTTATTGACTCGACATTCAAGTATCAGATCAAGTTCGGGTTTAGAAAAGATTACTTGCAAGATATGACTTGGTATGACACGTAATTCCTGGGACCCGAAACGCCAAGTTCGGGTATTGACAAATATCTACTTGAAAGTTCAAGTGCAGGTCAAGTTCAAGTTCGGATCCTCAAAATACTTAACCCGAACGCAGGTCTGATCACGACGTTCACTATAAACAGATCTTCGTGTCACTTTATCCCCCAAAAAATCTCACTTTTGGAAATGAAGCTGAATTTTTAAACAACCTTGCTCCGGTTTCGTGGGAATTTTCTCACAAAATGATGAACTCTAAAATGCAATTTGGCCTACAATATAATTAGTATCTATGTTTCCTCAAATCAGGACAACATTTGTTAGTTTTTCAACCAATGAACTCAAGGTAAAGGAAGGTAGAAATGCTAGTGTCTATAGCAGGGAAATATACATGCTAAAAATCTGGAGGAAAAGGAAGGTAGTTAGATCCGTTCAAATTAAACCAGAAAATTACATTTTAAAAACTACTCCCACTCTCCACAGAATGTTCGAAAAAAGCATGGGAAGAAGTAGTTAGTAAAAGCTTGATGCGGATGTGAAGGGAATTTCTTATTTAGGGGTTGCCAAATATGGGCCGATATATGCTTATTATTCTTATGCGGAAATTTTAACTACACCAACAAAAAGGGGATGCTGAGGGAAAACAACTAAATAGAGAATTTCCTGTACGTATTGAGTGCATCTGTTTACTGACACAAGTTAGCCTGGGTCTTAATTACAAATTGCAAGCATCAGTTCTAACGAAAGGAACTCCCCAAATTTTGTGCTCTTCAAATTTTTATGCTAATCAAAATGATGCGCAACTACGGAAAATCCTCAAAACGCTTTTTTTGTCGAAACCAAGATTCTAAGACCTACAGATCCTAAAAATTTTTACCTTCCCTTTCCGTAATTTTTTCTCCATCCTATGGCACCCACACTTTCAGATTCCCCAATCAGGACTGAGGTCAATCATCAATCATAATTTTCTATTTTGTGCATATGTGTATCTTACGTGTGTATTTATCACTTTATAATTTGCGAGGGTTTGAAACTGACTTTAATTTTTTATGTCTTCTGTAGTCGTAATTTTGATTAGATTTATCAGCTGGAAGTAACATCCTGTTTGTAGTAATTCATTCCCCGCATTCGTGAGGAACTTTGGGTTTTATAATTTACGACAATCAGTAGCAGAGCTTACGGTTAGGTCTAATTGTAAGTAGAATGGATAAAGTAACATTTTTTCGACTATCATCTCAACGCTTCCAGAGCAAATAATTCAATAGCATTTTGAACCAGAGATGTCCAAATGAAATTGCCTTCCTTCAAACCTTCGAAGGCAATTTTTTGAAAAAACGCATTCCTTCATCCTTCTATTAAAGGAAGCCTTCAAAATATTTTGCCTTCCTTCAGCCCTATTTTACTTATTAATTTAATGCCTCCAGCCTTCAGCCTTCAAAAAAAATCAGCCTTCCTTCCTATTCAGCCTTCATAACACGAAATGCCATAGCAATTTATTTAAACAACCCTTTTGCAGGTAAAACACCTGAAAAACAGCAACACAATTTACTCAATTGAGTTCGTTTATTAAAATCAGAACCAATGAAGTAAGTCTCATCGTGCATTTGTAGTGTTTTTAGTACACTCTCATTGTTGTATTTGTAACTATCTATTGTAGCTCATTGCATGCGCGAAGCCTTCTAAGTAGCAGAGGGCTACTTTACATACTTCCTTCCTTCGCCTTCAGTTTTATGCTAATAACAAGAAGGCTTTCTTCAGCCTTCCCGAATTAATTCAGCCTTCCCGCCTTCCCTTCCCAACTCTCTGGAAAATTGAAATTCCGCCTTCAATGAAGCCTTCATTGAAGGCTAGCCTTCGAAGGCTGGACATGTCTGTTTTGAACAAGAGCTCCTACATGTGTTTACCTACCCTATTATTCATGATGTCAGTATTTAGAAATTTTTAGTATTCAAGATTTGTTTCACAGAACCAGAATTAGTGCACTAGGTGCTTTACAAGGGTATTGTAATGTTGATTTACTCTGTGATATAATGCCCTGAGTTAATTTTCCCACTGCTGGTGTTTCCTCAAATTTTCATCAATTACAAAATGAATGAATTATTTCATACATTAGGGTAGTTTTCATTACAACAGATTCTATTTCGTATATTTCACACCATCGCTCATTTTGAAATGTAATGTTTTGCTAAAACATCTACATATAAATACTCTGCCTAAAAGACAGGATTTAGCTTCTCCAATGTCTTGAGTAATATGGTTTTTTCATTATAAAAAGGACCACTGATACGTTTTATAAACACGGATAAGTCACACATTAGTCCGAATCTCTATGACAACAATGAGGAGTCCGAAAATTCTGGGCTTCCGCAGGAGTGGCTACAAAATCACGTCCGACCATATCAGCAAGTTTTGTAATTTATTCCTTGTCATGATCCCAGTTGATGTCGTCCTTGGAGAAGCACCTCGGACAAAGTTTTAAAATCGAAGTTTGACCCTTCTCCGGTATACTCTGTAAGCACGATGTTTCTAGGGTTCGAATTTTTAACCCGGACGATTCAACTGCCTTTTTAGCGGTTTGTCTCATCGTGTCATATTATAAGCAGTTGACAGAAAACTGGAAACTTTCCAGCATGTCTACCACTGTCCCAACATTCAAGACAACATTGAAAGGCAAACCTGCTGCCTTTTTTGCAATCACTATTTTGTTATCAAAATTGAATATGAATCCCACAAAGGAGCTGTTCATAGAAGTTCGTTAGAAAGCATCACGAAAAGCACTGAATCGGTTGTTCAAAGTTATCAATGTCCACAGCATCTTCAGCGGACGAATTCTTCGGATTCACCGATTAAAGTTGTTAAAAATGTTGCTTGCTGGATTCAGAGCGAATTGGCCGATATTGCTGACGTTTAATTAAAAAACATTTATACTCATATTAATAAAAACGCATTACACTTGCTTTATTTGTGTGTTTTGCTTCGATGACGCATATAAAGGAGGAGGGTCGAAGGATAACGATTTTAGTATGACGCAAGCGGGGTAAAGTTCAAAAATGGAGAAAAAATTAACCGTAATATGTGCATACTCCCTTACAAAGTGTAAACTATGGGAAGAACAGTCCATTCCTTGCCACTGTCGTACTAACAACAATAAAGGGTTCAACATCTTATCATTCAATTGTATCAGACCTTTAACGGAAAAATTACCCACTTGAGGAGTCGCTGCCGCGAGCCTTGTTTTGACGCATGCTCCATCGATCGAACCCGATGATTACGATTTGCATTTGAAGCGGGATTTCTTCAGACGACTCTTCTGTTCGTGTCTTCGTGTCCATGCTTTGATGGCCATAAGTGCCTTTCCCAGCTGCAATTAATATTTTACTGTTTTTACATGTTTTCCAAAAATCTACTTATTACTTGTTCTTCTTCTAATTGTTCCTGATCTTTGACAGCAATAAATTTCTCTTCGGTTCTTCTCCCAAGTCGCAGAAATGTAAGTATTTTTTACTTAACTCAATCGGAAAAATAAATGTATTGCCTTCATCTCTTTCTACTTTGCCAGCAAAGTCAAAAGATTGAAGCAAGTCGTTGGATTTGTGCTCCAATTATTAAAGACAAGGAGCTTTTAACCCATGAAAAAATCTTCTAGTTAGAAGTTTAAATGGAGACAGAGTTTCACTTCGAATCTCATCCTCATATTTTTTTATAAAGTTCCAGTCCCAACAATCGGACTCCAGGTTAATTGACTCTGGGATTTGAATTCCGAAATAATTTCAATCAAGCTTCAAGCTTGATTTAAATTTGATTTGTAAATGTTGTTGACCCACTTGCAATATTCTCTCTTATAAATTGTTGGAGTTTTTTTAAAACGTCACAAATTTCTGTGCAGGAGAAAAACAGTGGTAAAACTTTGAAATGACTAAATAAAGGATTATTTATTAATGACCAGAGCTGCTTGCAAGTATCAGGTAGTACCTGAAAAATACCCGTCGGGTCGGGTTCGGGTCGGGTTCGGGTTAGTTAAAATAAAGTACCCGATTCTCGGGTCGAGTGCGGGTAGTTGCAAGATCCGCACCTGAAAATTCAGGTCGGGTTACCGTCAAGTTCGGGTAAAAATAAAATACCTGAACACTTTATCGGGTTCAAGTTCGGGTCTCAGTATATGAAATACCTGAACCCGAACTTGACATTTCAGGTAATTTTCAGGTATTTATTTCCGCGAATAAAATTTAAACTTCACGTGAATGAAACCTTCCATTCTGCATGCAATCTTTCTAAGGGCACTTAGTTGGGAAAAATAGGGTGGTAGGGGTCGGATTTTTGTGGGAAGATGGGAATATTCTTGACAGGGAAAAATATTTGTGAACAAAAATCTCAAAAGGAAGGGATTATTTTGAGAACAGGGATTTTTAAATTCGTTGACTTTATTTTGGCAGGGATTTTCTAATTTGTTGGCTTGTTTTAGGAAAATTTGTTGTAGAAACAGGAATTTTTAGATTTGGTTAAACTTATTTGACAGGGATTTGACGTCTTGTAGGGATATTATTTTTGCCAACAGTGATTTGTTAAATCGTTAAGGACCTTCCTGCAGTGACTTTAAGATTCAGTAGGAAAGTTCAGAAAGGATCTTATAGGAAGATTTATGAAAATCCAATCCCTGCAGTGAGGTCAAATACTGTAGTGAGTAGGTGTTTAGCAAACCGTCAACCAGGCTTGTGTGGTAATTATCGATGAGAGTTCAACGGTTTTTTATTTGAAGGTTAGAAGCAAGTAATGATTTAAATGTAATTATCATGAACTTTAAGTGTTTAAATGGAAACTAAGTTTTCAACATGAGTGAAGAAGTACCCGAAGCCATTAAAGAATTAAATCAAAGTCAAGATGACTGAAGACAAGACCACAAGCCAGTAAAGAAATCAGCAGCGTACAGCTATTTCACTTACTGTGGTGAGACTGATAAATTCACCTGCATTTTTAGTCCGGTTACTCAAACTTTTAGAGTTATCAATAATATTAAAATTCAATCGCTTGAAATACCTGAAAGTCAAGTGCGGGTTCAGGTTCGGGTCAGGTTCGGGACGGGTTTACATCAGATCCGAATTTCAGGTAATTTTTCAGGTACGGGTATTCTAGTTATACCCGACGAAAAATACCTGACAAGTAAAGTATTTGCCCGGATCCGACTGAGCAAGTTCGGGTCGAAGAAAATTTTTACCTGAAATTTCAGGTACGGGTCGGGTTCAGGTGCGGATCCTGATTTTTTGATACCTGAAAGCAGCTCTGTTAATGACTCATTTTAAGATACATTCTTCGTTCTGTCGCATATTACTTACAAATAATAGGCTTGTGCAAGTTGCCCCAACCAATTTTCTTCCTCTTTGGTTATCGAACAGGTAACGGAAAAAAATATTTGATTCTCGCATTTCGTTGCAAACTTTAATCCTGGTTTTTAAAACTTTGTTTCACGATCGCAGTTTAAAAACTGTGGATACAGCGCTGAGCGAAGTTGAACAGAATCACGTTGTTGTAAGAAGTACTGAAAAATCTAGTTTGA
The DNA here is from genome assembly GCA_947179485.1 of Allacma fusca. Taxonomy (NCBI): domain Eukaryota; kingdom Metazoa; phylum Arthropoda; class Collembola; order Symphypleona; family Sminthuridae; genus Allacma; species Allacma fusca. Next base: position 74,986,454 of record OX359246.1, on the reverse strand, counting down.
ATATTTACTCAAATTCTTAATTTTGGAAAATATCTTCTTGCCTTACGACGGTACGAGAATAAACCAATTTTTGAAAATTTAAAAGTCAATTTGCTACAAACTAGTAGGTTTGAATATTTTTACCGTTACCACTTCGGAGGGTTGGGGAAAGCAGTTAAATCTTTCCCTTATTTAATTCGTCTTTTCACAAATAGGCCTTGTTACTAACTTCCAAATGCACGAATTGAAATTTTAAATCCTCATTACATACAAAAATCAACATTTTATGAACGAAGCATCGCTTAAACGAATTTTATTCATCAGTTGTGAATAAATAGTCTGCAATGTTTGTATTTGATTTTCAAAAGAATAGAAACACTCTCAATTTAAATGAATGCAAATGAATCCCATTTTAGTTGTGTTTTGATTCTATGTTCATTCCTAAAATGCGAAATAATTAAAAAGTTGAACTAAAAAAAATTAAAAGTTAATTGGTACGACGTTGGCACTTGCTTACATTGTGAAACCGAAACACTAATTTTGATTAATCCGTACCTCTAAATTCACAGGAAAAAAGTCCTCCTTCGCATCGAGTCCCGATTGGACGATTTGACAAATGCCTTTCATCAACTTAAATCTGAAAATGAAATTCTACGGAAAGAAATCCTCGGAGTTTCGTCTTCTCAAAAATCAGATGGAATGGAATTTATGGAAACCAGGACTTTGAGAGAAATTGTGGAACAAACTGAATTTTGTGTTAACAAAATTAGTTCTAACATTTTAAAAAACGGAAGCGAAAAAGGAAATCGGAAAAAGTCAAAGCCACGGAAAATAGCAAAAACAATGGTCTGTGAAGAAAGTGATGTCAAAATTTTCGAGGAATCGGTAGAGTTTCCAGTGGTTGAAATTCGATCCAAAACTTTGGCGGATGAAAGAGAAATTTTGAAGGAAATTTTTAACAAAGTGGTAAAAGAAAAAGAAGTCAAAGATGGTGAAAGTCTTCAAGGAACTTCTGTCCAAGCTATTTCCAACTCAATTCCTATTTCAAATGTACTGGTATCATCGTGTGCAGTGAAATTGTGTAAGATTTAAAAAATAACTAAATTCCAAATCCCTGATGTATTTATTCAAATCATTTAAAGTCGGATGTTAAATGATTTTTCAGCAAACTATTTAGACACCGCTCTCACAGATCCCCAATATCATTTTTATCAGGGCTCAGGAAATAGTGGACCTCCGAGAGTGGCTGCAAAATTCAGCGAAGTTTTTTCTTTCAGTGGGGAGTAAGTTGAAAATTTTGCAACATTGCCGATAATTTAACTTTCGAATCTATAGAGCACGGATTCCTTATAAAAGATTTACAAGAATCCGCTCCAGATTATTTAATTATGACTCAAACGGTCCAAAATACTTTACATAAGTTATTGTTCCAATCGTGCTTACACTTTGTTGTTGCTTTACTTATTAAATTTGTTTCAGGCATCTTTGTGAATTCTTGTGTTCGTTTGCAATTCGTAAAGCCCTGCGGTTAACCTTTTGTTGCATTAATTATTCTGGCACTACTATTCTTTTCGGTATTGGATTCACCCCAGCGGACGTTCCTACAGATCAATCATTGTTCAGGGCATTAAATTCTATGCCACCTGCCACGGATGTTTGGATGACTGTAATAACTTGTAAATATCGTAAATGACTTGTAAATGAATGGAATAAAATCATTCCATGAATTTATTTTTCGCAGAAACCATACCTCAAAACCCCACTGGAGCTTTTTGTGTCCCACGGAAATTTTCTTGCGAGAGGTCATTTGACGATTGGTCCACGATCCATCGTCCATGTCGAAATAATGGAATTACTTCACATCTGGTGGCCGTTTTCTGTGGTTAAAGGAAAGAAACGCCTCATTGATGGAAAAAGTTTCGAATTTAATCAATCCACGAACAAAGACGGTTCGATTTCAAGGCCAGCTGGAAAACTCTCAACATTTGCCTGTAACGTTGTGATTGGTGAGTTATTTCAAAACAATAGAATAAGTGATTCATGATAAAATAAATAAGGAATGTAGTTACTTTTGTTTCAATTTTTTCAGAAAACTGTTTAAACGTTCCGTTGAGAAATAGGAATAAATTCTATTCCAACTCCAGCGATAAAGATTTTTGGCCTCTGGAAATTCAATCTTTTCATCGAGAAACGTTTCTGGGATCAAGTGACACGTAGGATCTTATTTTATAACTTTCGAAAAATGAACGCAAATTACTTGTATATATTGCGTTTATTCATTTCAAATTATGTCTTAATTTTCGCAGGAAATTCGAAGCAATGTTTTCCTACGAAATTCTTTCCTCGGACCTCGCTTTGGTAATTGCTTTGAAGGTTGGTCCTGGTACGAATTCATTTGCTGCTGCATTTTCTCAAATTCCAGCCGTCAGTGGGAAAAATGAACTGGAAGTGTTGATGAATTCAAATGATTGGAAAGTTCATGGTTACAAGAAATGTTCAAATGTACGTGGTTTTTTCTCCAAATATTAATTTTCCAGTTTTGCTTTTACTTACTAAGCAAGAGTATACATTTCTGCAGGCAATCAATACCTTGGAAGTAATTAGGGATCGAAATATTCGAGCTGAAATTCTGATGACGGAAGAAGAAAAATCAATTTTGAAAATCCGCATTTACGCAATTTAGCCCAGTGTTTGATTTTGCGGTTTATTTTTTACCAACCATGTAATAAGATTCCACCAATAACAATTTGATTAATGTCTTGAAGTTAAATTGTCAGATCTTATATATAATGATCTTAATATTTTTTTGTACATAGTTGCAATACGTTGCTCAGGATTCCGTGATAAATAAATAACGTTAGCATAGGTTTAAACGAAGCGTTATCCATCCTTTCTGATTTCTTTGCTCTGTTGACAGTAAAATGGTAAAAGTAAAGTTCAGATTTAATTAAAAAGTTCTAGGGCTTTCTCTTCGGATTATTAACGACACAGTCCATTTGGCTTCGCATAAATATCGCATTAATTTTAAGTCTAAATTTGCGATTATATTTTAAAATTGTCAGTTCCTTAAGTTCAGGAAGGAGATAAAATTTATCTCTCAATTTTTTTTTAAATTTCATAGAAATCACAGAATTTTAGGGTAACCATGAATTTGTAAAACAGTTTTGAATTTGAAGCTATGAACCTTTTGTACAGATTTAAGTATAAAAAATATTTTTCTCCTTCCCCATTGCTTGCTAGGTAATATGCAATTTCCCAATTCGTAGTAAATATTCTTGCAGATCTTAATAAAACTAGTTTCAGCCTTCCAGTTCATAAATTTTAGATAGAGCGTTCAAGGAAGTGCTGCTTAGACAATTATATGTACAAAAACAAAAAGTTTGATATAGTTTCTTATTTTTCCTCAAATTGGTCAACAGAATTTGCAAAAAAAGTCAATTAAAGTTTGTTTATGGCAAATGCCTTGGGTTTCCAGGTGAGAAGAACAAGAACTCGTTACATTGAAGAGTTTAGACACAGTGAATCAATCTGAAGCCACAGGTATTACCTGTACCCGAGTAATTTTGAAAAACTGACTTGAAAGGTACTAAATGAATATTCTGCCCTTAGTTTGTGAAGGGCCATTGAAGACCACAACATTAGGAAGATTTTGAAGAAACGTTGAGTCAAAATTCAAAGATACATTCTATCGCTGGTTTCTTGTGCAACGCCAGCCATGAGGCCAGAAATGTCCAAATACTCATCGGGGGGGGGGGGGGGCTCGCTTCTGAAATTCTTGATTTTGTGTTCTTCTGTCAAGCCGTCGCACTGAATTGTTATATATCTATCTATCTATATTCAATCCAATATACCAATTCATTATTCGTTTAGACTGCGGATCTCTCACGCAGACAATTTCGACAGTTGACTTGAAGAAAGTCAAAAATTACTCTGCATGAGAAAACCAGTGAGAAAAACTTTGAAGGAAATTAATAACAGAATATTTATTCATTATTGGTTTTAAAGTAAAACTTTTGTCAAATCGCAAATGAAATTGAGTAAGATTTCTAAAACAAGTAAATTTAAAATTCCTACTGTAGTGGATTTTTCTAAATTGAAGTATTACGCCCGTAGTTACACCCTTACACCCTTTGCTATAATCGCCTCGGAAACGAAGTTAAAACTACAACCAAAAGTAACTTGTATGTCCTATCTTGTGTAATGTTATTTTTTGGACAAGAACTGTTCCGTGCAATGTTAATTTTCTGGCTCATCCCATCATGCACATATAGTAGAATTTTCAAGAGGCACAGGAACAAACCCGAGTAGTCGTTCTTTACCCCGCTAAATTTATTACTAATCTTGAATGTGAACAGCATCTCACGTCTATAATTTATGGTGGTACAAGTGGCTATGGAGACTAAGCCGTAGGTCGAGTTTCGTTTTTATACGTATAGCCGTAAAAAATTAGTTTCGTTGTTAATGCTCCTTAAACGATATTTTAAATAACTTTTTAGACTTCACTCTTACAGATCTTCAGTATTCGTTTTGGCACGGATCAAGATATAGTGGGGCATACGAGAGTTGTCGGAAATTCAAGTTTTCTCTTTCAATGACGGGAAGACAGTTGAGGAATTTGGAACATAAACAACAAATGAAACATCGGAAAGAACAAGGAATCTTCCACCTTTTGCTACCCAGTGCGAGAAAAAGCACAATGTAGTTTTGGTAAGGAAAATGACTTCGAAGGTCAGCATTATTAAACTCAGTGGTGTTAACTCACTCAAACTTAAAATCATAATCATCGATTCTCGCATATTCATACATTAACTTGATGTCTGTAGTCGTCTCACCCTGGATGCCTCAAGACATCTCACCCCCAAGGCATGCTTGTACCAATGAATTTGACACCAGCTGTCACAGAAGAGTTATTAATACAAAAATAAATTATTTTAATAAGAATAAGCTGGTTACGTGATAAAATAATAGAAACAAACTGCACACAGAAAGCTTATATCCGGTGAATTTTGATACTTTAAGACCAGAAACCTTGCTAGATGCAAACACCGGTGTTCCGTCCTAGTTGAGACTCGCCAGTACAGTGGAAACAGAAAAATGAATAGCGACTGACTTTGTGAACCGACAGTTTCAAAATGAAGATTGATGTAAAATATGAAAATATTATTTTGACAAGTTATATCATTATTTTATTTTTGTTTCATATCAATTAATCCTTTTAAATGTTAATGCTGTACGGGAGACATAATGAAAATATAGACATGTTCAGATTGCTCTGCGCATGGCACTAAGGGAGTATGCATAAGTTTCCGCGAATTCCGATACTGGTGCTTAGCTCATTTTCAATTATCATTCAAACATATAGGACTGCCAAATTAAAACTAAAATATGAGTGTTTTTTCAACTTCGAAAATTGCTAAATTCTTTGAAAATAGAATACAATTTTTGACTAGAGGAAAAGACCACATAAAAAGTAATTATATAACCGTTAGAAAATTGGTCAAAGGGAGCAATAACATTATGGGGCATGTTGAACCTGGAAGAGGACCCAGGAAAAATACATCAAAATTACCATATTACACTGTAGAGGTAAATTAACATTAAAATATATCTTTTACTGAATCTAACATCAACCCATAGTAATATGACCATTCATGTGTACGATTTTTAACCATTAAAAATCTCTTAATCCATTCATTCCTGTCCTTTTCATTGACTGGAAGGCGAAAAAATTTACAAGGGGAATTTTTTCGTTATTATTGTAACGAGAAACAATACATGTGAGCATTTTCAACTGATTAGCATTTATTTACCTCATCAAAATCAGTTTTTCTAATTATATAAACTTGCACTTATTGTTAGTGGTTTTTCATAGGAAAACAACAATGAGCTAAGCACCAATGTGCTTTGAAGTTCAAACTTGAACCGCGCTCCAAATATTTGGTAACCTCTTCCAAATGAACATGTCTATAGAAACATCTTACAGAACCACTGCATTGTATTCAGGTGAAGAAGAAAAAGCTCTTATAAAGTTTAGCATATATCACGAGTAGGGGTGAGTATCTCGTTGGTTTTAAAATTCTCGTTTGTCTCGTTCTCGTTTCTGAAAAAAATACGAGAACGAGATATTTTAAGAACGAGAGTAGCGAGATTAAGCAACGCACGAGACAAACGAGACAGGGCAAAAACATGGTTTTTCTGTTGAAATATATGCAATTTATTTGTAGACTGCACAAATTCTGGTGAAAGAACATACAAATTTATTTAATTTCACAATTCGGAACAATCCCAAGGCGCTAAATATTTATTTTTGGGTTTGGACCATAAAATGTGAAAACATGGAAGCCTTGAAAAGAATTAATGAAAACCTACCGCAATAAAAGCGAGCACCAAGAACTGCAAAATGTTTTAATTGGCAACATGGTATAAAAAACACCCCATTTTTCAGTTTGATATGGGCTTCAACAAGATTTAATTGCAAACGATATTCTCGTTAAATGAAGCGAGATGTCTCGTACTGTCTCGTTGATAAATAAAGAGCGAGATAAACGAGATTCTCGTCTCGTTGTCTCGTTATACTCACCCCTAATCACGAGCGGCCATTCCATATCTCATCACGCTATCTGTAAAGGTTAAACCGCTTGTCATTTAATATCATCATAACTTTAACGATAAATAGCCCACTTAAGGAATCACAAGTTTTGAAAGTTTGTCGAATTTGCATATTGTTATGACGCATTGGTCCGGAGGATTACGATTTGCATTTAGAGCGAGATATCGTCTGACGACCAAAGGTGGGCAAAATAGTTTGCCTGACCTATATCCTACATATATTTTTAATACCGGATCCTGCCTGCATTTTGCCTACATTAATGTCGCTAAAAACATACCGACATATATGGAAGGATTATTCAGAAGCCTACCTAGATGACTACTTTTTTATAAAGAAAACTATAGCCTACATATACCCCTGCATATTCTTGAAAAAATCAACAACCTACATTTACGCCTACATAATTGTAGCTTATATTTGCCCCTACGAGTAATATGTAAGTTTATACGGAATCTATGCTGATATAGGAACGCCTGAGTTGTCTCCCTACACAATGATTTCCCCTATGTCAAATTGGGGTTCTCCTGGCGTTATACGTTTTATTAATTCATCCCAAACTTAGGTATATCATACATAATTAAAGTACCTCCACTAGCAATAAGAGAGTTATATATAGTATGTATGATAGCGCCAATATATAGATATGTTTGTAGTTCCCCTCCGCTCTTGACATCACCTGGGAAAACTTTATCGCAAACAAACATAGCAACATTATTTATTACTATTAGGGAACTTAATGCAAGACTTTTGAAGTCTTCTTTTCCTTAGAACATGTACATACCCCCATGCATGCACCCTCAGGATAACTAATTTTAATACTTCGTGAAAATTTAACAAATTTTTAACTTACAACTGTACTTAAAAACAACATTAATTTCCTAGCTATTCATCAATTTTAGTCAAACAATTTAAGGAACCACTATTTAAACAGTAAAAATGTCCACAACATAGTAAGTACATACATCAACCTAACATATAAATGCATGTAAGATGTGCGATTACATTTAACCTACAACAATCCGTATTATTCAAAAAACGATCCATATTGTTTTGTTCTACGGATGTAGAAGATGTTAGAAATTTGTGAAACTGACTGTTGTATATTAGTAATAGAGCATATAGAAGTTAATTGGTGTAAATTTGGTCCGCGCACGAAGGACGTTAAAACCAAAAAACGGTGTTTAACTAATTTTAGGTGGAGCTGCTTTACAACTCTTATTTAATTTCAATCATTAAACCTTTTGTTGATAGTTTCTAGGGTTGTAAGGCGTAATGTAATTACATGCATCCACAAGACCTGTAATGCCCGTATATATAGACATAATATGTTAACAAACAATTGTGGTGGGGTTTACCTAGTTCTACCGATATGCATCGTTTTGGGTTCGCCCGATGCCTTGATTGTATTAATTACATGTATTGTTTGTTTGGATTGCTTAGGCCTCTTTTATTTATTTCTTCCTGTCAACTCACGGTCAGACTAGTTTCAGCATTTTGGGATCAAATCAAAGTTTATAGTTTAGCATTCAAGTCATCCCTCTGAAGTTTATTAAAAACAATAAAACAAAATCGAATTTCAGCTGTGGAGATGACATTTGTCCAAATAAGCACTGATGTCCAACAGAAATTGCTCTCGTTTACAATAACCGATGTACCCAAACATCGGTACAGGTTATGGTCATAGCAGGTAACAATTAATTAGTCCATTGACCTCAAGTAGTCAATCTAACAATAAGTTACACGTTCTTCAATAACTTTAGATTAGTCTTAGACATCTGTAAATAGTGCAAAGATTTTGTTGAACTTACATAAACCCAGCGGTTCAAAGCATAAATGATAAGTGCTCATGTAAATAAAACCGTGCACTTCAATAGCTCCTAATGGTCATTATGTTATTTGGGATTTATTATAAAGTGTATGTAAGGTCACGGGTCTACTAATAACCTACCACGGTCAAATTAACGTCATGGGAATAAATTCTTGTGACCCATCGGAAAATGAGGTAATGAAACTTTTTGTAGCCCAATGAGGTCAAATTAAGGTCATGGAATTTCTTGTGACCCACTGAGGTCAATTTGAGATCATGAAACTTTTTATGACTCACTGAGGCCAATTTGAGGTCATGTTACTCTCTATGACTCAATACTGTAAGATCAATTTGAAATCATGTTGCTATTTGTGACTCACTCAGGTCAATTTGAGGTCATGTTATTTTTGGGTACTTTTTCAAACTCAAAGTTTGAAAAGGATATTACCCGCTGACGTGGTTATTTGTTTATTATAGTTTTGTTTTATCTTATCGTTGTTTTGTTTTGTGCTAGTTTTGTTTTTTCGAAAACGGACTTTGTTTGTTTTGTTTTGTTCAAAAAACAATAACTGAACAAAGGAACAAACAAAACGCGAACAATATTACAGCACTACATGTAGGGGAGGCGCCCACCTTTGCTGACGACTCTTCTGCCCGTGTCCACGATTCAGTGCATTTGTAAACTTCAGTTAACGCACTATTGTTTTCACATGATTTCCAAAAATCTAGTTTTTTTGTTCTTCTAATTAGTTCTGATCTTTGACCTCAGTAGATTCCTCACCGGTTCTTCTTCCAAGTTGTAGAAATGTAAGTGCATTTTTTTGCGTCACTCACTCAGAAAAATAAAATTATTGTCTTGATTTCGATCCACTTTGGCAGGGAATCCAAAAAAAGAAGCAGCTGGTTGCATTTGTGCTCCTGTTAACGAGAAGGAGCTTTAAATCCCTTGAATGTTGTTCTCGTTAGAACTTCACATCACACATGGAGAAAGAGTTTCCGTTCCAAACTCATCCTGATATTTTGTATGCCCCTTCCGGTCCCAACATCGAACACAGTGTATCGACTAGGGAGCGAAAACATATATTTGATTCTCACATTTCGTAGCAAACTTTCTTGATGATCGCCGGTTAAAAACTGTGGATACAGCACTGAGCGAAGTCGAACAGAATCACCTTGTTTTAAGAAATGCTAAAAAAAATATAGTTTTCGAATTTTTACGCATTTTTAATTTTTTAAAGGTTTAAAACTTGTTAGTGTTTTGAGATTTGAACAATTTGGCGCAAACAGTTGAATTCGAATATTTTTCACCGTTACCATTTCAGAGGGCTGGGCAAAGGCGTAAAATCTTGCAGGCACTCTATACTTCAATCAATTCATCTTTTCGTAAATAGGACTTGTTATTATTAATTTGCGAATGCCCGAATAATCATTATTTTTGAAGGAATTCAGTCTTTTAATTGAAATGCGAAAGCAAATGAATCCCATTTTAGTTCGATTTTCCATGTCACTGAAATGTGAAAGAATTGAAAAGCTGAAATTAGGAGAGACAGTTAAAACTTTCCAGCAAAAAACAAAAAAAATAAGCGAGTTAATTTCCTCCAGCCTTTTATCCTCATCTTCATCACGTTGTCACGGTGTTGTCAAACAGTAATGTTGATAAATCCACGCTAGAGCATCTCGGGCGGTTAAAATTTACGGGTAAGCCCGCAAAAAGCCCGGCCCGCACGGGCTTCGAGCGGGTACGGGTAAAAATTATTACGTTTGACGGGTTACGGGCGGGTACGGTCTTTTCATCGCGGTTTAAAAAGACCGTGAAAGCCCGTAAAAGCCCGTGAGAAATTCCATTAATTGTGAATGCAGGAGCAGCGGTTGTGAATGTACATAGACTTGAACGAATTTCAGACGTTTGCAATTTTAGTATTCAAACAAACTAACGCTTGGTGTACGATCGAGCATCACCCCGTGGGATATTTTAGGCCCGTGACCGTCTGTACGAGTGTTACTAAATAACAAAGGCAGGTATGCAAGAAAACTTTTCTTGCATACCTGCATTTGTTATTTAGTAAGTTTCATTTCGCTCTTCATTACTGTGGAAAATTCCATTTAGTGTATAACATGAATCCTGCTAGTAGTTCAAGTATTTGTAATAAGAATCCAGAAGTTAACATTGTAATAAATTCAAGAACGCCACCAGAAGTGCTTACCAAAGCCGAAATAGCAGCATAAGCTTTTGTATTGCCTTCTTAACCCTAAAGTTCCTGACCCCTGGACAAATTGTCCCCAAGCTCAATTTTTGACAAATTTTAATTTATTGCTTCGAAACTATTAAGCCCTACTAACTGAATGTTTTTTTAATCGTTCCCCAACATGTTCTACACTATTTAGCGAAATTACAGGATAAAAGGTTCGGTAGTTTCGTCTCAAAAAATTTCGAAAGAAAAACATTCTTCTACTCGGCAGCCATGTCCAATGTTAAATAAATGGCTCATATAAGCCCATTGGGGCCCGCAATATATTACGAAAACAAATTTTTCGCTATCAACATAATTACGGCGATACATACTTGCTTTTAAATGTAGTTTAAAGTCTAGGTTGAAGTGTGGGTTCAAGTTTAGGTTGAAGTGTGAGTTCAAGTTTAGGTTGAGGTGTGAGTTTACGTTTAGGTTGAAGTGTTAGTTTACGGTTAGGATAAAGTGTGAGTTTACGGTTAGGATAAAGTGTGAGTTTACGGTTAGGATAAAGTGTGGGTTCAAGTTTGGGTTCAAGTTTGGGCTCAAGTGTGGGTTCAAGTTTGGGTTCAAGTTTGGGTTCAAGTGTGGGTTCAAGTGTGGGTTCAAGTTTGGGTTCAAGTTTGGGCTCAAGTGTGGGTTCAAGTTTGGGTTCAAGTGTGGGCTCAAGTGTGGGTTCAAGTTTAGATTCAATTTTAGGTTCACGTTTAGGTTCAAGTATAGGTTCAAATTTAGGTTCAAGTTTATTTTCAAGTTTAGGTTCAAGTTTAGGTTCAAGTTTAGGTTCAAGTTTAGGTTCAAGTTTAGGTTCAAGTTTAGGTTCAAATTTAGCTTCAAGTTTAGCTTCAAGTTTAGGTTCAAATTTAGATTAACGTTTAGGTTGAAGTTTGGGTTTAGGTTCAAAAGTGGCTTTAATTTTGGGTTCAAATGTGGGATCACGTTTAGGCTCAAGTTTAAGTTCAGCTAAGGTTCAAAAATATTCGAGTAAAGTTTACGTACAGTTCAAGTGCAAGTTCTGTATTAAGCATGACCTTTTGCTCTTAAAATATCGATGACTATTTATTACGAAAGTGTAATCCTTGTGTGTAGTAAAAGAAGGAAGTTTCTTGAAACAGTTGTAACAGTAATTAATTAAGATGTACTGGCCATGAATTAGAATTCAAGTAATAAAAATTAACACACAACTGTTATCAATATATAATGTTGCGACATAGTCAAAAACCATGCCAATGAAAATACCCAAGTCATTTTCTAAACCTGCCTCCAAAATGGCCAAGAGATTTTCTAACCTAACTCCAAACCGTATAAATGTTTCTTTTTTAATTGATGATTTTGCGCAATTTGTCAAATTTACCCTCGAATAAAAATGCCCAAAATGCCAGGGAATAGTACGAGGACAAGTTGCCCAAAATGGCGGACATTCAATCGTTCAAATCAGTTCAAATAATATGCTAAACTGAAACTAGATTTTCGATTCAATTCAGCAAAAACCTATCTAATTCAGTTCAGTGCAACATTTTGAATTGAATTGAGTGGAATCGAAAACAGACGGTTTCCACAGATGTACTTACGTTTTCCAGAATTTACGGCAGTGATTTTTATTACACACGGCAGTGATTACGGCAGCGCACAACAAGAAAGCTAAGTAAGTGTACACATCACTACTTAAAGGATCTAAATAGTTTGTAAACGGTGGATGCTTTATTGAACTGTGGGCCAGAATGAAGTGTTTGAAATTCAATTCAAGGAAAACGATTCAGTTCAGTTCAAAGTTATGAACTGAATCCATTGGTTCATCTTCATCTTGAACTGAATCACAAAATTAGTGAACAAAATTGAACTAAAAATGTCCAATTCAGAAATTCATTTGTCATAGCACTACTCTACACGCATGATTATAAAAGCACCCCTAAAAGAAGCAAAATTAACACAAACATACTGCTAAATTGAATTACTTGTTTGTTATGAGAACAATGGATGTTAAGAAAATAAATGTAATACTAAGCACCTAGAAACATTTCATGGAATTACAGGAAGAAAAAGTAAAAAATTCCGTCGTTAACAATTCCTAGACCAACACGAGGTACCACCCCTAAAGCGCAGAATTAATCTTTGGATGTTGCACCAACGCATATGTCACAAACATTTTGACTATGATCTGAACACACAGACAAGTCACAAACTTCGCATTTTCCACGAATTCGTTTTTTGTGAGCACACAGGTAGCAAAATCCTCTTCCCTTGTCACGAGATGGTTCCTTTTCTGCTGGAGGAGTCGCTCCGAATAACGTCATTGCAGTTTTTATTGGCCTAGAATTAATGAAATGTAGTATGCAAACTGCATGGTATACATATAAGGACTAAGTGTATATTTAAAATGATTCGTTAAAAGCTTACTTTTGAAGCCCACTCCAGTTTCTGCGTTTGATAAGAGGAGTGATCATCTCCTCCGCTAACTCCTCCAAAAACAATTGCCTACGGGACTTCTTATCCTCGCACCATTTTGGGTACTTTTCTATCCACATTATATATGCATTAGAGCACACAATGTCAACCATACCATGAAAGGTTTTCATGGGCCACCGATTGTTCTTCCTGTTGCAGCTGTACTCAGCCGTCATCTGATCGACAGTATCCACGCCACCTATGAGAAAAAATACCTTTGAAATTCGCTTCTTGCAGATCCAATTTGAGAGTTGTTTTTACATCATTATGAATTATTTTATTATCAATTCACCCTTGTTTCGATTGTAGTGCAGAATAACCTCCGGCTTACGCTGGGCTTGTTTATGAACTGCAGGGCTAGAATGTTGAGTTGACAACAACAGAACGTTTTTGCTTGGCTTGGCATTATAAGCAACAAGAAGGCAATTTCTCTCATTCCAGAAAAACTCGGAAGAATTCAGCGGCTTCTTTCGAATAGCCTTGGTGTCCACGAGTCGCGCAGGAATTTCTCGCCGATTCCCTCTCATAGTAAAAACAGATGTGATGCCTTTTAACATTAGCTCTTCAGCTGCTTGTTGTGAGCCAAAAAAATTGTCTGCCGTCACACCGCGCCATGTATGGAAAATTTTTTCTAACATATCCATTAATACGCGTTTTCCTTGATTGGTTTCGGGCACCAAGCCTTCCTTTCCAAGGTAAACCTGGCAAAAGAATTAATTCGATATTGTACTTAAGTGTAACTGTAAATAAAACTATACGTAGTTAACAACCCAAAGCTATTTTATAAAAATCGTAATCATATATACCGAAACTATTTATGAGTTTCAGGACAATTAGCTTTATTTATATTATACATTACTCCTGCGCAAGATGCCCTGTCAATTTGGTCATTTTCATTTTACGTCATTTGTAAAAAATTTATGTTTACATAATGAATGTATGAAAAACAAATTATTGAGTTTTTGTATAAATGTATAGTAGTATATATGTATCCAAGATTTTGCGAGTAAACATAAAACCGAACTAAATGCCATACTTTCAATAGAGGCTGCTAAACTGATTTTTACCTTCATACTTCCCATACATTTAGTTTACGAGGGGCTTTCCTTCTTCCCTATTTGTGGAAATGTGTCTGACTACATTTCTGCCTATATAGGGCTACTGAAAGTGTCATTCCCTTCCTAAATGTGACCTTATACTGTAGAAAACTATATTTTTATTGAAATTCACAAATTACATTTTGCTGTTTTATTTTAGCAATTTTGTTTTGGACATATAACATACATTACAAGTTTAGACAAAAAAATTAGGTCATCTCTCATATCCAACAACTATTCAGCACACACTGGCAATAGTTTGTTACTATGTGTCATATATTTAAACAAACTTATTTTGAGTACTTCTTCAAAATTAATGTTACTCATGCATTATGTGAAACCTCGTATTGATCGGGCCTATTCCACGTTACAGTAAGTGTTACGCCAAGTATCGAGCAATCACACTATATGTACATGTACTTAGTTATACATGTATGGACATTATTTTGAATGGGAAATCTTACATGTCCCTGCAGTAGCCTGTCTCCAATTCCAACGTTTAAAAATCTTAATGGTTTGCATTGAAATAAGACTTCCATAATGTGACAAGTTATGTATACACATCCTATATATTTGCCTTCATACAAGCGTGTTCTCATGCTGCCTTCATATTTGTCTATATGACCACGTGTATGCAGGCGTGCATTTCCTATTTATAGGCATTTTTCCTGCAAAAACCATTGCACCCTATTTTGCCTACAATTGTTTCTGAAAATAGCTCGCACCCTATAAATAGGCCTACAAGTAGACCTACATGTACGATAGGCTAGCTTCTTTGGTTTCAATACTCTTCATCAGTAAAACCTAATTCTTGCATTGTCAAATTTTGAACTAGAATTGCAATGTTGTACTTGAATTGGCTAAATACATATAGTATATTCTAAAAGGAGAAAATTTCAATGCTGTCATATTCTTTCCCCACATTTTGAAATTTTGTTTCCAGTAGGTTTGATTTGAATGAAAATGAATTTGTTGCTGTGATATGGCATAACATTAAAATGTTGTAATTGCCATGAAAACTTGAAAATATTTGCAAGGGAATCAAACGCAGATATATTTACCTGAAAATTCAGCACAAACCTGGTGCTACAGTCCACTAACGCCCACACCTTTATCCCATAGCGCGCAGGTTTATTCTTCATATATACTCTGAAGGGGCAACGTCCACGAAATTTTATTAACATTTCGTCTACTACAAGATCTGTTCCTGGTTCGTAGACGCTGTAAAGATTTTCTTGTAACTTATTGCAGAACTCTCTTATAGCAGCAAGCTTGTCGGTCTCTCTTCGCAACGTTCTGGTTGTGAGGTCATCAAATCTTACAAACTTCATAAGATTATGAAAGCGATCCCTCGACATAGTCGCTATGAACGGTGGAAAATTGTAGCGGTCATCGGAACGCCACAGGCGATGGGTCGACATTTTCTTCAATCTTTGGCAACCTGCCATTATCAACAGACCAAAAAAAGCGATGATTTCAAGGCTATCGGTCTGTATCCAGTCTGGTCGAATTTTGGTAGGATTCTTTAAATTCCACTCCTGTAGCCAAGATGTGGCCTTTTGGTTGGTGTATTGTACTACCATGTCTACCATATCCTGGTTAACCATCAGCTTAAAAAAATCCAACTTTGTTATTGCTGCTGCAACCTCAGGATTATTTACGCGTGATCCAATCTTTCCGTCTCTAGCTGTAACAATATTACGTCGCAATCTCCTTGCAGCGGGTGGTGGTAAATTTGACCACCGTGTCCCATCGTTTCCTACAATTGTCTCGGCCTGTTCTGGGTAAGGGATCATTTCAATGTCATCATCTCCAACAATCTGGAATTAGTTATATATTTTTATTATAAAATGATTTTAATACCATGGCATATAATTTACTTGAATGTGTCGTGATTTTAGGGTATGACACAATATAGAGATAAAACCAACATTCTTATAACCGAACAATATTTGGGTAAACTGGTACTTTACTTGCCGGGTACACTTTGGACTGCTTAATATACGATGTCAATTTGATTATATACTTATAGGTCTATCGAGGTCATTTTGATGAATTGTATACCATAATGCCCAGACATTAAGGCTCCATTCGTAAAAGGTGTATAATGCTAATTATAAATAATAATGCTGCATAAATGTATGTGCATGACAAAATGCTAATTTTCTATTTACGGGGTCATAGGCGGAAGCCTGTAGGGACTACAATATACAATGAATAATGTACAATGTATAATATGTATGTGCATGTAGATCAGCTGACCTCTTCAACGTCGATTGCTCTATAGTACTACTTAGCTAGAATATATACTTATGGTGAAGTGTAGTATGTTGTGGAAAGCTTACAAGCATCCAGAAACCGGGGCGAAGAATTATTGTAGCAATGTAGAAATGGGGGAAAGAATTTGTTATGAATTTTGTTTTAGTGTAGTATTTTGTCACTGAATTATGTAAAATCTGTATGACTTTTTCATGCATGCATAAAATGTACAAAGTAGTTATGGAGAGTCATTGGTTGTTGATTAGCAGAATGTGGACACGTGGAAGTTTCGTGCGCACAGAGGTATAGGGATAATAAATTGATTCGAGCCGGCCGACCAAAATCAGAAAATGAGCCGAGTCGACAAGTAAAAACCGAAAGTTCCGAAGAAACTGCAAATCACTCGTGTAAATGTAGAAACATTGTGTATATGCACGTATAAACTAGACATGTTCATACCGTTCTTGTTTAAAATACCGTAATTACCGTTACCGTAAAGTGGAAAAACTCCGGTAATATTTTTAAGGTACGGTATCGTAAATTAATCCGATTATGGTAAAAACACGAATATAAGTCGATTTTTATGGTATGTGTGTAAAGATATGAAGTAAAAAATCCAACATAAGTTATTCAACAATCAGTTTAGCGTCTTTGATGTCAATTAATGTGAGAGTATTAAATGTGCAGAAATTCCTTATAAAATAAGCTAGTTTGAAAAAAAAAATCCTTTTTTACATTCGTATGAAAAATATGAAAATCATAAAATATAGAAAACGATACTGAATTCTTCGATCTATCTTCTAGTAATTTTTCCTAAACTAAATCTTTACCGAATTCGGTCGTACTTATATTAATTTAGGAAGTGACTTCCCATATATTTCTCATAACAGGGGAAGTGTCATCATGCCTTCAGACCGACTCAAAAAATGACTCCAAACACTTGAATTACTAGACGCACGACTTGGTTTAGATTCTAAATAATCAGTTCGATTAAGTTTTTTCCATATTGACACTACAAACAATCTTTATTGTCGAACGAATTCCTTTCATTTTTGAGTTTAACTCTTTTTAATTAAAATTCATGTATGTAACACCAAAATTTTATGAGCCTTCGGCTAGACTGACGATATCATATGGGGTTACGATATCGCTTCAAAAAACCGATAATTATCGTACCTAAACCGTACATAAAATTTTTACGGTAATTACGGTATTACCGTACTACGATACCGTAGTTGACATGTCTAGTATAAACTTTGTGTCGTAAAACTCTCGATCATCATAGTAGAAACAATAACAAGGGAAAATTTTCGCTTCTCTACTTTATAGCAGTCTCTACCAGATAGTTAAAAATTATCTCAATGCTCATAGCTCACAGCGGTGACTAAAGCAAAGTAAAAACTTGAGGTTACAGGTTCACTGATTTGGCTTTACAGAATTGTTTTGAATTAAGAGATATTTGCAAAAAAAAATTGATTTCCTCACGTATCCTGACATTTTTAAGGTTATTAGCCTCCGGCCCTGTTAGGTAGCTTCCTGAAAGACTTAAATTCCACAAATACAGAACTTGATATTTTACTTTTAAAATTTCAATACAAAACTAAAACCTTTAAAAGTATTTAAGTTTCAAAAAACCTTGACATATTGTTAGAAGTAAAAATAGAATATTGAGTACTACAATATTCAATTTTACCTCTACTCCCTTTTTGGACGGATGTAGGAAATTTTCTACAACTTCTAATTACTTTTTATTGATTAAAACACTTCTGTTGATAATTTCTTGATGGATCTTCATCTATGCAAGTTAATTTGGTTTCTAATTAACAACACTTACAGCTTTCTCTACACGTCAGCAGGCAATCGCAAACACTAGTTTAGCCATTTTTGTAAATATCCCTGGAAGATCATTTGTGAAATTACTGGTTGAATATTATATCTCTGCTTGATCCTCAACGATTTCAAAAATCCCTGCCGAAAAATATTTCAACGATTTTCATAATCCCTGTTGCCAAACAAATTCCTTAAGGACCTGAAATCCCTGTAAAATTAGGCCAATAATTCTAGAAGTTCCTGTTTGCCTACCACATATCCCTCAAATTTAAAAATTCCTGCGAAACAAAGGTCTGCGATATTAAATCCCTGTTCGTAAAAATAAAACCCTTCTCTTTGGGATGTTCCGTGCAGGAAATATTTTTTCCCTGGGAAGAATCTTCTCGTTTTCCCACAAAAATCTAACCCCTGAATCTAGCTAGTTAAAATTACGCACTAAGATGTCATATAACATTGTTTATAACACAGCCTTACATTTAAACAAATCTAGATAGAGTGCTCGCTTACGAATACGAGTACGTCATTGAGATACCCCATTATGGACACAATTTCAGAAAACTTTGCGGGTTCAGGTGTACGGTTTTTGATCACTGGATGGATAGTTTTAAATGAATCAATACTTACCTCGCGTAAAACGAAATCCTCTTCAATGTCACTGAGGCCATATTCTGTATCTTCTATTTCGCTTACGTCTCCTTCACTTTCGTCTGAGTCTTGAAACCACGAAGGGCCAGGGGTTGGATTTAATGCAGCTGCCATGCTAACTACGGGTGGGCTAAAGCAACTACAAACTACTGTCGAAACTTGCGAAAATATACTTATTAGTACTGACCCTTACAAAATAACTGGATTTATTATGATGCTGGGAGTTAATCTAAAACACGTCTGTACTGGTGAATATAGTGCAGTCAGTACTACAATGAAAATTCAATTTCATAAACCATGTTGGGTATACTTCAATTAATCCAGCACATGTATACAGATACGCTGTGCCGCAAAAAGAATGAGAATATACATTGTTTTTAATACGTGGCTTGGTTGTAACAATGACGCATACTTGCACTATCACTATAAATAGCATAATAAAAAAGCAACAAATAACGTAATGGTATATTTTGCAAATTATTGTAAACAATGCGTAGACGAAATGCGGCTTTACAGCGTAATGAAATAAGAACTATTATACACTGATAATATTCTAATTCGCTTAATTTCTTCGAGTTTCTATAGATATAATGTAACTGTGGAATATATTTCATATATTCATTATAAAGCACCTTACTGTATTTTTTGATGACCCTTTACATATTATCTCATCTTTCGTTTGGACACCTCTTCTCATTTTGATCGGATTTTGATACGATGCAAATATAAATATTCACCGAGACGCTACAACTATTGTAGTTATTAATTAGGCATATACTAGAATTTACTGAACGGTGTTCCATACTTGTTAAAAAATTGTAGAGATACGGGTGATGGTAGTAGAGTAAATTCGTTATATTTTATGGAAAACTTACATTTTGTTTTTGAATTTTTACTCTGTGCTTATTACTTTAAGCATTGTTTACACTTATATATTTTTTATTTTATAATTTGTATTTTAAAATTTTGTTTGGAATACTATTTCACGCTCGCTTGTAGGAAATTTCATTGGCTTTCAGTAGGTATTCTTGAATTCCCACGTATAGGGAATTGTGAGCCTGATATATGAGGACTGACACTAATTTCGGGGAAATGTATCTTTAGGAGCTATGATTGGGAGAAACCGTGTTTCTTGAACCGTCTCACAAAAATATTTCGAAACATTTTGATTGCAGCTAATTTTATAGCATAAGATTAGAGTGAATATCATTTTTCTGGGTTATTCGTTCGATTATCGGGACTTTAGAATCTTAAGGCGGGTATGAAAAACGTTCCCGATCCTGCGTTCCGGGATCGTTGACAAAATGGGCCAAAGTAGTTGGGCAACATTGAGGGACCCAAAATGTGTCTGTCCTTTATCGTCAGGTTTGTAGTCCACCATAATTTCAAGTCAAGCTCAGTAATGGGTAATGCTTGGATTGCAATCAGATAATGACTTCGTGAATTTTCATTACCAGTATGTACAGACGAAAGGCTATACACACAAACTGATATACAGACACACGGACATACGGACGTACAGACATACGGACATACAGACTTACAGACATACGGACATACAAGCAAATCGACATACGGACATACAGACAAACTGGAATACATACAAGCTGGCATACAAATAAAATAACACAGACAAAAGGCCATACAAATAAACTAGGCAACAGACATACATACAAACGGGCATAAGGTCTAGCTGCCATAGAGACAGGTGGGCATAAAGACTAACGGTCAAACACACATACATACAAACTGATTGGCGGGAATATGGAGGCATAGATACACTAGTATTCAAGGTTTATAGAAACATCACTGTGATGGCATTGGTTGAAATATGCTTATGGTCCCCAATGAAATAATAACATGGGACAGTTTGTCCATACGTTGGGAGCCCATGCAACATGAAAACTACAGGAACTATAGGGTTAATAAACAAGATAACTTAACGACTGCATGTAACCGTCAAGAACACCAATATTTTAAAATACAGTGTTTCAGTATTTAAGATGTATGGTATTTGCGGGCGGGCTACGGGCTTTTTTTAATTTTGCGGGCCGGGCCGGGCTTTTTCGATAACCATTAATTTCGGGCCTGGCGGGTACGGGTAAAACGTTACGAGCCACGGGCGGGCACGGGCCTAAAATATCCCACGGGGTGATGCTCTAATCCACGCCTCTAAATTCACAGGAAAAATACTCTCCTTCGCATCGAGTCCCGATTGGACGATTTGACAAAAGCCTTTCATAAACTCAAATCCGAAAATGAAATTCTACGGAAAGAGATTCTAGGAGTCTCGTCTTCTGAGGACTCCGAGGGAACGGGATTAATGGAAACCAGGACTTTGAGAGAAATTGTCGAACAAACTGAATTTTGCGTTAATAAAATTAATTCCAACATTTTAAAAAACGACAGCGAAAAAGAAGATCCGAAAAACCCAAAACCACTGGGAAAAGTGCAAACAATTGTCAGTAAAGAAAGTGACAGCGAAAGTTCGGAGGAATCAACAGAAGAATTTCCAGTTGTTGAAATTCGATCCAAAACTTTGGCGGATGAAAGAGAAATTTTCAAAGAAGCTTTTAGCAAATTCGAAAAAGTGAAAAAAGTCACAGATGGTGAAAGTCTTCGAGGAACGTCTGTTCAGACTATTTCTAATTCCATTCCTTTGTCAACCTCGGTCGTATCATCGTGTGCAATGAAATTGTGTAAGATTTAAAAAATAACACAATTCCAAATCCTTGATGTATTTAATCAAATCATTTAAAGTTGGATATTAAACGATTTTTCAGCAAACGTTTTAGACTCCGCTTTCACAGATCCCCAATATCATTTTTATCAGAGCTCAAGAAAGAGTGGACCTACGAGAGTTGTTGAAAAGTTCAGCGAAGTTTTTTCTTTCACTGGAAATCAGTAAGTTGAAGAATTTGGCTGAGTTCTACTTTCCCGGCCACGAAATGACCTTCCACCTTCCACCAGGATTTCCACCTTCCACTAGACCTTCCACTTGACCTTCCACTTGACCTTCCACTTGACATTCCACCAAAATTGTAAAGGTTTTCCACCTTCCAGATCTTTCACTTAAATTTGACCAGTTGGAAGATCCTTCTACCTGGTTGCCTATGTTAATTAACATATCCCTCTGTGTTCTGATGGATGAAACACAAAGTGCTAACTGGAGTTAGTTAATGCATTGCCCCCTGAATGTGAGTATTTAAACCGTAAATCAGCGTTTTCATTTATTGGGAAAAGTATGTCGCAACTCTAAGTGTGCATCCTACCATTAAACGTTAGTTGTTACCGAATTTGCTAAAAACGTTTTAAAAATTTTGTTAAAAATCAGTTCACCGGTAAGCTCTTTCACCATGAGTTTTTTCGAACCACATTGTTTTCCAGTGGTTGATTTTTTTCAGCCCTTTGACATAATTCTATACAACGCCATCGAAATCTGACCATCATGCTTGTACATATAATAATTTTGTAACAGTAACTTGTTTCCTCAAAGGTACCCTGCATTTTTTTAGTTATTACACGAGTTAGTTTTAACTTAAAAAACTCGAGTGCTTTCACCTCCGTGTTAGTTTTGCGAATAAAAAATGCGAAACATAAGTTAACACACCGAAATTGATCCAGACTGTCATTTTAAGATGAATGGGCACAAATGAAATGAGCTTGGCCATGCAGTAACTCATGTAGGGAGGAATATAGTATTTTTTAGTTATAGTATCTTTGTAAGTATTATCAAAGCCAGACTACAGAGTGGGCTGTATGGGTAATGTGGGTAGTCAAGTGGAATGATCAAGGGGAAGGTGGAAGGTTATATAGAAAGTCTGGTGGAAGGTCAAGTGGAAGTTTGGTGGAAGGTGGAAGTCTGGTGGAAGTTACTTATGTATTATAGTGTTAATATGTGGGTGAATGGAGGTGGAAGGTAATTCTGTGGCCGGGAAAGTAGAACTCAGCCAAGAATTTGGAACATTGATGAAAAATCAGCTTTCGAATCTACGACACCGTTTCCTTGTAACACAAATACAAGAATCGGTTACAAATTATTTAATTATGACTCAAACAGTCCAAAATAATTTACATTTGTAGTTATCATTCCAATCGTGATTACGCTTTGTTGTTGTAATCAATGAATATGTTGCAGGCATCGTTGTGAATTCTTGTGTTCATTCGCAATTTGTAAAGCCCTGCGGTTAACCATTTATTGCCTAAGTCATTCTAATGGTAATATTGCTTTCGGTATTGGATTCACCCCAGCGGACGTTCCTACAAATCGATCATTGTTCAGCGCAATATATTTCATGCCACCTGCCCCGGATGTTTGGATGATGACTGTAATAACTTTCAAATATTTAATCAATAACAAAATTAATGCAGGAAAATTAATCCATGAATTTGTTTTCCACAGAAAGAATGCAGCAAAATCCCACTGGAACTCTTTTTGTCCCACGGAAATTTACTTGTGAGAGGTCACATGACCAATGGTCCACGATCCATTGTTCATATCGAAATATTGGAATTACTTGACATTTCGTGGCCGATGTCTGTGGTTGGAGGAAAGAAACGCCTCACGGATGGAAAAAGTTTCGAATTAATCAATCTACGGACAAAGACGGTACAATTTCAAGATCAGTTGAAAAATGCGGAAGATTTTCTTGCAATGTTGAGATTGGTCAGTGATTTCAAATCTTTAGAAACATGTACTGTGAAACAATTTAAGTCTAAAAATGTTTTTCAATTTTTTCAGTAAACTGTTTGAGCGTTCCGTTGAGAAATAATAATAAATGGTATTCCAATTCCAGCGATAAGGGTTTTTTACCTCTCGAAATTCAAGCGTTTCATCGAGAAAGTTTTCTGGGATCAAGTGACTCGTAGGACCTTATTTTATCAGTTTTAGAAGATGAATGTAAGTTATTTTTAATGCATTTATGGATTTTGAATTCTACTCTTTTAATTTTCGCAGGAAAAAAGCAATGTTTTCATACGAAATTCATTCCACGGACCTCGTTTTGGTAATTGCTTTGAAAGTTGGTCCAGGAATCAATGCTTTTGCTGCTGCATTTTCTCAAATTCCCGCCGCCGCTGAGAAAAAAGACCTGGAAGCGTTGATGAATCCAAGTCAATGGAAAACCCATGATTACAAGAAGTATTCGAATGTACGTGGTTTTGTCTCCAAACACTTATTCCTCAGTTTTGTTTTTAACAATAATCAAGAGTATACATTTTTGAAGGCAAGGAACACCTTGGAAGTAATCAGGGATCGAAATATTCGAGCTGAAATTCTGATGACGGAAGAAGAAAAATCGAATTTGAAAATCCGCATTTATGCAGTTTAACAAAATCTTTGATCTGTGTGTATTTTAAATCGATGGCAATTCGATTCTACAATTCACAGTTTAGTTATGTATTGTTTTGAGGTGAAATTATCAGATCAACATTGTTTTTGTACTTATGCAGTTCCAATGTGTTGCTCAGAATTCCATAATAAATAAATAGCTTTAGGATAAAGTTAGACGAAGCGTTATCCATTCTTTCGGATTCCTCTGCTCTGCCGGCAGTAAATTAGTAAAAGTTAAATTCAAATTTAATTGCAAAGCGCTGAGTCTTTCTCTTAGGTTTATTAGCGACACTGTCAATTTGACTTTGCATAAATGTCGTATTAGTAATTTTAAATCCAGATTTGTATTCAAACTAAAAAATTGCGAGGTTTTTTTTTAAAAAACAGGTAAAATGTATCCCTCAAAAATTTCTTAAATTGCATCCCATAATTTGTAAAAATGAAGTTTTGAATTCTAAACTACGAATTTTTTGTGCATATTTAAGTACAAAAAACATGTTTCTCACCCTTCCCCTCCGCTTGCTAGATCATATATTCAATTTCCCAATTCTTAGCAAATATTCTTTCGAATCTTTCAAAACTGGTTTCATCCTTCCAATTCATAAATTCTTGATAAAGTGCTCAAGAAAATGATTCGAAGACAATTATTTTTACAACTAATATTTTGGTAGTTTGTTTTTTTATTTAATTCTGTCATCACGTTTTGCAAACAAAAGCATTTGAAACTTGTTTCCGGAAATTCCTTTAGTTTCAACTGAGCAGAACAACAACTCCTTACATTGAATAATTTAGAAATAGTGAAGCGATCTGGAGCCACAGTACCCGAGTAACTAATGACTATGTTCTGTCCTTAGTTTATTAATGTGTTTTGTGAATGCCAACCATCAAGCCAGGAATGTCCAAAAATTTTTGGGGTCTAATTTTAATTAATTTTAGCTACTCAATGTAATTTTTCTTGCGCTAGTTCATATAAGTAGGAGTGATATACATGTATCGATCCCGCCTTGGTTTGCCAAATTTGTTATTTTTCCGATATTTTTTCTGCAATGTAAATAACAAGTTTTTACAAAAGACAGGAAATGAAGCTCGAATATTACAATTTTCTAATTCGAAAACCAAATTCTAGCAAACTTTTATTGGCTTAAAATTGAGATACCATGGAGTGAATGAACCAGTGCTCGGCACGGGTACGAAAAATCGGTACCCGTACCCGTATTCGTACCCGAAGTGGGGGTATTGCAATAACTGGTATCTATACCCGTACCCATACCCGAATATCCTGGCACAAATTTTTCATACTCGTACCCGCAATGTAATCTCAATCCATGTACCTGTACCCGTAATGTACCCGTACCCGAAAAATACTCGAAAATTGTACCCATACTCGGGTATCCCAGTGTCGTACCCGTTCTGGTACCCGGGTACTTTATCCAGATTTGTTTAATGTAATACATAGTACGCTATATGTACTGTCGAGTCAAGCCAGGCTGATACTTTACCAATTAAGGACAGGTGTGTTACGCACGCCTCTCTTGCCTCCGATAGGCTTATGCTAGTTACCATAGTGTGACTGTCAACCATCGTTTACTTGTCAACCATAGATTGACTCTGTATTTGTAATGAGTGAGTGAACCATCGAGTTTCAATTTCGTAATCATTTTGCAAGATATTTACATTGCATATGCATACATCCTTTTATTTCGCGCTGAAACGCATGAAAAATTATCGGCCAATCGCAGGCAAGAGAGGCGTGCGTAACACACCTGTCCTTAATTGGTAAAGTATCAGTCTGGCTTGACTCGACAGTAATAATGTATGACACCTGAGTGGGTAATATTGACTACCTAGAGAGGTATTTGACATTGTATATTTTTATTGAAGAGTAGAAAACTAGAATCGTTTTTGATTAGAAGTAAAATTATTATTATCCCTCTGATTGTTTACGGGGTTTTATTTTATAGCACCCAGTCTATATGTACATGCATTTTTGTGCATAGAGATAACTAACATGCAGTTTTGGCTTGGGACTTACTCGATTTTTCACTTCTAGATTTATTTGGCCTTTTCCACTAAATTTCTCATCTCAGTAGCTTTCTGTACACATAACTCATTAATATCTTGTTATAAATATCCGCCTTCTCCTAATCAACTGCCAATTACACAAAATAAATTGCCATCCAACTTTTTCAGAACTCAAATTTATAAATTGTATTGATTGTGGCTAATGAAGTATCATGTACGTGTCACACAGACTCTTAATGCAATTAGTGACAAAATACTACAATGCATTATTAAACCGTATTATAATATATATTAAATAGTATTATGTAGACGTTTTGTAAAAAAATTCGTAGAATCCTATTCTCCACTTCTATTTTGTTATTATTCCTCGTCTGCGTTTATTTATTTATTCTTCCTAAAACATGTTACACAGTCTGAAATACATTTGCTGCATGTTAACAATTACCTATATGTATTCAGAATTACTAAAAATACCGGCAGAAGTTTCCAACGGAAGTTCCCAGCATGATGGCATAAAATTTATCAAAATGTCTTAAATCTCAACGCATCCAAATACTCGGGTACAATTGTCGTGGGTACGGGTAAATGACACCATTATACCCGTACCCGGTGGGTATATACCCTTTTTGAAATCCTTGTACCCGTACCCATACCCGTATCCGTACCCAAAATTTTGAGCCGACCAAAGTGTATCCGGGTAGTACCCGAAATTGTTCGGGTACACAAAATCGGTACCCGGATAGTACCCATACCCGTACCCATTTACCCGAGTAATACCCATACCCGTGCCGAGCACTGCAATGAGCTGATTGTAAGCTTTCTGGGAAGAATGTAATAAATACAGACTCATTATCACTAGTGAAAATCCCGTTCGCATTTACAATTTAGACAATCGATGTCGGACTGCCATAGAATGACCCACGACTTGTCGATACAATTTTGTCCTTTTCCCAAAATTTTCGATCTCGCAGCACAACTCATTGTTTTTTGGCTTATTGGCTTTCGAACACAAAGAACCGTACACAAATTCTCCTCAAACTTTTGATATTATGTTCCTCTGTCAAGAAGTCGTACTGAATTTTTATATATAAGTACATATGCAGACCAATATTTTATTCATTTAGAACGCGGATCTGTTACGCAGATAATTTCGACAGTTGACTCGATGAAAGTAAAAAATAACTCTGAATGAGAAAAACAGTGAGGAAAACTTTGACAGAAATAAATAACAGAATGTTTATGGATTATTCCTCTTGAAATAATCTTTGTCGTATCGCAAAACTGAAATTTCGAAGTTTTATTAAAATCTTTACATTTTGTAAAATTTAAAACTTCTCGTCGAGGCACGAGAAAACGAACTTTTTAAAACTGTAAAAGAGAATTCCGCGCAATTTTCGAATATTTTTTTACTGTTACATCTGAGGGTTGAGGAGTGCTATAAAATATTTAGAGGCACATCCTTGGAGTTTCATCTACATAAAATTCTGAGACAATGGGGTTGATGGACTTGCAGGACTTTGGTCGATATTGTCGAACAAACTGAATTTTACGTTAACTTTATTTCGAACATTTTAAGCAAATTACACGAAACAGAAAGTCCAAGAAAGACCAAATTACGGGGTACATTGAAAACAATGTACACGAAAAAAGTGAAAGCGCTCAGGCCACGAATATTCACCTGATGAAATCTGATAAAAAAATTTGGCGGATGAGAGAAAATTGGAAGGGAACTTTTAACGAATTGATAAAAGAGAAAAAAAGTCAAAGATGGAGAAAGTCTTGAAGGAGATTCTGTTCTAACTATTTCCAACTCAATTCCTGAAGCATCGTGGACGATGAAATTCAGTTAGATTTTAGCTGACATGAAAATATATTTTCATCTTCCGACATGTCGTTAGATTTTAG
The DNA here is from genome assembly GCA_947179485.1 of Allacma fusca. Classification (NCBI taxonomy): domain Eukaryota; kingdom Metazoa; phylum Arthropoda; class Collembola; order Symphypleona; family Sminthuridae; genus Allacma; species Allacma fusca. Next base: position 74,958,295 of record OX359246.1, on the reverse strand, counting down.
CTGACATGAAAATGTATTTTCATCTTCCGACATGTCGTTAGATTTTAGCCGACACGAAAATGAATTTTCGTCTTGCTACATGTCGTTAGATTTTGGCCGACACGAAAATATACTTTCATCTTCCGACATGTCGTTAGATTTTAGCCGACATGAAAATATATTTTCATCTTCGGACATGTCGTTAGATTTTAGCCGACATGAAAATATATTTTCATCTTCCGACATGTGGTTAGACTTTAGCCGACATTAAAATATATTTTCATCTGGCTACATGTCGCTAGATTTTAGCCGACACGAAAATATATTTTCATCTTCTAACATGTTGAGAGATTTTAGCCGACTCGAAAATATATTTTCATCTTCCGACATGTCGGGAAATTTTACCTGACATGTTGGGTGATTTTCGCCGGCTTGTATCGGGTGAAAGTGGATTTTAGCCGACATGTTATTTTTGTACAATTCTAGCCGACATCCGACAAAATGTTGATATCATCCGACATATGTCGGGAGATTTTACCGAGATTAATTTTTTCCTACTTCGACATATGTGGTGAGATTTTACCCGACATGAATTTTTCTACTATTCCGACATATGTCATGAGATTTTACCCGATATGAATTTTTTTTCTTCTTCCGACATATGTCGGGAGATTTTACCCGACATGAAATGCTTGTCTTCTTCCGACATCCTACATATGTCAAGTGATTTTAGCCGACAGGAAAATATATTTTCATCTTCCGACATGTGGTTAGACTTTAGCCGGCATTAAAATATATTTTCATCTGGCTACATGTCGTTAGATTTTAGCCGACACGAAAATATATTTTCATCTTCTAACATGTTGAGAGATTTTAGCCGACTCGAAAATATATTTTCATCTTCTGACATGTCGGGAATTTTTACCCGACATGTTGGGTGATTTTCGCCTGCTTGTATCGGGTGAAAGTGGATTTTAGCCGACATGGTTTTTTTTACAATTCTAGCCGACATCCGACAAAATGTTGATATCATCCGACATCCGACATATATCGGGAGATTTTACCCGAGATTAATTTTTTCCTACTTCGACATATGTGGGGAGATTTTACCCGAGATTAATTTTTTCCTACTTCGACATATGTGGGGAGATTTTACCCGAGATTAATTTTTTCCTACTTCGACATATGTGGGGAGATTTTACCCGACATGAATTTTTCTACTATTCCGACATATGTCGGGAGATTTTACCCGACATATGTCGGGAGATTTTACCTGACATTAATTTTCTTCCTTTTCCGACATATGTCGGGAGATTTTACCCGATATGAATTTTTTTCCTTCTTCCGACATATTTCGGGAGATTTAACCCGATATGAATTTTTTTCCTTCTTCCGACATATGTCGGGAGATTTTACCCGACATGAAATGTTTTTCTTCTTCCGAGATCCTACATATGTCGGGTGATTTTAGCCGACAGGAAAATATATTTTCATCTTCCGACCTTCGTGAGGTTTTAGCCGATATGAAAATATATTTGTGTCTATACATTATTTATTTGGAGGAAGTGTAATTGGTTACAGCCTTCATCCCCTTAGACAAGGCGTGTTTCGGAAGTTATCCAGGCAACAACAGTCCCACTGCAGTCATGGTTCTCCTGTGATCGTCGTCCTCTTGTTGTAGTGAGCGAGTCGGGAAGATTCGGCGGCTATTCTCTCGAAAACGTCGTTGACGAACGAGTTCATGATGGACATGGCCTTGGAGGAGATGCCAGAGTCAGGGTGGACTTGCTTCAATACTTTGTAGATGTAAATAGTGTAGGATTCCTTACTCTTCGGCTTCTTCTTCTTGTCACCCTTGTTGATGTTCTTCTGGGCCTTCCCAGCCTTCTTGGCTGCCTTTCCTCTTGTCTTTGGAGGCATGGCGAGAGTTTACTAGACGGTTCTGTCCAGCGAGATATTCAGATTTGAAATGATGTAAGGACCTACTGGGCCGAGGTATATATGGAGCGGCAGAGTAGGGTGTGATTGGTGGGGGCGGATGTGGAAAACGTTCTAGATGCCCAACTATCCTAAAATTGGTAGTTGCTCAACTAACCCGCCAGAACAAATAGCCAAAACCCCGCCGGCAAGTTTGGCCAACTACCCAGGTAGCCCAAATTTTTGTTGCCCAACTACCTGGGTAGCCCAAATATGTTTTGCCCAACTATCTGGGTAGGCCAAAAAATGTTTGACCAACTACCCGGGTAGGCCATATTTTTGTTGGCCAACTAGCTGGGTACGCCAAAAAAATTTGCCTAACAACCTGGGTAGCCCTAAATTTTGTTGCCCAACTACCTGGGTAAGCCAAAAAAATTTGCCCAACTACATGGGTAGCCAAAATTTTTGCCCAACTACCTGGGTAGCCCAAACTTTTGTTGCCCAACTACCTGGGTAGCCAACATTTTTACCCAACTACCTGGGTAGCCCAAATTTTTGTTGCCCAACTACCTGGGTAGCCCAATAAAATTCTGCCCAACTACCCCGCCGCTTCTATCTGCCCAACCACTTTAACCATGTGCCCAACTAACCGGGTTCGCAGGATAGGGAACTTTTTCCACACCAGGGTGGGGGTAACTTTGGTCAAACTTCACACTTTCAGAGCGACCATTAAGTTATAATCTGTATATTTTCCCACGTTTTAGTCTATTGCTAAGTCCTATTCAGTTGATGGTATTTTTCTAACGCGTTACCGACTTTTTAATTGTAAAAATGTTTGTTGGCACCAGAATTATTCATGTCCAAAATATTTTAAATAAAGCAAATCGTTTGTATACTGGAATTACCACCACCTATCACCGAAGAACGTTTGTATAATATTATTGAAATTTGACGTAAACGTAGCATAAATATTTTACTAGCGTATTCTTCCAAATTTGAGCAATGAAAGAATAAGGAACATTTCATTAGATAATTAATGCTTTAAGGATTTTTAGCAATTTGTAAGCAGCATGCTGCCAATCAGTGCCTGTCATGGGAACGGGTCACACCCGGGTGTTTGGGTGCAGGAACGGGAACGGGTATGATATATGGGTGCAAAATGGTTTCTCCCAAAAAAGTGGGTACTGGTTTGGGAACCAACCTTTCCAATTATAGTATGTGGGAACAGGAACGCATACGGGAACGGGTGCAATACTGGCTGAATGGGATCTGTACCCAACGGGATCGGGAACGGAATGCTCTAAACCCCTTTTCTGTTCATGCGTACCCGTGCACAGAGGAGTCTTGCGAGCATAACGATAATTACGTGATTGATTTGTTTTGACTTATTGTGGCCGACTATTTTTGTGTCGTTGTTGTAATTTAGAGGCAAACGATCTTTGTTTGAACAGATCTTCCCAAGTCGAATGATGAAATGTGAATAAAAATTAATTATATGCGTATGTTGTGCTTAGCAGTTGTAATGTGACTTAAAAATTAATTACCTAAGTAGAATGAAATATAATAAATGGAATAAATGCAATTGCGTGTAGCCATTGTTGGCAAAAATTTAAACAACAAGTATATATAATGTATAACTTTTATCCTTGAATATATGAACTTCCGTTTCGGGTACGGGTTTGGGTGCACCCAAAATTAATTTTTGGGAACAGGAACGAAAACGGGTGCTATAGTTTTAAAAATTTCGAGTCTGGGTGCGGCACTTTTGTTCACAAGATTTCGGGTGCAATTTGGGAATTGGGTTCTGCCTTGTACCCAAACCCGAACTGTGGAAACGGGAATGGGAACGGGGACAACTTTTGTATTCCCATGTCAGGCACTGCTGCCAATGATTTTTGAAATTTTATTTAAATAAGTGCTGATATAATCCAACTTTTACATTTTACTCTATAGCCCAATCAATAGGTATGAATGATTGCATGCGAGTTTGGCAGTAAAATATATTTTGTGTTGTGCACGAGTAAATTAGATTGAAGCTTTAATTTAATTTATAGTTATTAGTTCGCTCAAATAATTAGAATTAGCATAGTCTTTGTGAACCAAACAATTACCTGAATGTATGATGATTGGTTCTTAATTGAGAATCGCTTTGAAGTTTCTGTCGATTTTTTGGGGTTTTATTCTTTTGGGATAATCATCTTTGCCTCATAGATGGGCATTTTTGTCTCCCTCTGCCTCTTTGTTCGAGGGATAGATTTTAGTCTACATACACTCTCCCTCGTCATCAATCAAGCGACACGTTGCGGATTGTTCTCGCCCTCACCCTCGTGAGGTGCTAATATTAAAATTCATCCCTCTTCCTCGCCCTCGTGAGTGCCCTCTTTATTTTATATTATACGTAAATAAACCTTCATACAATTTTCTACAATCTCTGTACTTTCAAACAAAATGTTCACGGATGCTTGGTAAAAATATGACAGCGTCAAAATGTACCCTTCTCATTGTTAAATTTCGCTTTGGAAGCAGAGTTGCTGCAACTTTGCTTATTGTTAGTGTCTTGTTTGGTCCTGTCCACAATCCTGGAGTGTATTAAGTAGCACTCTGAAACTCTGAGAAGCCCATCCAAGGCACAACAAACGATAGCGAAACAGTGGATAATTTTGAATTTGCGCCTTGTTTCTGACCCCAGTGACCTTGGATAAAATTAAACTTTAAGTACTGATAGGTCTCATAGTTTCACTTTTCATTCTTTAATTTAGTCCAATAGTTTGAATATGCCCGGATAGTCCCAGGTACTCTTAATATATACCCGGGTACAAAACCTTTTTGAGTACATTTTGGATGCAGGAACTTTTCAGATATAGGTACTCCAGATTTACTTTGGGAATAGGTACAGGTTCAGGAAAAGTGAAACTGTGTATTCAGGTACAGATAAACATTTTTGTACCCACGCGGGGCACTGATTCGAAATCAGCAAAAAAATCCAACTCTTTGTTTACTCTCTTGACGTGTAAAAGTGAAACCTAAAAGCTTACACAGACCAATGAAGTTTTTGGAAAATCTGCGACGTTTACTTGCTGGATTACTTTGAATGAAACTGGCGCTGTGGGATTGCCTGACACAGAAAATGCATGTAAGATTTTCTCACCAAATTTGATAAAGGTTCCGGTAAGAAAAAATCATGAGGGATTATATGTGCACTCTGCCTCCCTCTCTTTCGTTCACATCCTATCCATTGGTCCTCTCCCTCATGGTCATGAGGGCTCCTGAAATCAACGTGTACTCACCCTCACCCGTGAGGGCGAGGACGAGGGAGAGAGCGAGGCATCGCTCAATCCCTCGTTAGGGTGCCCATGTATGCTTTGCCTTACGCAATATTTGAATTTATCCACAAAGGTAGGCTAACGTAGGTTGCGATTTAGTTTCAGGATAATTGTTGTCCAGTAAAAATGTATTAAGGTCAAAAACCACAAGATGGTAGTGAATTGCGTTTTAGTTAGATACATTTGGAAAATATCTACCGAGTCATAAATTATGATAAAAAAATAATTAACTAATATAATTATCAAATGTATTTTCATGTCGGTTAAAATCTCCCTATATGTCGGAAGATGAAAATATATTTTAATGTCGGCTAAAATCTAACGACATGTCGGAAGATGAAAATATATTTTAATGTCGGCTAAAATCTAACGACATGTCGGAAGATGAAAATATATTTTCATGTCGGCTAAAATCTAACGACATGTCGGCTTAAATCTAACGACATGTCGGCTTAAATCTAACGACATGTCGGCTAAAATCTAAACACATGTCGGAAGATGAAAATATATTTTCATGTCGGCTAAAATCTAACGACATGTCGGAAGATGAAAATATATTTTCATGTCGGCTAAATTCTAACGACATGTCGGAAGATGAAAATATATTTTCATGTCGGCTAAAATCTAACGACATGTCGGAAGATGAAAATATATTTTCATGTCGGCTAAAATCTAACGACATGTCGGAAGATGAAAATATATTTTCATGTCGGCTAAAATCCATACAACTCCCGACAATGTCGGTGGATTCTGGCCGACTATGTCAGCCACTATCTCGAAATGTCTCGTCGGCTAGAAACTTTTCCGCGTCGGATGTCGGCCAAAATCCCATTTTGCCCGACAATTGTCGGCTAAAATCTCCTGACATATGTCGGATGTCGGCTAAAATTTTACTTCCGTTTAGTTTTCTGGCGGGTCCCATCCTACACACGATAGAACGGCACAGGAACAAAGCCAAGTGGACGTTTTTTCCCCGCTCAATTTATTCTTGATCTTTAATGTGAACAGCATCTCTTACGTCTACAGTTTACAGTTTTTTCCCAGAGTTTAAAAGGTCAGGTTTATTTTAAGTTTGACGCGGAAAAATATTAATCGTTTTGTAATCTTGAACCCACGTACGTCAAGGTTTGTTTGTCTATACTCATTTTCCTTCCTTATTTGTTAAGCATCCACAGCATCCTCTCTTTGAGATTACAGGGTATAGAAATACCCCAGCATAAAAGTTTGGTCTGCTATGATTTCCATCCACATTCATACACCTTCAGCTCATGAATTATAGGGTTTGCAGCAGTTGCATTTGTTTTAGTTTTTACAGCAAATTTTTTGAACACTCCTTTGAGAAATACATACTTGTAAATGGCATTGGAGTTAAAACGAGGAAATTCAATCTTTTCATGGAGAATTTTTTCTCGGATCAAGTGGCACGTAGAATATTCATTGATACCAAAATTTTTGAAGTAATTAGGGATCGAAACATTTAAGCTGAAATTATGGTGACCGCAAAGAAAAAATCATGATTGAAAATGTGCATATTTACGCATCTTAACCCACTCTTTGATGAGTGTTTCTTGTGAACAACCATACAAAAGGATGCTTCCATTAAAATTAAAATTTATTTCTTGGAACAGCGAGATGGCAAATTTCTTCTTGGAATATATTTTTGCTGTGCGTAGTTATACTACGTTGATCAAGAGTCCATTGCATAGATAAATTTATTAAGCACGGGATTAAACGAAGCGCTATCCACCCCTTCGGATTCCTCTGGTTTATCCACAAATAATTGTAAGAGTAAAATTCAGATTTAAATGCAGCGAGTACGAAGTTTCTCGAGGGGCGTTGACGAGTCATTTTGCGAGATTTTACGCGAAAATCGTATTAATTTGGAATCCGCGTTTATAATTGGAAGCTAATGGATTGTGGAAATTGTAAAAATTCAACTCTGAAGAATTTCTTTAATTTCATGGAAATCTTTGGATTTTTGTTTACCCCACAATTAGTACAAACAATTTTGATTTTTAAGATTTGAAATTTGTTTTTGTACCGATTTTTGAACAACAAAATGTTTTCTTCCACATCCTCAATGCTAGTCCGTAGCAGGGGCACTGTAAATGTAATCAGTTTTTCCAGTTTTTTAAAACAGTTTTCAAAGTTCGTCCCATTCTTGCAGCTCATAAACTCTGTTTCAGAATATTTTGTATCAACCATGTACTACTATTAACCATGTCAGAACAACCGTTAAAAATTCGATATCTTTTTTTTGAAACGAAATTAGGGAGCTTTGTTCTTGAAATATATTTGTGCTCTTGCCCTGTTTCCGAAGTGTTTGGATTAACCTCGTGAAATAATTTTTGGAAAAATAAGGAAAGATGGGAATTAAAATGGGAGAGCTCAATCTACTTTCTATCTCTTCTCATATGAGTTGATAGGAGCTCCAACAATTTTTGGCACATTGGATGCTTTAGCATGTTTATTTATGGAGTAATTTCTACATCATTCAATATTCTTTTCGGATGAATTTCCGGGAAATGTTATCCACCATTCTTTCTCAATTTGTGAGAAAGAACGTGTAAGCGAAAGAAACCTTCCAATTATTCGCACTTTTTGTTTTTATTTACTTGTTCACAAAAGCATTATGTAAATAAGGACTGTCACACCTTACGGAATAAATCCAGTACACCTGGAATCTTTGATTTTTATTGAAGAGGAAATGCTTGTTCAAAAAATTTGTTAACTGTAGAATAAAGCTACAAATGTTACTACGCTCCAATTTAAAGCTGTTCGGAACTTGTATTCATACTAGTTTGTTTTGAAACACTAACTTATTAATATTATTGTCAACAAATACAGTTAAATCTCGTTTCGCCCTTCAATTTAGCGCTTTTTCGGAGAATGCTATAACGTAATAAAAGGACATATAACTTTCAAAATTTGACGCGTTTTGCGTTAATTTGGATAATTCGTTAATTGGATTTCCCATTGAATATGAAATAAAATGTACGTTCTAATTAATGTTGTCCCCCCCTTGGCGAGTTCCTGTTCCTGGTTACGCGCCTGCAAGAAGCCGTCGTATAAATAATAGTTACAAGCAATAATTATTGTGAGAGGCACTCACAATTAGTAAAAAGAGCCTCGTCAACTCAAGCCAACTCTGTTTTATGAAACAATTTAATTCAGGAGACCATAAATAAATTATACTGCTTCAAAACATCTAGGTGCGGTTCAAACAACCAAATGCTTCCCAACACTGGCGTAGTACAATAATAATCAGGTTTCTAAGGGTTTTGATTTAAAAAAATATCCAATTAATTTTCTCAAAAAAAAATACTACAATAGTATTAACGAAAAGGTCAATAATTAATACAAAAAACGATCCAGGCATGAGGCACATTGACTGATACAACTAACGGTATTAACAAACAAAAGGGTTAGGAACAGAGATGTGTAAAATACCTCATTTTTGTTTCAAAAATACCAAATACTTTTAATTTTTTTCGTAACACAAAATACTAAATACTAAATAAGATACCAGCAACTAGTTTTCTAAAATACTTAAGTAAAATACATATCAAAGACCGCTCGAAAGATACTTAAGTATAAAATACTATCTTAAATACTTTAACATTAGGAAATACATCTAATTATTGTTTTGGAAATCGAGTACAGAACTTCGAAAATACAAGATTTTTGAATATTCATCCGACAATCTAGCTCTACGCGCACTAAAAATTAGTCCTTCCGGTGGTCCGTCTTAATTAATTAAATTATAATTAATTAATTTAGTTTAATTTAGTTTAACAAACTAATTCAATACGACCCCAAGATAAATATTGTTTGCTTACCAAGTGCTTTAAAAAATTAGACATTGATGACAAAGCTCCTTTTATTATCCCACTAATTTTACTAGCCCTCGCCGTTTTGGTTCTGACTCCGAGGTTCTTTTCACAAATTATCCGAAAATAATTACCGTCCAGAATTGTGGGTAAAGGTCGCACCGATGATAACATTTTGAAATACCTTATGCTTTCTGAACTACCGATTTCGTATAATTTATAATTAAAGCATGCTAACGAGAAGGACCATGCACTCTGACTTTGCAGTGGATAGAGTGAATTTATCCCGTTTAATATTTCCCGTACGTACGACGTAAGTAAATCGCTAAAAAATGTTTGTCCTGTACTTAATGCTAACGGTAGGAAATAGTTTGACAATAAGCACGATTGTGGCAATTTCAAAATATTGAGTATGTACTTAAGTATTTTGATAAAGTATCTTATTTTAAATACTTATACTTACTAAGAATGGCTAAAAATAAAATACTAAATACTTACCTGCATCGTATTTTGTAAATACCAAGTTACAAAATACCCGGTCGACCCCAGTAGGTTTGAAATACAAGATACAAGATACGTATTTTGTATTTTAGATACTATTTTGTATTTAAGTATTTCAAGTACTACACATCTCTGGTTAGGAATGCTGACATACCAATAGGAGCATTAGGATCAAAAAAGGATTTGAGGTAAGGACTCCACAATAGGAAGTATTTTCCAGGTTTACCCTCTGACGTTAAAATTGCATATAAAAGTTCCGATCTACCCGAGCATGATACATATTTCGGATTAGGCTACGTGCTCCACCCACCAATTTTTCTAGATTAAGTACAAATGGAATACCCGAATAATTTTTTGATACTCATGTTAATAAAAACGTATTCAACTTGATTTATTTTTATGTTTTGCTTTGATGACGTATACAGGGCATGAGTTTCATGGGATAATGCTGTTAGGATGACGCTGGCGGGGTAAGGTTCAAAAACGGAGAAAAAATCCTTCTTCTTATTGATCTCGACCTGTCCGTTGATTTAAACTTTCGCGGCTTTGGCTTTACAATTCAAACCTTCGCGGCTCATTTCAATATATAGCCTAGCAAGTTGGTGGTATATACAGCAAGCTCGCCGAGAAGCTAAGCGAGCTGAAACGTTGTCGCAGAGGAGAGCTTTTACAGCTCGCTGTGGTTCTCAGTATATACCAACTGGTACCTGCAGCATACTGGAAGCTCGCAGTATTACGCAATTTTAGATTATCACTTAAAAGCGCTAATCATAATTATTATAAACATTAGACATAAATCACCAAATTTGGATTAAATTAAGTCTGGTAGTGAGAAAAACTACGTTCGGTTACAGCACGACGAATTTGAGGAATTTTATTGGCTGAACTTTGTACACATAAGTGTGGAATTCTTAATAGGAAAAATGCAAAAGGAATTGAAAGTACTTATTGCAACAGTTTATATATATATATATATATAACGTCACATAAATTTTCAGAATTTGTATTGCTGAAGTTATTTGCTCACTATTTTTTAATTACAAGCCTTTACATCCTTACATTTGATCTTTGTTATATCCCCTAAAAATATCATTAGGAATTAAGGATTGATTTGTAGGAACCATGGACTTTAGTAACAATAGCAATTCAAAAATGATACGGTAATATCAATTCCTTTCACTTTTTCTATTTTAAATGATCAGTGCGTCCAGTGTCTGAGGCTTCAGTTACATTATTACGGTAGAGATATATACAAATTATAATAACAAAAAATCATACTTGATCAACACGTGGTGCTGATCCACTAAGGGGTGAAGCACCATACAGTGATTCAACAGCAAGATTTAATAATAATGTTGGTTGGTATTAAGTTGATCAAGTGATTAGTTAAATTCCCCGTGTATAGCCAAATATTGAGTTTGGGAGAGAACTTTAGTGGGCTGGAGCGTTGTAGCATAATTTTTTGATGATGAATTACCAACTAGCTATTTGAAACGAATTGTTAGTCTTACAATTAATAGTTCACATGTCTTATATGGGATTAATTTGCCACGCGAAGCGGGCTATTAATATTAAGCCTTCTCGACATGCCATGATACGGGATCTGTAGCTATTTACGGTTTTGTGTATGCTCTCACAATTCTCAAGTAATTGTCCCTGTGCAAAGCACAGGGCTTTTACTAGTGAAACGCAATATGTGCATACTCCCTTATAAAGTGCAAACGATGGGAAGAACAGTTCATTCCTTGTCTCTGTCGTACTAACAATAGGGTTCAACCTCTTATCCTTCAATCGTATCAGACCTGTAACGGAAAAATTACCCACTTGAGGAGATGAGGAGTCGCGGTCGCGAGCTTTGTTTTGTTGACGCATGTTCCATCGATCCCGAGGGTTATGACTTACGACTTGCATTTGAATCGGGATATCTTCAGACGACTCTACTGCAAACATCGGCACCCGCACGAGAGAATGAGAGATGCCTCGCCATCTCTCTCGTCCTCGCTCTCACAAACTACAAGGGTGATGGCGAGTACAGGTTGATTTTAGGCGCCCTCATGAACATGAGGGAGAGGACCTATGAAGAGGATGTGAACGAAAGAGAGGGAGGCAGAGTACACATGCAAGCCCTTATGACCTACTCTTACCTCAATCGTTATGCGAAAATCATACATACATTGTTGTGTAGCATGCCCAACTTCATAACGTCTTAGGTACATGGTTTATGGCCCAGCGCAAAAATCCCAGTTTTAATTTTTAAAAGTAAAAGGTCCTCTCGTTTAGGTTAAAATTTCTCATATTAAACTCATAGAAAAACATTTCATTTTAGAATGTCGGGGTGACATGGTCATGTCATTCGTAAACAAGGGCTCTACCTGGGCTTTGTATTTGATTAATGCTGTTTTCAGACCCCACTATTGAATATTACTGGTCTGAGGTTATGGAACCTCATAGTCATTTTCTGAGCTTCTGAATTGATTATAATGAAGAACTATTGTCAAAGACCAACAAAAATGTCTTTTATAACAAGATATGGTAGTTTGACTACTAAATGTCTTCCATTTTGCCGACAATGAAAATATAAGGAAGATAGTCACTTTTTACCGATGGATTAGAATTTTAAACTTATTTTTACGTTATTTTCATAAACATTGTCGATTTTTCAAGGTTTTTATACTTTTTACCATTATGTCAACCAGGAAGCCTAACATGTACCTGTACCCAAATACATGCACCAATGAAGAACACTATTTTGAATACAGTATAGTTTATTTCAACACCAATTATTTTCGAAATTAGTTTTGAACGCTAGGTTGCAGGAAGTTTTGTAAACTTTCTAAGCTATCCAAAAGTTCTGTACGTTCAGAACTGGGGTATGTCGACACATATTGAAGTTGTCATATTTTAACCAAGTGTCCGTGAAGAAGCTTTTTGAAGGTACAGGGATTGCAGGAAATTGTAGGGAGGTTTATTTACGTGTAATATAAAATAACGAGGGCTCTCATGAGTGCGAGGGAGATGGTTGTATTTTAAAAGTAGCCACTCACGAGGGTGAGGACCAGGGGTCGGATTTTTGTAGGAAGACGGGATGAATCTTCCCAGGGAAAAAATATTTTTGGCAGAGAAAATCTCAAAGGGAAGGGATTTATTTTTACAAGCAGGGATTTTTAAAATCGTTGGCCTTTTTTTTGGCAGGGATTTTCAAATTTGTTGACGGGTTTCAGGGAAATTTGTTAAGCAAACAGGGATTTTTGACTTGATAGGCCAAATTTGGCAGGGATTTCCGCCTTGTAAGGAATTTTTTTTGGAAACAGGGATTTTGAAAATCGTTGACCTCTTTTTCAGCAGGGATTTTTGAAATCGTTGAGGACCTACCAGCAGGGAGATAATAGTCAGCAGGGAAATTCAGAAATAATCTTCCAGGGAGATTTACAAAAATCCGACCCCTGGCGAGGACGATTGATGACGAGGGAGAGTGCGGGCAGGCTATATTCCATCCCTCGCTCAAAGAGGCAGAGAAAGACAGAAATGCCCATCTATGACTCTACTGTGCGTGTCTTCGTGTCCATGCCTTGACGGCCATAAGTGCCTTTCACAGCGGCAATTAATATTTAACTGTTTTTACATGTTTTCCAAAAATCTACTTATTACTTGTTCTTCTAATAATTGTTCCTGATCTTTGACCTCAATAAATTCCTCTTCGGTTCTTCTTCCAAGTCGCAGAAATGTAAGTCTATTTTTTTTAGTTAACTCGATCAGAAATACAAAATTATTGCCTTCATCTGAATTCACTCTGATAGGAAAGTCAAAAAGTTTGAACCGTTGAATTTGTGCTCCAATAATAATTTTATTAAAGATAAGGAGCTTTTAATCCCTGCAAAGTTTTTCTCGTTGGAAGCTCAAATGGAGTTTCACTTCGAATCTCATCCTGATATTTTTTATAAAGTTCCGGTCCCAACAACCGGACTCAAGGTTAATTGACTCTGGGATTTGAATTCCGAAATTATTTTAGTAAAGTTTGATTTAAATTTGATTTGCAAATGTTATTGACCCACTTGCAATATTGAGAGTTACCCTTTTTGGTAACTCACTAACTTAACCTAAATGTCGGTTTATTAATTAATGGGAGAACTATTAGGGAGTCGGGAAATGCCGAGAAATAAAGAGACGCGACCGTCCTGCTTCATGTTCTTCTAACCAACTACTTTATTTAAAGTCGGCTCTCGCCAGGTAGACGTGAGCCGGGGCTCTTCACATATTACATTCAGTGAGGGAGCCAACCCTCACATTTTCCCCCCACCACCACTTTCACTGCCCCAGTGAAAGCGCGGAGGAGAAAAATGTGAGGAAGGCAAAACAAAAAAAACAATACATTATGGGGCGATATCCAACACAAAAACAATAAACATTGGAGAAAAAAAATAATGCAATATTATAGGAACTTGACGTCGGGAGTCCAAGACCTATAAACACCAACATAAACAGAGCATACAAATCATAAATGGTACACAAACAAATCCTCGATCCCGTGGTGATTATTCGGGGGGCGGCGCAACACCGACGTCCAACCAAGGAGCCAAAAAGAGATGAAAGTAATCTTCCGAGTCCCGACCCGGGTAAAGAGGACAATCCTCACCACGATGAGCAGCTGCGGGATCCCGGCAACGGAAACAGCCAGGGTGAGCACGAAGGTAGTGCTGACCACGGCACACCACGTAAGTGTTCGAATAAAAACCACAGACCGGGGTGGTACGGAATACCCTGCTGGGGAGGGCTCGGCGGTCCCAGCCGTAAATTACTTCAGTGAGATCCCAGAACGGCGCGATGGTGGTGGGTTTAGTAGGGCCATGATTACATTCCCGAATACGATCCCGGAGCTGGTGAAGGAATTTTCGTATAGCAGGGACTTCCCCGAAAATACGTACCATACGGACCGTAGTCCCCGCGATCTTAGGGTCCAGAATAGCCGAGACCCGACTTGGGGCGGCAAAGGCTGATAGTGTATCCTGACGGTACCCGGCCGGTGGAAAAGCCGCGTCAAGGTCCTCATGACGGAAAATGTACGCAGAGTAGACTGGCTGAAGCGTGACAGTGTCAGCTGACGGTGGACAAAATCCCCTACGTACGTCGTAGGACCAAACCCCCCACTTTTGAATATCCGGAGCAGATGGTTTTGGAACAACCGGGGTTAACAGCGGGATGGGAGCAGGCAAAATAATTATAGATGGCTTGCCGGTAAATTCCTTCGAGTGAGCAGTAGCGGGTCCCGGAGATGGAGTAGTTACAGGAGCCGGTGATGGAACGGCGACAGGAGCCGGTGATGGAACAGCGACAGGAGCCGGTGATGGAACAGCGACGGAAGCCGGTGATGGAACAGCGACGGAAGCCGGTTTATTTTCAGTGACAGGGCCGGCATCTTCCGTAAATGCATAGTGAGATGCACTCGCCGCGAGATTCGCAGAGATCACTCGGCGACGTTGATGTACAGTCTGATCCAAATTGAGGGACAATAAGTCAACAAGGGCCGTGAGATGCTCGAGGATTATGAAGTCCGGATCCGACACGATATCAGGTAAGAGGACCAGATCGGCGATGATTGCATGAGCAATATGAACAGCGGAACTGCGTGACCGGATCGGGTCAGCGAAGGCCAGTATCGGATGGGAAGGTACATAACGGAAAATCTCCGTCCGGAGGAAACGGAGTCGTTCCCAGGCGTAGTCCATGTCATCCGACTGAAGTCCATGAAGGACCTCACGGGCTGTCGTTAGCATGGTATTTACATAGCCGGGATCCACAGAGCGGGAATTGGAAGTTCCTGCCATCACCTAAAAGAACCACAAAAAAAAATTACATGTATATAATTATGAGAGTCACCTGAAGGCCGGACACTGGAAACCCACAATACACCCAATAAACATCCAAATCTCTTCCCCTACCATTTTGTAATTATAAAGAAAAAATGTATATTTTGAAGCACACTTACGACGCCGGGACGTAATAAAAAGAATTCGGAAATTGACAATTAAAGAACCCGAAATACGTCGGTTGGAGTAATGCGTGTGAAGGAACCAAGGAAGTGAGCGACTGTGGTGGTGTAAGCTGCAGACGTGAATGACGGAGCACGGTAAGTACTAGGAGCATGGAGGGAGGAGAGAATGTGGAGAAGTACGGACGACTGAAAATCGTTCCATGTAGTGTCTCCAGATACAGTGCACGAAGCAAATATGCGACCTCCATGTTATATGGAGACAATGCTACTTCAGCCGTGTTAAATAGCCGACACCCACTGTAGTCGTGCAAATTATTACACACTAATATCCCTGACCCATGTAAATGAGAGTAACCGGATGCAAGTGCATGTGTATATGCCAAAGTAAGGGGACTCATCCAAAATTATGTATACAGTTACGTCGGCATTATAGAGTTTTACTGGCCTGAAATTAATAGGGATATTACAAGGAAACAATGAGAGTTTAGCTCTTAACGGGGTCAGCCTGCACCTACCAGATGGCGGACAAAAGGCTGAGAAAATCATAGAGCAACCTTCCTCCTCTACCAATAAAGAAAAATGTTGGACAATAATATTACTCACTCCCCAAAAAAAATTATATATAATGATGATGGGAAAAGAGAGAGAGAGTGAGAGAAAAAAAATGTAGTGTTTGGAAAGTTTTCAATGGCGATGAGGATTCTCGTCGGCTGATGTCGGAACGGGACCCGGGTCTTCGGGCGCAGTGTCCGTCGGATCACGCTGACGAGGGAAGTATTTAATGTTCAAACGCTGAACCAGCGCAAGAGTCTCATCATAACAGGTGGGGGGACGGAAACTTTGCCGTGATATAAAAATTCCCAGATGGAATCCAAGGATTCCGGTGAGCACTCCGGCCAGGTTATGTTGTAGGCGTCTGGGTGAGTCAATGGTGTTGTAAATGATAACTTCTTGTGGAGCACTGGCGATTGGGCGACCAGCACTAATCGATGAAATTTTTTGGAGTAGCCTCCTTGGACGGTGATAGTCACCTCAGGGGTAGAGTTGCCCATTAAAGTAAAAAAATCAACGGAAGGCTGACTTGTGGACGCATGGTCTGGCGGAGTGGTAGTGGTGGACTCAAGAGACGGTATTGCACCCCCGGGAATGGCCGAGTCTGATTTTTTCGCAAGGAACGCTTCAGTCCGGAACACCAGATGTTGAAGGCGGGACAGGCGGTCCTGCATGGTGTGCATTGCCAGAGCGTTGGCGGGTGCCGTCGAGCAGTCATCTTCTATGTGGCTGGAAGAGGCACAGTGAAAACAGAATAGCGTGGGAAGATCACGTTTCGTCAGCGTGAGAACCCGCGTCAGTACCACAAAACGGGGCCATCCGGCTTTTCCGAGATGATTCCGAAGAATGTCGAGATCTGTCAAAATTTCGGCCGTTGTGTAGGCAGGATCGGTGGGAAGATCCACGCGAACATCCATGACCCGGATATCGAACCGGATGTTCGAATCGGTGTCGAGTAACCGGAGGTAAAGTCCCATCCATTCCTCTCTGTATACCTGCAGGAGGCGACCGGAGGGACAAATAGTTGTTAGGTGATGTTGGACCGAATTAAGGAGGTCGGAGCACTCCGAGGGACACTGTTGGTTAGCTCGGGTGAGATACAACGGATGAGTTTGAATCCGTGCAAATATTTTGCGCTGAAGGACCGCATCACAGAGCCGGGAGGGGAGGACAGGAGTGCCCATCCAAAGTACTTGTTGAGCCATACTAATGTAAAATATTACGGGAGACTTAGAATGAACCTCGTATTTTAATTAAACCAGGCAAAGTCCGGCCACTACTAAATTAACAAATGTGTCCTGTGTAGGGGTCATGGAGCCCCAAAATTACCTCCGACCGGCAAAAAATAAAATAAAAAGAGTATAGACTTACATGCCGGACCTTGTATGTGAAAGCTTCAGGAAAGATTCAAGGAGTAGAGTCCGAAGGGAACAGAGTGGCAGTAGTTAACTTTTCGTGGAGAGAAGAATTTGAGACGACCACAAGGTAGCTCAGGTAAGTTTAGAATGAGGTACAAAAATGGATGGAAGGGTCCAGGAGGACAAGACTTATGAAATAATTTGTGTAGGTTATTTCCTGGGAGGAAATTATACAAATAGGAATATCCTACGAGAGGCAAGGACATTGTGTGAGTGCCTTAGGATTTGTGTTTCAGAGATAAACGGTCCGGACAAAAGGTTTGACGACCGGCCTTATCTTGGAAGGTTGAAGTGGTAAGTTATATTGAAATTGGAAGGAAATATTTCCGAGTTGGCCCATTGAGTATTTGAGGCTCTTATAGTTTTAGGTAAATTAGTGGCCATAGCCACAAAAAGGTATTCAAATGATAATAAAAATTAAATTGTAGTAAGGAATGTGGTCGTTCCTCTCCCTCCCCCCTAACTGAAAGGACGGGCCTACCGTCACACCATTCAGGACTCAATGTTTTGAAGGTCAAGGTGAAGACAGGAGAAGCCCCACCAAAGATAAATCCCCGAAATGAAGGGAAGGATGACGCCGCACGCCGCTTTACGTGGCGGGGGTCATTAATGGTATACCTATACGTGAGGCTGGAGGATAGACTCCGGCCATTCGTAGGAGTGTACGTGTATGTGTATGTATTTTAAAAAAAATGTATGTATTTTAATTATACGCGTACGGTACGTGTGTAGTACGTGTGTGGTACTTGTATATGGAATATAGGAGCCCTATGTATGTTGAGCCTTGTGCTCGGTAGTTTAGAGATTTTAGATTATGTTTATTTTAAAAAAAAAATGATAGCGGCCATCGTGCAAGGAGTGACTGACCCCGACGTGGGCTAAAAATATCAAATAATGTATAAAGAAGGGCATACACACAGTATGATGCATCCGGCCCTCTCAATCTAGCTAAATATAAAACCTATTGTCGTCTGTACCTTTGTAGAACGTAGGACTCAAGGGAGTATAGTCTGTATGTTAAGCATGAGCGGTCATAATTAAGTAGCAGGACCGTTATGGAATGGCCCGTGAGCAAGCGAACGGCCAACACAGTCCCGCACTCGAGGCAAGGTCGGAGGAGACATGTGTTAGGGCTGGGTTGGGTATTAGGAAAAATATATAAATAAAAAAAATAATAATGATATAACCTACAGATGGTTCCCGATACACGGAATCATGATCTGTAAATTATTTACGGCCTGGCTGAAGCCTTTCTGGAGGCTTCCGGTTCCGATGTGGATATCTCCTACTTTCAGGAGGACGAATGTCGGAGGATCCCGGACTTTGCGAAAAGGATTTTTTCGCTACAGCGGTTGAGGCTTTTCTGGGAGGTACTGTTGTCCACCCAAAATCCTCGGGTTCTGTATGTGTAGCCTGACCCGTGATTGCTGACTCCTGTGGCACCCTCTTTGATGGGGTTGTGCTCCTGAGTCCTGGCAATTTGGAAGGGCGAGGAATTTCCTCATGAGGGCCCTTTATGGAGACCCTATGAGTGACGGGTGGCACCGGCAAAGGTCGCGGTACCTCTGGGGGCGGTTTTTCCGCCAACACCTTTGGCACCTTCTTTTTGATGGGGAGCAGGGGCCTCCCTGGAAAGTGGTCCACGGGTGACACACCCAGTCTTTTCGGTGGCACCGATGATAATATTTCGGGAACACCCGAACCTCCCCCTGGACCGGGAAAGTGTGCGTCCCGCACAGTGTAAGTACCGATTGGTCCGTCCGTAGGGATTCCTGCGGAAATAAACAAAGAGGTACCTGAATTAGTTCTTTTAATAGGTAATGGAGCCAGACCTGTAGAACATACAGGGTCCCGTGGGCTCAAGAATGGGTTGACGAGTGGGATGTCCCCTATGGTGACATTCCCGCTAATCAAAGATTTGTGTGGCAGAGTATGAGAGAGAAGGGAGATATTAGATACAGGGATTTTAGATGGGGTGAGAACGGTCCCCTTAGGAGACCTAAACAAATCTAAAATAGCATGACCCGATCGGGAAGTAGGATCCCGGAATTCCCCAACACTGGGAATTTTCGGAATAGACTGATCACCTTTACCCTTAACGACCTCCGCAAATGATCGCTGAGAGGTGTTACCCATACTTAAGTCGGTGACCTCACCACCCGCGTGTGATGGCGCAACCGAAGCTGCGTCGGAGTTTACAGTGGGCCGTTTGTGGTTCCCCAGAACGGAAGTGTCGGATGAGGTGCCTGCGGCCCGTCTGCCCCGTTTTCTCAATTTCTTTTTCAGCTTCCGCAGGGTGACGGAGTCCCTAGCGGAGTGTAAGCGGGAAGGTGTCGCTTCCGCCGTAGCCTCGGAGGGTGGAGGAGGTACAGCCGTTCGTAAAGTCGGCGGCAACCGATACGGGGAGTAGTCCATCCGAGGCGGGGTCAATGGTAATTGCTGTTGACCTGCAGGCGTAAAAATTAAAGGATGATTAGTTATTTCCTTAGGGCTCGACCTTCGGACGGGACTTTTGTCCTCAGCAGGGGAAATTGGAGATTCCTGCAAAGAAGAGAGGCCATGAGCATGATTAGTAGGTTGGTCTGATTGCGACCGAGACAAGTTATGGGAGGACGAGTGAAATACCCGAGATGGTATAATCTCGGAAGCGTCGGGAGGCCCTAACATACCATGGGAAGCCGTTAACATTTCGGAGCTCTCGAGTCTCCAGAATGTTTGACGACTTGTCCGGACTGTGTGACGGAGACGATCTCCGGGAATTTCCAGGGAAGGGAAATTCAAAAGGCTGAAGACAGACAGAAGGGACGGGTGCAACCTGCTCGAGTTGTTGAAGAACAACTTCACAATCAGTCGGGCCTGTGGGTATTATTTTATAATCAATACTCGCAGGAAATGGGTAATCATTGGTCGTGATAGTGGGAGTGGGACCCGGTTGACTTGGGTCCGCAAAATAGAGTTCCTCAGCACTCCGGTGAAAAACCGGTGGGATATAATTGGCTGGTTTGAAACTAATGCGGCCAGGGGTTACAGACCTGACCGGTAACTTTGTCGCTGAGGCGCCTGGAAATGGGGGAACCAGAATATTTTGGTCACAAGCATTCGGGACAGTCGGGGAGCGGTAGTACGTCGTCTCCGCCGGAGCAGGCCGGGTTCTAACAGTAGGAGGAGATCTCGTCGGAGATCTTATAGGAGAGTTGGGCGTTAACGACGGAGGCAGTTCCGGACCGCCGTTCATGTTACCACTAAAATGAGAGTTACTGTAAGTGACTGGTAGTGACTCGTCTGTTAGCCTGGGAGCCCTGGTGGGGCTAGAAATGTGTGTTTCCTCAGTCCGCTCAACAACAGTGTTTGGAAACGGTGGGTTGAGGGTAACCGAGGGAAGTGAGGCACCCACCTGCAAAAAAGGATTAGGCGGCCCTCCGAGCATATTATAGAAATTAGTGATGTTGTATACAGGTGTAGGATTACCTGTAAGGATAGGTATGGTATTAGTAGTAGGAGTGGTCTCAACCGTTTCTGATTGCCTTCTCGAACGCTGGCGAGTTAGTATAGGAGAGCGAATAGTCGTCGCATTGGTTGAGTGGGGAGGTAAATACTCACCCTCCGAAGAGTGGTATGTTAGTTCCCCTGACGGGCTACCTGAACCTGCAGAGCTCCGGGTACTATTGTAAAAAGTACGAGACCGGATTGGTGAGTCGCATCCAGAGTCCGGGCTGTCCCCGTATTGGGAAATGACGTCTTTAACAACGGGAGCATACTGGGGTGGTTCCCGTATAATAGTACGCTCGGATGATTTAGGTGGATGGAACGCGGTCAGAGTTTTGTGTACAAATATGTCGTCATATTGACCTCGCCAGGCCACCGGAGGAAGGTATGGCTTCAGCCGATGAGAGTGTACGTTTCTCTGGGTGTGGGCACGACGATTGTTGCCCCGGTAAGCCACCGAGAAAGATGTATCCCCGCGCACCTTGACAATCTGATAAGGGCCAATCCAACGGAGATCAAGACCCGAGGCTGTGGTATCCTGTACCCAGACCAATTGACCTAAAGAAAAATTATTAACAGGTCGATTAATATTAAATTTTCTCGCTCGCTGTTCCTGAGACTTGGTAGTATTCAGGTTAGCGCGAAAAACGCGATCCCGTCGAGTGGTTTCGAGCTGGGATGGTGAGTTCGGGGAATCAATAGTGATAACCGGGGTTAAGAGGTCTAGTTGGGTCTTGGGTTGGACGGCGTAGACGAGGCTGAAGGGCGTGTACTGAGTCACAGCATGTACATGCATATTGTGACTCTTACACGCCTTCCCCAGATATTCATCCCAGTCATCCCGATGAAAGGAAACATATTTTTTCAAGTACCTTTTAATTTCCAGGTTATTGCGCTCAACATTCCCGTTCGATTCGGGATGGTGAGGCATTACCCGAATGTGATGGACGCCCTTCTTTTTGAGATAATCGGTAAACACCTTACCCGTAAAATGGGGGCCATTATCGGAGACAATTTGGGGTACCACGCCGATCTGCTCAAAGATCAATTTCTTGAGCAAGCGAACGGAGTCCTCCGCTGTTGCCGTAGGAGTGGCCGCTGCCCAGGCGAACCTACTGGTGTGATCGATTGCCACGAAAATATAACGATTACCTGACCTGGACGTTATGAGGGGCCCTGCATAGTCAACGGCTACCCGAGTAAAAACATTGTCCGGAGGAGGGACAATTTTCATATGTCCGGGAGGTTTGGTTGTTCGTGGGTTCCCAGCCTGGCAGGTGGTACATCCTTTAATGTACTCCAAGATGTCCTCTTTCATGCGACGCCAGTTATAGCGTCTGTAGAGCTTCTGGTAGGTCTTGTATAGACCCACGTGACCTCCGTCCAAACCGTCATCATGTGCCAACTTTAGGATAGGACCCCGTAGCGTCGGTGGGATGACGAGTTTGTAAGGCTCGCAAGAAGAGTTATCTATACGGAACAAAAGACCAGAAATTAGTGCAAATTGTTTTGAAAATTTATTACCCGCTAGTCCACCATTTTGACCATTAATTTTAAGATCATCTATGACGGCCTTCAGGGCAGCGTCCTTTTGTTGGTGCTCTACAAAAGCCTCCACATTCCCGCCGAGGACCGCCTGAATTACTGGTTCGTCCTCCGTAATTTGATGACGGGTTAAATATGGGACTGGGAGTGTAAGCGACCGAATCGGATAGCGTGAGAGACAATCTGCGTGAGGAATCTGTTTCCCTGGCACGTGAATGATGTTCTTCTCTTGCTGCGCCAAAAAGAGCTGCCACCGAGCAATACGGGAGTGAGGGTCCTTCATTGTACACAGGGATGTCAGCGCTGCGTTATCGGTCCGCACTTGGACCCGTCGTCCATAAACGTAGGGACGGAATACCTGAAAAGCATTTACAATGGCAAGACATTCCTTCTCAGGGTTGGAATAATTAAGTTCAGCCCCTTTTAACAGTCTAGATGTAAAAGCAATGGGCTTCCAGATTTTACCATCTCTGGATTGTTCGCAAGCCCCACCAATGCGGTAATAACTGGCATCGGTTACCAAACGAATCTCGGCCTCGGGGTCGAAGAAATCCAGGACGGGAGTGGATGTCATGGCAGATTTTAATGATTGGAAGGCCTCCTCCTCCTCAGGACCCCAATGAAATGGGACTTCCTTCCGGGTAAGGGCGTGGAGGGCCTTAGCCTTGCCGGCAAAATCCTTAACAAAATTTCTGTAATAGTTACAGAATCCGATGAAGGACTGAACATCCTTCAGGTTCTTGGGGCTGGGAAAGTTGGAGACCGCCTGGATTTTTGCAGGGTCCGGCCGGGTGCCTTCCCAACTGATCACGTGTCCTAAAAAATGTAACTCCTGATACCCGAAAAAACATTTCTTCAATTTAAATGTTAAATTAAAAGAGGAGGCACGTTGCAGCACGAGGCGAAAACGTTCGAGTAGTTCCTCGAAGGTTTTCGCAAAAATCAAGACATCATCAATGTAAATAAGACATATAGTATTTTTAAGAGCACCCAAAATAACATCCATCATTGCCTGAAACTCCGCGGGGGAATTTTTGTAACCGAATGGAAGTCGGTTATAACAAAATTTCCCCTTCGGGGTGGAGAAAGCAGTCTTAATTTTACTTTCCTCCGAGAGTTCCATTTGAAGGAAACCGGAAAGGGCGTCTAAAGTTTTAAAATATTGGGAGCCGGCAAGATGGTCCAGGCAATCATCGATGCGTGGAATGGGATATGTATTTTGCTCAACTTTAGAGTTGAGCTCACGCATGTCCACGCAAACCCGATGTTGGGCAACTCCGGAGTCGTCCGGTTTTTTAGAAACCACGATGACTGGGGAGTTGTAGGGGGAAACACAGGGCTTAATTACCCCTAGTTTCAGATTTCGAGCAACATGCTCCTCCAAAATTTGTCGCTCGGTATGGGCCAGACGGTAGGAGTATTTGTGGAATGGTTTACTATCCCCGGTGTTGATCACTACCGGAGGATAGTGAACCACTCCCAACTCGTCGTCAGAGCGGGCGAAATTTGGGAGATAGGAATTTATAATTCCAAGGAGGGCATACCTCTGATGACAGGTAAGATTAGCCCCTAAGTGAACCTCCTCTTCCTTGAAAGGAAGTTTGAAGGGAGTTACCTCCGGGTCAGGGAAGCGAGTAGGGTTAGAGCTATGTTTCATATCGGTACCTGTAAAGGGTTCGATTTTCCCTATATACCTAACGGAGGGGACATAAATTGGGTAAGGATTACGGTTGACGACCGCAATCTGAGCTTTACCATTTCGTAAACGTAAAATAGAATGTTTAAATAAAAATCCCTTATCCGGGTTTATGTCGGATGTGAGGATGACGTCCCCGGAGTAACCAGGGTGCTCTGAGTAAATTGTGAGGCGTCGCCAGGTCATCGGTTTAATTTCCGTAGGTCCCCGGGAGTACATCGAAGAGTAGGAATGAACGGAGTGAGCCGTTGAGTAACCTGGGAGATTGGAGCCTGCAATTAAAGAGCCCTCACACAAAGAAACATAACTACTACATATACGTGAATCGTAAGTGGTAGGTATAGAGGTGGCTGATTCCCGGCTGGAGAATGCGCCAATGTCAGGATCTCCGCGGGCAATGCGTCGAGCTATAGAGTCAGCTAGTTTGTGTCGGCGTTGGTAATGTTGTTTGGAAGTGTCCGACAGGCGCCTAATAGACTCTAGGGAGTCAGTCACAGGAGGATCCAAGTCGACTTGGCTATGATCAGTGGCGTTAACGGAGACGGGAGAATGAGCTGTGGTGTAAACCAGGGGATCGAGTACCTCAAATCGGGTGTATCCCCGCCGTACATTCATGTCCAAGCCGAATTTGTCATGAAAGTTAGATCCGAGGAGGATGAGTGTGTCCATCTCCTCGATAATGGCGAATCTGTAATTGTGTTTTGACATCGGCGCATCGTCGATTCTGAAAAACAAAATTGCAGATCGATTAAAGGAACCTTTCATGGATTTACAAATGGTGGAGAAGTATTTGGGTTCATGTGGGACTATGACAATAGAATTGGGAAACTTGTTCTCCAAATAAGCGGCAGTAGCCGAAGCCATAGTTGAAATCATGGAACCCGTGTCCACTGTTGCAGGCAGACGGACACGATAACCTGCTAGTCGTAGCTGATAAATTTTATCCTGCCTCGAGTAGGCCAGGTGCGAGAGGCGAGTGAACTCCGCATTTATCTCCCGTTCGGAGTCATAAGCGAGATGACCCGTAGGGTTTGGAAAAAAAGAAAAAATCTTTGTGTTATTTTTGGAGTCAAGGCATGTGGGAATAGCCCTAAGTGCCATCCGTGTGCGCTTGCACAGGAATTGTTTGGGTAAAATATAAGGGTT
Organism: Allacma fusca; assembly: GCA_947179485.1. Taxonomy (NCBI): domain Eukaryota; kingdom Metazoa; phylum Arthropoda; class Collembola; order Symphypleona; family Sminthuridae; genus Allacma; species Allacma fusca. The sequence goes on along the minus strand of OX359246.1, from coordinate 74,932,913 downwards.
GGATAAATATCCACTACCCGAAGAAGGAGACGATGGCCGGGGGACCTCGTCTGCTATTGGAATTAATTTCTGTGGAGTCTTAGGTGACTCTGGAAGAAGAACGGGAGCTTCCGTAAAGTTAATGATTGTAGTTGATTTGACCGGTGTATGAACGGGTCTTTCCACAGGGGATATATTTTGAATTAAATTGGGAGTTGGAGTGAACCCGGCACTCGTGGTAGTTCCGAGGTTGGGAGATAATCCCGTAGGAGATGACATTATTGGAGGAGAATTAGAGGACTCAGGCTGATTTGACAGGCTGAGTTCTCTAATTCTCCGCTGAATTAGAGGGAAAAGTTTGTGAGGCTGCTTGGTCTGAACGTCCCCGCACGTCAGACCTAGCAGTTTCCCTGATTGTTGGTGGATGGGGGCTGAGTAGGACCAGCGCCCGCGTTTTGTGCTGGGGTCGGTGGCGCCCAAGAGCCTTGATGGGGTGGCGGCTGCGGTGGAGCCGGCATCTGGAATGGCTGGTACTGTTGACCATCCCAGTAAAATAGAGGAGGAGTTACTGCCGGATGAGAAGGGTAGCCACAGGGGTAGTTACTCGGAGGTTGGTAGTAACCGGGATGACTGTTCGGAGGGAACTGATCCTGGCGGCGGAAATTCCCACGTTGGTTCCGGGATCCCCCATTGTGATTATTTGGCAGTTGTCGACCAGACATTGGCAAGGCCGCCTGCTGTTGCGCTTGAGGCTGTAACGAAAGAGAATTAGTTACCAAATTATTTTGTGGAGGAAAACTGACCTCAGGAGTGCCTTGTTTCCCAGCGTTGACGACTGCAGTCAGGCGTTGTGTGTTACCCGCTGTGACATCCCGCAGCATTGTCCGACATTGAGACATGATGTGGCTTTGACGACCGCAGTAGTCGCAGGTGGCCACCGTCAGCGCTCGGACGGATACAGGTCCTAGTTGAGGGACCTGGTCCACAGAGGACTGGGCTGGAACAGGCCTGATGGCGGGGTTGAGTTCCGGGTCCTTAAGAAGTCCCGTAAGGTTCTTCGCCAGATCCCGAAGGTTCCTGGATGGAGTGATGGCCAAAGATTCCATGCGGAGTGGAAGTTTCCCACGAGCCTTCTCCACGATGTCCTCTTCTTCCATTAGAGGATCAAGGTCCCAGCATAGTTTCTGGAGACCAGCGACGAAGGAGTGGGGGGTCATGCCGGACCGATACCGGTATGCGTCCAGGTCGGCCTGCTTCTCGGCCTTTAACCGATCATGGTCGAAGCGCTCCTATAATTGAGCACAAACGTAGGCCCAAATTTCCTGGGAGGACTTCGTCTTGCTGTCCAAGAACATGCGGATCCTGGGGAATATAGACTGGAACCACTCCCGGACGTCTCTGTCCGGAGAGTCTAAAAAAGACGGGAAAGGTTCCGAATGACCATGTCATGGGTCACGAATAAATCCGAGGCGAAGTGGTCCACTGCGGCGATGAAGGATGTAGGGTTCTCCTGGCTGGAATATTGGCGTACTTCCAGGCGGAACTTGTCCAGCCGTCGGTATTTTTCATCCGACTCCCTCGACCGGAGGAGCCGATCCTTCTTCTCTTCCTCCGTCTCATTAGGGTCCGCCATTATTAAGGTTGGAAATGGAGAGGAACGACCACGGGGTGAGATGAAGCCGGTAAAAATTTAAGTCACGAAAGTGGAACAATTAGGTGAATGAAATTAACAAAGGAGGACTTACACAAAGCAGGGAAAAGTCCGGCGGTCTGACCGGCGTCCGAACACGTTTAAATCTTCACGGTCCAGGCGGGCAGAGTACAATTGAACCAGATTGTTGATAGCTGTTGGGCAACGTCTCTTCCGTATAAGTCACACCGACGGAAAAGAAGTGAACACTGCGTGGTCAATCCCAGGAAAATCCGGGAATGAGGTGTATCCGGAAATAAAGAACCGGGAAGTGCCAGGGGAACGAAAGTAACTCGCACAAGGTGGTCAGTTGAAACACCGGCGAGAGAGAGAGAAAGAATCAAAATTCCTAAGTCCACTGGAACATCCGTAAGTCGAGGACCACGCGTTGAGTCTCGCAAAATGAGAGCAGGGGTCGATGGCCAATGTGGAGAAAATCTAGAGACCAAAGGTGAATAATTAGTTTTAAGTAAGAAAAAGGAAAACAACTTACGGAATTCCCAGGAAATCCGGAGGACCGTCGAGTACTGTCGAGAGCTGGGGGCCCGTATGAGGAGTTCCACCCGTATGTACGTCAACACTCAAGGACGGGGAGCCACGCGGTGAACTATCAACGCCGGAAAATCCAGGTGGGGGAGGGGAAAAACTTAGCAAAATGAGGAAGGAGAAAAGGTCTCGCACCTCCACCAGAATGAGAGTTACCCTTTTTGGTAACTCACTAACTTAACCTAAATGTCGGTTTATTAATTAATGGGAGAACTATTAGGGAGTCGGGAAATGCCGAGAAATAAAGAGACGCGACCGTCCTGCTTCATGTTCTTCTAACCAACTACTTTATTTAAAGTCGGCTCTCGCCAGGTAGACGTGAGCCGGGGCTCTTCACATATTACATTCAGTGAGGGAGCCAACCCTCACAATATTATCTCTTATAAATTGTTGGAGTTTTTTAAAATGTTACAAATTTCTGTGCAGGAGAAAAACAGTGGTAAAACTTTTAAATGGCTAAATAAAGGATTATTTATTAATAACTTATTTTAAGTTACATTCTTCGTTCTGTCGCATTACTAATAATAGGCTTGTAAAAGTTGCCCCAAACAATTTTTCTTCCTGTTTGGTAATCGAACAGGTAACGGAAAAAAATATTTGATTCCAGCATTTTCTTGCAAACTTTCACCCAGATTTTCCAAAATTTGTTTCAGGATCGCAATTTAAAACTGTTGATACAGCGCTGAGCGAAGTTGAACAGAATCACGTTGTTGTAAGAAATACTGAAAAATCTATAGAGTTTAAATATTTACTCAAATTCTTAATTTTGGAAAAGTTCTTCTGGCGTTACGAGAATAAAACAAGTTTTGAAAATGTAAAAGACAATTTGCTACAAACTTATAGGTTCGAATATTTTTTACCGTTACCACTTCGGAGTGCTGGGGAAATGATTAAAATCTTTCGACGCACGCTATCCCTTATTCCAGGCGCGTAGCCAGGAATTGGCCAAGGGGGGGGCAACATTAATTAGAACGTACATATGTAAACTGACACATTCTATGGGAAATCCAATTCACGAATGTAAAACTCATCAAATTTTGCAAACTGAATTTCAGATTTTAAAATTCTCCACGTTTTACGATTCCATCAAATTTGAATAATTTTGGACCAGATTTTTAATTGGGCTTGATCCGATTTCGGAGAATTTCGAGACCTAGGTTCGCTTCTATCGTTTCAGCTGATGCCTAACCTACTGTTCCTGTGACACACGTCTTTGCTTCGAAAAGAAACTGCGTATATCAGGCGTGCTTGACCTTTTCATAATGAAGAATTAAATACAATTCACTAATTTAATAATTCTATCCAGCTTAAAAATCCCCTCGAAGCGATGCGTGTAAGTTACAGAAGCTAAAAGCTTTTAATATGAAAATATTTAAAGCGGCTGTTACCATACTTTTGTTGCCGTTGAAGGTTGAAGTCAAATCGACGAGGCAAAGGTCAAAGTGAAATCGGGATTTCGCAATGCATTCAAATCACCCGCTAAGCAAGGATGAACAGAATAAAAATATACTCTACAATCACCCAAAACTTCTCTTTATTGAATGGTTTATTACCCACGGCTTCTTCCTGTCAAAAGTTGACCCATCTATACTCGCGAAAATCGTATCGAAATGCTTTTCCATTTCGATAGAAATTTATTGATCTAGAAATCCTTTGCTCTCGCAATGGACAACATTGCGATACGATTTTCGCGCGTATGGATGGGTCAGTTAATGACGGGAGGAGCCGTGGGTAATAAATCATTCACACGAAACATGGAAACTTCATTCGTGATTCTAGAGTTATGCTGTTTATACACAGATATTTACATGGAATACTGCATAGGTTGAGTTTCGAAGTGATTTTTTTTACAAATAAAAAAGATTGTACTGTCAAATCACTAAAAAGGTTTGCATGTCTCGGTATGGACTGATTTATTTTTAACTTTTTGAGTGATTTGAGAGTATTTTATTTCGAATGGGGGGGGGGCAATTGCCCCCTTTGCCCCCCCCCCCCTTGGCTACGAGCCTGCCTTATTCAATTTATCTTTTCGCTAATTGGCTTTGTTACTAACTTCCGAATGAACGAATGGACATTTCAATCCTCATTACATACAAAAACCAACATTTATGAATAAAGCATCGCTTAAACATTCTTAACTTTATTCATCAGTTGTTAATAAGTAGTCTGCAATTTTTTTATTTTATTTTCAAAAGAATCCAACGACTGTCAGTTTATAAGATAAAAGCAAATGAATCCCATTTTAGTTCGATTTTGATTCTCTATGTTCATTCCTAAAATGTGAAATAATTAAAAAGTTGAACTTTGAAAAGAAAATTAAAACTTTTCAGCGAAATAACGCAAATTATCATTCGAGGTAATAACCTTCGGCAATTTATTCTTGTTACGATGTTACAACCTCGGAACTTGCGTACATTGTAAAACAGTAATTTTGATAAATCCGTACCTCTAGATTCACAGGAAAAAAGTCCTCTGTCGCATCGAGTCCCGATTGGCCGATTTGACAAACGCATTTCTTCAACTTAAATCCGAAAATGAAATTCTACGGAACGAAATCCTTGGAGTTTCATCTTTTCAAGAATCAGACGGAATGGAATTTATGGAAAACAGGGCTTTGACAGAAATTGTCGAACAAATTGAATTTTGTGCTAACAAAATTAATTCCAACATTCCAACAAGCGAAAAAGAAAATCGGGAAAAGTCCAACCCACGGAAAAAAGCAAAAACAATGGTCCGTGAAGAAAGTGACAGCAAACGTTTCGAGGAATCACCCGACGAATTTGCAGTTATTGAAATTCGATCCAAAACTTTGGCGGATGAAAGAGAAATTTTGAAGGAATTTTTTAATAAAGTGATAAAAGAAAAAGAAGTCAAAGATGGTAAAAGTCTTCAAGGAACTTGTGTCGAAACTATTTCCAACTCAATTCCTTTGTCAACATCGGTTGTATCAACGTGTGCAATCAAATTGTGTAAGTTTTAAAAATAACTCAATTCCAAATCCTTGTGGAATTTGTTCAAATCACTTAAAGTTGGATGTTAAACGATTTTTCAGCAAACTTTTTAGACACCACTATCACAGATCCCCAATATCATTTTTATCAGGGCTCAAGAAATAGTGGACCGAAGAGAGTGGTTGGAAAATTCAGCGAAGTTTTTTCTTTCAGTGGGGAGTAAGTCGAAGAATTTGCACCATTGCTGATAAATCAACTTTCAAATCTACGATACCGATTCCTTATAAAAGAATTCCAAGAATCCGTTCCAAATGATTTAATTATGACTCAAACGGTCCAAAATAATTTACATAAGTTATTATTCCAATCGTTCTTACACTTTGTTTGTTGTTGCTTTACTCAATGAATTTATTTCAGGGATCGTTGTCAATTCTTGTGTTCGTTCGCAATTCGTAAAACCGTACGGTTAACCATTTGTTACCTGAATTATTCGGACGGTATTATTCTTTTTTAGGTATTGGATTCACCCCAGCGGACGTTCCTACGGATGAATCGTTGTTCCGGGCATTATATTCTATGCCACCTGCCACGGATGTTTGGATGACTGTAAAAACTTTTGAATATCTAAACAATAACCAAATTAATGGAATAAAATCATTCCATGAATTTATTTTTCGCAGAAACCATACAGCAAAACCCCAGTGGAGCTTCTTGTGACCCGCAGAAATTTACTTGTGAGAGGTCACATGACGACTGGTCCACGATCCATCGTCCATGTCGAAATAATGGAATTGCTTCACATCTCGTGGCCGATTTCTGTGGTTGAAGGATACAAACGTCTCACTGATGGAAAAAGTTTCGAATTTAATCAATCCACGAACAAAGACGGGTCGATTTCAAGGTCAGTTGGAAAAATCGCAAGATTTAGCTGTAACGTTGAGATTGGTAAGTGATTTCAAAACCCTTAGAACTATTCACGGTCAAATAAATAAAGAACGTCGTTGCATTTTTTTTTGTTTTATCATTTTTACAGCCAACTTTTTGAACGTTCCGTTGAGAAATAGGAATAAATTCTATTGCAATTCCAACGACAAGGATTTTTGGCCTCTGGAAATTCAATCTTTTCATCGAGAAACTTTTCTCGGATCAAGTGACACGTGCGACCTTATGTTGTAATTTCGAAAAATGAGTGCAAATTACTTTTATATATTGCGTTTATGATTTCAAACTATGTTGTAATTATTGCAGAAATTTCAAAGCAATGTTTTCCTACGAAATTCTTTCTACGGACCTCGCTTTGGTAATTGCTTTGAAGGTTGGTCCTGGATATAATTCATTTGCAGCTGCATTTTCTCAAATTCCAGCCTTCACTGAAAAAAAAGACCTCAAAGCGTTGATGAATCCAAGTGAATGGAAAATCCATGATTACAAGAAATGTTCAGATGTACGTATTTTGTTCTCCAAATATTTATTTACCAGTTTGGTTTTTACATTTTAATCAGTGTACACATTTTTGCAGGCAAGCAAAACCGTGGAAGTAATTCGGGATCGAAATATTCGGGCTGAAATTGCGATGACGGAAGAAGAGAATTCAATTTTGCTAATGTCCAAACATTGGTGGGTTCTCCTTAAATTCTTGATTTTATTCTTCTGTCAAGCAGTCGTACTGAATTGTTATATACATATCGACATGTAGACCCATTTTGTATTCATTTAGAATCAGACCAAACCATTGGCATCGCTACTGTCAGCCGTAGCTCGAATTTCGTTTATACGTAGCTGTAAAAATTTTGTTTCGTTGTTAATGCTCCTTAAAACGATATTTTGAATAAATGTTTTGACTTCGCTCTCACAGATCTTCAGTATTCGTTTTGGCATGGATCAAGATATAGTGGGGCCTACAAGAGTTGTCATAAATTGAAGTTTTCTCTTTCAATGACGAGAAGACAGTTGAGGAATTTGGAATATAAACAACAAATGAAGCATCAGAAATAACAAGGTATCAAATTCCACCAGATTAGTATCATTTGCTACCCAGTCGATCCAGTGTGAGAAAAAACGTGAAGTAGTTTTCGTAAGGAAAATGACTGAAGGTCAGCATTATTAAACTCAGGAATGTTAACTCACACACACTAAAAATCATAATCGTCGATTCTCTCATATTCATACATTAACTTACTTGATGTGTGTAACCATCTCACTCCGGATACCTCAAGACATCTCACCCCCCAAGGCATACTTGTACCACTGAGTTTGCCACTAGCTGTCCCAGAAGAGTTATTAATACAAAAATAAATTATTGAGAAATGAATAGCGACTGACTTTGTGAACCGGCAGTGTCAGAATGAAGATTGGTGTAAAAAATAAAACTATTGTTTTGACAAATTATATTAATATTTTATTTTTGTTTCATACCAATTAATCCTTTTAACTGTTAACGCTGTACGGGAGACATAATGAAAGTATAGGAAATTAGAATTCATGTACACAGCAGCTGCTGTGTACATTGGTCAACAATTGGCGAATCGTTTGAAATGGCCGTTGGGGCAACATTGGACCAGCGTTGGCCAACGTTGGCCAACGCTGGCCCAATGTTGCCCCAACGGCCATTTCCAACAAATCGCCAACTAGGCTCAAAGTTCAAGTTGTTCCAAGACGAACAATTTTGAATGTTGGCGAAATGTTGGCGAATGGTAATTGTTGACTGGGAGTGTAGCAATTAGAATTTCACGGGGAACTCCGTTTTTCAAAAAAAAAATGAGAGGAACAGGATAGTCTAATACTGTAATATTCCTCATTCAATGTATTCAGGAATAAATTTAAACCTAGTGAGGTTGCTAATTGTAAGTTATTACTTGAACCCAAAACTCAAGTCCAGGTATGCTAAAATCACTTAAGTTCCCTACGTTTTATTATAAGATATAAAAGCATGGTTTTGAACACGCCTAGAAGCATACCCTACCCTTTGCTGAGCTCTAGCGGCAGTAAGCGCAGTCTAATTTAAAAATGATCGAATTATTTCAATTGGCTTCGTGTGGATTCTCTCCGAAAATGATGAATTCAAGGATGCAATTTTGCCTACAATATAATTATGTTCCCTCACATCAAGAAAACATTTGTTAGTTTTCGAAACGAATGAACTCAAGGATAAGGAAATAAAAAAATACTTGCTTTCCTTCGTCCCTTTGAAAGTAATTCATAAACATTCCATCCTAATTTTAGGCTCTGAGACAGTGATTGTTGACCTGGGAGGATGAATGTTCATGCGATTCCCTTTGAGGTTAGCTACAAACACAGCTCTTCGAAATAATTGTATGAGCAAATTTCAGAATCACAAATTTCTCACTTTCGCTCTTGAAGCTGATTTTTTCCCATTAAATAATTTACAAATTAGAATCAAAACATTTTCTAAAATAATCTAAAGGAAATCAAAAATGAAGAAAGTGAGAAGAAACGACTTTGCTTGACATTTCTTGACGCTGAGGTCTCAAAAATAATGACCCAGGTCAAAGAGTTAAATTTGGGGAAATATGAAGCTAAATTGGTACAAAATAGGGAACCCAAATAGTTTGAGTCATTCGCTATGTGAGCTATAGATACGGACAAATGATTATTGTCAGATTGTGCATCCAGAGAGGGAAATATTATAGAAATAGAAACATCTAACAGAGCCAATGCATTATATTCGGGTGATGAGGAAAATGTTCTTATAAAGTGTAGCATATATCACGAGCCTATTCCTTATCTCTTTCCTACAAAAGGTAAAACCACCTGTCCTTCAATCATATAATAACTTTAACGATAAATAGCTCACTTAAGGAACCATGAGTTTTAAATGTTTGTTGCATATCCTTACGGCGCATTTTCAATAGGTCTACAGGATTACGATTTGCATTTACAGAGAGATAATTTCAGACGACTGTTCTGTTCGTGTCCATGCATTGATAAGTGCATTTGAAAACTCCAGTTAATACACTACTGCTTTCACAATATTTCCAAAAATCTATTCACGGCCATCAGTGCATTTCCCAGTTGCAAGTAATATATTGCTGCTTTTACATGTTTTACAAAAATCTACTCACCTGTTCTTCTAATTAGTTTTGACCTCTGACCTCAATAGATTCCTCTCTGGTTCTTCTTCCAAGTTGCAGAAATGTAAGTATTTTTTTTGCGTAACCCACTGTAATTTGTCTGTACGAGAAAAACAGTGGCAAAAATTTGATGTGACTAAATAAATGAGTATTTATTAATTGCTCCTTTTAACACAAATACTTTCTTCTGTCTACAAGGTGCCTCAAAGAATTTTTCTCCCTTTTCGGGTATCGAACAGGGAACGGAAACAAATAATTGACTCCCGCATTTTGTAGGAAACTTTATGGATAATCGCAGTTTGAAAACTCAAGTTACAGCGTAGAAGTCGCCTAGAATCCCAAGACAATTATCGTTTTTGAAGTTTTGCGCATATTCTTAACCTTAAAAGGTTTAAAACTTGATGTTGCGTTGAGAATTACACAATTTTTTCAAATTAAAACAAATTTACTACAAACTAGTGGATTCGAATATTCTTCCGTGGACTAAGGACAGGAGTAAAATCTTTTTAGGCACACTTCAATCAATTCGTCTTTTCGTAAATAGGCCTTCGTATTAATTTGCTAAAGCACGAGTAGTCATTTTCAACCCTCATGACTTACAAAAATCAACATATTATTTGATTGAAGCGTCGTTTTGACTAAAACTAATTTTCTTCATCAGCAGTTAATCAATTTTCTGCAATGGTTTTATTTCATTTTTGAAGGAATCCTTTGAAGATCTAAATTCAAAAAGCAAATTAATCCCATTTTAGTTCAATTTTCCGTTCCTGAAATGTGAAAGAATTGAAAAGCTGAACTTGGAAGAGACAAATAAAACTTTCTAACGAAAATAAATAAATTGTCATACCACTTAATTTTCTCCTGCCATTTATTCTTATCTTGATCATGTTGTCAGGATATTGGAATTTGCGTACATTCAAAAACAGTAATTTTGATAAATCCGCAACTCTGAATTTACAGGAAAAATATTCTCCTTCGCATCGAGTCCCGATTGGACGAGTTGACAAAAGCCTTTCATCAACTCAAATCCGAAAATGAAATTTTACGGAAAGAGATCCTTGGATTTTCGTCTTCTCAAAATTCTGAAGCAATGGGATTAATGGAAACCAGGACTTTGAGAGAAATTGTCGAACAAACGGAATTTTGTGTTAACAAAATAAATTCCAACATTTTAAAAAATGAAATAAAAAAAAAAAAAGAAAAATCAAAGCCACGGGGGAAATTGCAGGCAACGGTCAACCAAGAAAGTGAAAGCGAAACTTCGCATGGATCAGCAGAAGAATTTCCAATTGTTCAAATTCGGTCCAAAACTTTGGCGGATGAAAGGGACATTTTGAGGGCAACTTTTGACAAATTGATGAAAGAGAAAAAAGTCAAAGATGGTGAAAGTCTTCAAGGAACTTCTGTCCAAACGATTTCAAACTCAACTCCTTTGTTACAGGATGTGAAAACATCGTGTACCATCAAATTATGTAAGATTTAATAAATAATTGAATTGCAAATCCTTGATGCATTCGATGAAATCATTTAAAGTTGGATGTAAAATGATTTTTCAGCAAACTTTCTAGACTCCGCTGTCACAGATCTCCAGTTTGTTTTATGGCAGGCTTCAAGAAATAATGGACCTTCGAGAGTAGTTGGAAATTTCAGCGAAGCTTTTTCTTTCAGTGGAAGTCGGTAAGTTGAGGAATTTAAGAAAAATATTAATGAAAAATCAATTTTGAAACCCACGAAGCCTTTTCCTTATAATACAAATACAAGAATCCGCTACAAATTACTTCATTTTGACTCAAAGAGTCCATAAGATATTATTGCAATCGTGTTTAAACTTTGTTTGACGTTATTTATTTCAGGAGTTATTGTAACTTCTTATGGTCTTTCGCAATTTCAAAAGTCCTGCGGTTAACCATTCGTTGTGCTAATTCTTATGACGGAGGTATTGTTTTCGGTATTGGATTCACCCCAGCGGACGTTCCTACAAATGACACATTATACAATACATTACATGAAATGCCACCTGCGCCCGATGTTTGGATGATGGTTGTAATTACTTGTAAATATCTAAACAGTAACAAAATGAGTAAAATACAATAATTCCGAGAATTTATTTTCCGCAGAATGACAGGAGCGAAATCCCACTGGAGCTTTTTGTGACCCACGGAAATCTACTTGTGAGAGGTCACATGACGAATGGTCCACGATCCATCGTTCATATCGAAATAATGGAATTACTTGACAATTCGTGGCCGATTTCTGTGGTTAAAGGAAAGAAACGCCTCACTAATGGAAAAAGTTTAGAATTGAATCAATCCACGAACCAAGACGGTTCAATTTCAAGATCAGTTGGAAAAAGCGGAAGATTTTCTTGCAATGTTGAGATCGGTCAGTGATTTCAAATCTTTAGAAACATTTACGGTGAAAATATTTTAGTCTAAAAATTTGGTTTAATTTTTTCAGTAAACTGTTTGAGCGTTCCATTGAGAAATAAGAATAAATGGTATTGCAATTCCAACGATAAGGATTCTTTACCTCTGGAAATACAATCTTTTAACCGAGAAAGTTTTCTGGGATCAAGTGACACGTAGGACCTTATTTGACCAGATAGCAGATGAGTGGGGGTTTATTGCATTTATAGGTTTTGAATTCTACTCTTTTAATTTTCGCAGGAAATTCAAAGCAATGTTTTCATACGAAATTCTTTCCACGGACCTCGCTTTGGTAATTGCTTTGAAAGTTGGTTCAGGAAGGAATTCATTTGCTGCTGCATTTTCTCAGATTCCAGCCTTCAGTGGGAAAAATAAACTGGAAGCGTTGATGAATCCAAGTCAATGGAAAATGCACGACTACCAAAAATATTCAAATGTACGTGGTTTTGTCTCCAAATACTTAATCCTCAGTTTTGCTTGTTAACAGTAATCAAGAGTATACATTTTTGCAGGCTAGGAACACCTTGGAAGTAATTAGGGTCCGAAATATTAGAGCTGAAATTCTGATGACGGAAGAAAAAAATTCAAGTTTGAAAATTCGCATTTACGCAGTTTAATACAGTTTTTGATTTGAGGGTATGTTTTGCCACTCATGCAATAAGATTCTACCATTAACAATGTTAAACAAATCGAATTGTCACATTCCGTCTCGCAAAATATTTTTGTGCACATTGTTCCAATACGTGGCTGATGATTCCATTATACATAAACAGCATTATTAGCATAGAGCTAAACGAAGCGTTATCCATCCCTTTGAATTCCTCTGCCCTGTTGGCAAAAAATATTAAAACTAAAATTCAGTTTTAATCGCAATGCTCAGGGGCTTTGCCTTGTATTTCTTGAAGGTTGAAGGTGCAGTCAATAGAAAAGTCGTGTTAATTTTAAATCTAGATTTATAATTATATTTTTAAAATGTGACGTCATTAAATTCAGGAAACAGATAAAATTAATCCCTCGAAAATTTTGTAAATTCCATGGAAATCAGAGGGTTTTCGGGTTGCTATGGGTTTGTAAAAACAGTTTTGATTGTACAGATTTGCATACAAAAATTTTTTTTTCTTACCGTCACGGTGGCGGTCACTTTCACTATCCACTCGTTCAACTTAGAAGAGAGGATCGAAAAGCTCTCTGGAAATCTCTCAATTTCCCTCAATTAAGCGTTAATTGATTTTCTGAACAAAATTTCCTCGTGAAGAGGCAATATGTACAGTGTAATTCTAAAGCAATCTATAGTTATTTTATTATATATTATGAAATTATTTCATCTATTTACGTCAATTTGTTTTGTGTGAATTTTTGTACGAGTTCATGAACTCTAGAATGCCATTTGGCTTACATTATAATAATTATGTTCCCTCAAATCTGGAAAACGTTTGTAAGTTTTTGAATCAATAAACTAAAGGAAAAGGAATGTCGCCATGCTGTATTTACAGCAGGAAAATAAATATTAAAAATGTGGAGTATCCTGACGTTGCATTACAAAACAGAGCTTGGAGGAGAAACCACGATTTCATTTCAACAAACATGGGAGTCTATTAAATACAAAAGTAGTAACAGCCCTGTGCTTCACAGGGGCAACTACTTGGAGATGTGGTAGTGTGAGTGTATAGGCTAAACGGCTTACGAATTACGACTCAATCCCAGTCGTGGAGACTTATTGTATGCCTAAATCTTGCTCGCTTATTTTAACATTAGCGCGCGCAAATTCAATAGCCACAGCTTCCATGAAGTCGTCATTAATTTTTAAGGATTACAGTTACGTATTTTAGGGGCGAAGCGAAGTGAAAGTCCCTACTGCGAAGGTCTGCCTGTCTGCCTGTCTGTAGAGGCTGTCTTGACCTCACGATGTCTGCAGAAGCATTGCTACTATACTCTCCAAATGTTTTACCGGGACAGATCATGCAAAAGGGAAGAACCCTATTGTTTTTGAACGACATCGTGTCATCGGTTTGGCATCGGAAAATTAAATGAGGTTACGTATAAACTTATGGTAATACATATGTGTGCAAATTAGGGAGTACAGCTTGCGCCATCTATTGTAGGATTTGTTGTTTACATTGAATTGTCTGTTCTAGCGACCGGTAGAGGCCGGGAGTACTTGTGCATCGTGTTTTAAAATAGAATATGAAACGTTTTGCACGATTTACTGTACTAGTAAAAACCCTGTGCTTCACAGGGAAAATTACTTGGAGAGGCGGTATATTTCTTATAAGACCCCGATTCGGCTACAATTAATAACGATGACAATAGAAGGTAGTGCTCGTTAATAATAAGGAGGGCTTGGCATGATACCTTTTGGGCGTTGTGTGAGGCCATTGAACTATGAAAGTGCGAAACTTTAAATAAACGGACAGAAAGTGCCCTTTAATCTTTTGCCTCAGTTAACATCTTTGCCCAGTAGATATAACTGTGACCAGTACGGGGGAAATTTAAATACACGTTTCCTTGTACACGCCACATTACTGTTGGCACATTGCGCTGGCGCTTCGACCCCTGGTGACTTAGCACGTAGAACTGATCACAGATGATGTTTTACTCTTTTACGCGTATACGAAACATCGAAGCAAACCAAACCGTGAAAAATATTCCCCGGAGCAACGTCCGAGTATCGGAAGATGGAACCTTATAGCACGCGAAGGTTAAAGGAATTCAAATTCAAAGAACTCAATACCGCCTTGATGAAATCCAATTGGCCACATTAAAAACCTCTCGGTTACGCCTCAACACAAGAGCACAACACTATCCTCTCTTCTAAATTGAAAGAGATGATAGTGAAAGTGACCGTGATGGTAAGAATCAAATATTCGCGGGCTCTAGATGCATCGACGACCGTAGCTCTGCGCACCTAGCTATTGCATGGAGCTATTTCCTATCATCGCAACTTACATTTGCCTTGCTTAGCCAACAATAGTTGGCTGTGCAGTGCTAGGACAGATTTATCTTGGACGGCTCTCCCAATGTATCTTTAAAATGTATATGAATAATTTCCGATGTAATATTCATAACTGCCATACGGCATTGTAATTCCGAAATGTAACTACAGTATTTACGTGCAGCAATGGAATTCAAAGTTGTTTACAAACTGGTATACGCTGCTGTCCACATACCCGCATCGATATAAGACATGTCAACTACGGTATTGTAGTACGGTAATACCGTAATTACCGTAAAAAATTGAGGTACGGTTTAGCTACGATAATTCTCGGTGTTTTGAAGCGATATCGTATCTCCATACGATATCGTCAATCTAGCGGCAGGCTCATAAAATTCCGGTTTTTCTCTCTACAAGTCATGTTCAGAGCTAAAGCAGCAATACTATATCCTAACCCACGTCTCTGGATATTTTTATTGATGAAAATATGCGTACGGTATGTGCTGAATGAATACATACTACACTTTATTAAGTGTACGAACATACGTACAAGCCCTGACACGCTATGATGATGACCTGACGCCTGACGCTAAACTGATTGTTGAACAATTCTGTTGAATTTTTACTTCATCTATTTACATGCATACCAGAAAAATCGGCTTTTATTCATGGTTTCCCCAAAATCTGATTAATTTACGATGTCGTACCTTAAAAATATTACCGGAGTTTTTCCACTTTAAGGTAACGGAAATTACGGTATTTTAAACAGGAACGGTATGAACATGTCTAATCGATATAGTTCTGGCTGCTCAGCTCACCTTGATTGTCCATAAAGGATCAAAATATCCAGGGTTGGATAGTTATGAGTGAATTTGACACCTCGTTTGTGTTTAATTTTCGCTTTGGATTTAATATCTTGCTCTTTGACGGGGACGAGATTTTCTTAGCATGTGCTTCAATTAGTAGAAATGAATTTATTTACTCATCTGAATTTAATGATAATTATTCTAATAATTAGAATAATTTATTATCAATTAACAATTATTGTTTCAATCTGTCGCAGTATTGTTGGTTCAGCGGAATCTGCTTGAATCTTTTCATCTTTTTTCGGCAATATTCTAAATGTTTTCCCAAGTTTAGTTATGTAGTTTTTTAACGTATAAATTTTGGAATCTAAACCACACATGTACCGATTATTAAGGGAGTTGAATATAATATGTGCACGCATGTGTGGTGAGCTGAACTTGAATGGGTTGTTGGTAAATTCCGTTTTTAAAGCCTAATAAACGAATCGAATAAATCAGATAAGATACAAGGATCTTAAAAGCAATTTTTGAACCAACCCTGGTAGAAGGATACCCGGATTAGTATCCATACAACTTAATTTCGGTCACATTAACCGATAGATTTGGACCAAATAGTCATTTTTCACATTAAACAGACCCCCAAATTTGTTTCCAAATTTAAAGTTTTCATTCGGGGTTCTCAGCAGGGTAATATATGTGATACCCAGATGCCAAATTTTTCAAAGCAAGCAACAGCATATTTGTAAGACAATGTGTGCTGTGCTCCTGACTCCAATAATTCAAATACTATCAAGCACAAAATACGGGTTAGATCAGAGCTTCTGCCGGGGACGGGGACGGGACGTCGGGACACTGGACGGACCGGGACGGGACGTCCCCGGGGACAAAATAATTGTCCCCATGTCGTATTCGGGACGGGACGGGGACAAAAAAAAATGTCCCCATTATATCAGGGACGGGACGGGGACAAAACAAATTGTCCCCACTATATTCGGGACGGGACGGGGACAAAAACAATTGTCCCCATTATATTTGGGACGGGACATGCTTTTTGGTCGTGTATATAACGGGACGGGACGAGCAAGCATAGCAGAACAAGGATAACGTTTCAGCTTTAATGCTCATGAGTAAACTATTCTGTGAACACTATTTCACCGAATGTAAGACATTCGATTTTAGGTTGTAGAAAATGAGGCTTGTTGCTCAAAAAGTTAAGGATGAATCTTTTAGCCACGATTCTATAAATGTGTTTTTCATGTTTTTGGTACAAATATTTTTTGTACGAAATTTTCCTCATGTTCCGATTTTCGGTAGGAGAATGTTGACAACTGTTTTCAGTAATTATCGGGACGGTACAGGAATTTTGTTCACATGCCACGATTTTCGGGACGGGGGACAATATTTTTTTTTAATTTTGGGGACGGGAACGGGAACAACGTTTTTTAAAAATTTTAGGGACGGGACCGGGGACAACGTTTTTTAAAAATTTTGGGGACGGGACGGGGACAAGATTTTTGTCCCCATGTCCCGACTTTCGGGACGGGACCGGGGACAACGTTTTTATAATTTTTTGGGGACGGGACGGGGACATGGTTTTTGTCACCGTGTCCCGATTGTCGGGACGGGACTGGGGACAAAGGTTTTGAAAAAATATCGGGACGGGACGGGACGGGGACGGGACAAGAATTTTGTCCCCAACAGAAGCTCTGGGTTAGATAATACCCGGTCCGCAAATCCAACCAAAGAAATTGTAAACATTGACAAAGCATAATGTCAAATGAAATAATAAAATTTGAAATACAAAACTATCAGTGAAGCAATTTTGGAGTTTCCTTCCGTATTTGAAACGAGCATTGAATATGTGTGAAACGGTTGCTTTGCAAATATGATTACGTATTGCTTACATCATTTTTGGTCGGCAAGTTTTCACCCTGGCGCCTTCACGGATCAACTAAATTATCGTGAAGCGATGATTTTTATAAATAGCACTCCCTTAAAAGCGTGTGACAAAGAGTGACGATATTTATTTGCCTCTCTCTAGTTCTCTTTAAGGTATCCCTTATATAATTATTGATTCAAGAGTTTGTAGCTAATTTAGTTCCAAGATTACCAAAAGTTACTTCTTTGACCCTTATCTTATTATTAAAGCAATAAATTACAGTTCAAATGAAAGTGAAAATTTATTTTTTCCTTTTAAAGTAAGTCATACATTTTCTCTCACAATTTTAAGTTCTGCGACAGTGATTGTTGAGGTGGGATGATAACATTAGGCTAATATGAATCCCATTGAAGATCTCGGAAATATTTTTTAGAAATGTCAGGACCACAAATTCCATATTTTCGTCATTTTTCTCACTTTCCCTCTTGAAGCTGAATTTTTCCCATAAAGTACCCTGCAAATCGGCGCCGAAACATTTTATACAAAAAATCTTAAAGAAACCAAAAATGTAGAAATTGAAAAAAAAACCACTTTGCTTGACATTTTTTGACGTTGCGGCCTCAAATAATGAACCAGGTAAATGAATTAAATTTAGGAAAATATGTAACTAATTTACTGCAAAACGGGAAAAACAAATGGTTTATGAGTCATTCCCTGGCTGAGTTCTACTTTCCCGGCAACAAAATTGCGTTCCACCTTCCACTCACCCGTATATTAACACTATAATACATATGCAACTTCACCAGATTTCCACCTTCCACCAAACTTTGACTTGACCTTCCACTTGACCTTCCACTTGACTTTCCACTTGACCTTACACTTGACTTTCCACTTGACCTTACACTTGACTTTCCACTTGACCTTACACTTGACTTTCCACTTGACCTTACACTTGACTTTCCACTTGACCTTACACTTGACTTTCCACTTGACTTTCCACTTGACCTTACACTTGACTTTCCACTTGACCTTACACTTGACTTTCCACTTGACCTTACACTTGACTTTCCACTTGACCTTACACTTGACTTTCCACTTGACCTTACACTTGACTTTCCACTTGACCTTACACTTGACTTTCCACTTGACCTTACACTTGACTTTCCACTTGATCTTCCACCAGGCTTTTCATCTGATCTTCCAAATACCACTTGATCTCCCACAAAACCTTCCAATCTGGCTTTCCACCGGATTACCCGCATTACCCACACAGCCCACTCTGTAGTCTGGCTTTGACAAATAAAAAGAGCTAACTAAAAATACTATATTGCCCCTACATATAAAATGTCAATTCTTTCCTTTCCCTGCCGATAATCTACAAGAACAACTAGATTCCTTTGCTGACGCTTCATTCTTCTGTACTGCTGATGGTAAGGACGCTTTTCGTCAAATATAGATCGAGGAAGACTCGCGATGTATTGGCTATCGTCACTAACGACGAATTGTTAAGGCCTACGAGAGCTCCATTTGGCTGGAAAAACTCAGGTCCTCGCTTTCAGCACGCATTTAGGCAGATCTTTCCAAAAGTTCATTATCCTTGGTTAGCTAGTTATGTTGATGATGCTGGATTCTTTGGTCGCACATTTGAAGAGATACTAGATAGACTTGATAATTTCCTAGCTAGGTGCGCCAAAAGAAACTATAAACTGCAACCAAGGAAATGTTCATTTGGATATGAAGAGTTAGACTTCTTAGGTCATGTTATTTCTAAAGATGGCATACGTATAAAGCAAGAACGTATCCAGGCCATCTTAGACTTGAAACCACCTAAGAATGTCAAGCAAATTCGCCGTATTTTAGGTATCATTGGATTCTTCCGTAGACATATTAAAGATATGTCATATTTAGCAAAACCTTTATTTCGCCTAACCGAAAATGGCGCTAAATTTGTTTGGACTCACTTCGAGCAAGAATCCTTTGAGAACCTAAAGTTAGCTATCACATCAGCTCCTATTCTTATGTTCCCTCATCCCGATGGTCAGTTAGATTTATATGTCGATAGTAGTCAAGAAGCTATAGGTTCCGCATTACTTCAAACTATAAACAATGAAGTAGGAATCATAGCTTATTACTCTAAATCTTTTGACAAAACACAAAGTAGGTGGTCGATCACCCACAAAGAGGGATGGTCAATTGTCAAAAGTATTGAACACTTCCATCATTACCTGCATGGAAAGCAATTCCGTGTTCTAACTGACCACGCGTCCCTTCAATGGTTGCTCAAAGTACGCGATCCCAAGGGGAAACTGGCTAGATGGGCTACTAGTCTGTACCCTTACAATTTTACAATCGCCCATATTCCGGGACATAAGAATTTACTCGCTGATGCCCTCTCCCGTCCCATATTAGAACAAGCTGAGAATCAAGAGCATATACGAGCTGTCAATATTAATCCTACGTAAGACCCTGAACTACAAGAGACCAAAGAAATAGAGTCCCATGAACCTTTATTTTCATATGTGGTTAATGCTAAGAAGCAAACCTTTGAACAAATCCAGAGACAGGATGATAAGTTAAAGTCAATTATTGATTCCATTAAATATAATGAAACTGACAGTCCTGATGTTCCTCATAAGTTTTCAAAGGATTATGCCATTATTAATAATATTCTCTATTACGCTAACTATAATGAAACTGGTCCTCTTTGGTTACTGGTAATTCCTGAGTGTCTTAGACATAAGATTTTCACTGATGTCCATGAAAATGATTTATCTCATTTATCTTTTCATAAGACATACTTTGCTGTACGCTCTCGATTCTATTGGTATGGAATGTATAAAGATGTTCGTCGTTTCTGTCAAACCTGCCAGACATGTCAATTCCAGAACGTACCACATGTCGCAAAGGCTGGGCCGTTACAAACGAATTTAACTCCACTCGAACCATTCCATACCATAGCTATAGACTTTATTGTTGAGCTCCCCATCACACGTAGACACAACAGATATTTATTAACTATTGTTGATCTCGCTACCAGATGGATTGAAGCTATCCCTACTTCAGATATGACTTCAGATACAGTAATCATTAACCTAGGCAAGTATTTTACCCGATACGATCACTGCAAGAAGATTATATGCGATAATGCTGGTTCCTTTACCTCAACAGATTTCCTGGATTTCTGTTCAGATAAAGGAATAACACTTAAACATACAGCTCCCTATCACCCCGCATCAAATACCTATGCCGAACGTCCCAATGATGTTTTTAAGAACATGTTATCTAAGTCTACACAGAAGTATGGTATGGATTGGGACATACAAGTTCCCATTGTAGCCAAGAGTTACAATGTTTCCCAACACTCTACAACAGGATTTTCCCCTTTCCGTCTCTTGTATGGTATGGATCCCTCATTAGCTACTTCGTCCAAGTACCCAGTCAATAATGAACATCTTTGCGCAATGGATAGACGGTTTGAATTACTTAAGGACAGGGTACAAGCTAATGAGAATACTTGTCGTTACCAACTTAGCAATACGTTAGAGTTCGACAAGAGTCATCCGCACTTAGAGTTTAATATAGGCGAACTAGTACTCGTAAAAAGCCGAGAACGACTAGTTGGAGCCAAGGCGCGTTTTAAACTCAAGTGGGATGGTCCTTACAGAGTTATGGATAAGTTAGGACCTCTAACATACCTCATTGACTTGGAGAACAGCCTTGACAATAACATAGGCAGAGGTTTTCATGTTCATCATTTGTCTAAGTACCATCCCGAAATTATTGGTCAACATGTAGACTTAGTCAATGAGATGTATAGAGATCCAGAATTAGAGTTATCCCCAGAGATTGACGGATTTAATTCTGATATGCCACCTATTAATCCTGTTGAGAATCCTTCCTCTGACGCTCATGAAACTACACCTCCCGTCTCACAAACTCCTGCCGAGAAAGATCCTAATTACGTTTCTCCTAAGTTTGATGCAGGCATTCACTTAAATAAATACTGGTTTAATACAGTTAAATACACAAGGGACTATCAAGAATTCTTGTCCGATTCTTCACAGTCCTCCTCTAATGATACAGTAATTGAAGTAAATACAGATACTCCCAACAATGATACTCCTCAAATACAAACTCCTACACGTAATATAACTCCTGATACTATTCCTGAAAATAGTAATATTATAATAACTCATAACTCTCCTCCTGTCACTGGCACTAGTAGAATCCCGCAACCTCAAAGTGTACCTCCTGTTACAATTCCTGTACAAACTACCTCTCATGATTCAAGTGCAGATAGCACTTCTTCAAAGTTATCCACTGTTTCCCGTTCTTCCTCTCGGGTTACTAGAAAACCTATCAGATATGATCCTAGTAATCCCGAGACTCATACTATGAAGAAACTTGACACAGTTGAAACTCTGTCTAATTTATTTAGTATGATACTAAAATATTTATACTACTTCTCAGATATGGCGGGCATTAATAATAACGAGCTTATGGAAGATATCGAAGGACTTCTGGACATCGGTTCTCCTATCAACTTTCCAATTCCGGATGATGTCGAAGAACTATTGCTACGATCCCCTGCAAGACCCCCTCCTAAACTTCTATCCCCTATTCCTAGTCCAAAATTAGTCTTCCCACCTTCCCAAGATGACGAACCTCAAGGAGCCGAAGAGATTCCATCTTTAACTACCACAATGGAGATGTCATGCCCCGGAGACTCCCACGGCTTCAATACTATCACGGATATTGTTCCCTTGGTGCGTGAGAAGACTGGCGAATCATATGCTCCCAATATTCGGACTCTGGAGGAATTGGCTGCTTCGAAAGACTTGTATAAAGATCCAAGTTTGAATCCAGTTGTCCAAATGAAGAATCTCCGTATTCGTTCGCCATCGCCACCAGCTGCAGTTCCAGACGGCTTTGGTTTTGTACGCAAGGCCACAAGACCATTTCGTGTGGCAACACCGAAGAAGATTCCTCCGGCAACAATGTCCATCCCAACGTCCTCTGGAACTGTCCATCTCCGACTTCCGGATCAAATCTCTACCGGATTCAATGCTTCCGAACCTCCTCCTTTAAAAGTATCTACCGTCCCTATTATTCCTCAATATGATACCCATAAAGTTCCACCTCCTTCATCCTACAATATTCTTACCCCGGGTTTTAAGAAACCTCTTCCTGTAAAACCTCCACCTATTTCCTCAGCTACAATTACAACCATTCCTCATTTAACCCCTCCTACCTTCTTTCGTCATCCTGTAAAACCTACTTCCACATACACTCCTACTTCATCTAAACATATTCACCCGATGCCAAGGACCAAACGTCCAAGAGCGGACTTCTCAGCCGAAGAAGCACAAGTCAATTTGATTCCTCCTGACGTTACTCCTGGAATGAAGAAATTTGCTCCAGACAAGTTTCTTCGGAATCCGACGCTGCCTTTCTTCCCTCGAGGTGATGGATCTGGTTTCCGTAAGGATGGTCCCGATAACAGATGGGAAAGAAAATTAAGCGGAGAGACGTCAAATGCATCTATTGCCATCAGCGGCATCCCATCAAAGAGTGTGCAAACAAAATGCACATGACAAAGGCCCACATCTATACGGATCCTCAAGGACGTCCCATTTGCTTTTACTGCAAAAAGGTTGGACACAAGACCGAACAATGCCCTCTGAAGTGGAGCCGACCAAAATGACCTTTTGATGTCTTGTCTTCAAAATCTTTTCGAATTTCTAAATATATAGATCTCTCTATATGAAAATGCTCAAATGACATTACTAAATGTTCCTATAACTTAAAGACTGATATATATTCTTGTCAATATATAAAGTATATTTATTTATGTTCAATCGCTATATACATTACTGAAAATACCGAAATACTTTTGCCACAAAGTACAACTATTATACAAGACTGAATTTTCAAAATAATCGTTTTCCGACCGCAGAGTCTGGACATTCTGAAATAAAATAAAAAAGGAAAATAATTCTCGTTTCTAAGAACTTCTAACAGTCTGTCTTCAAACAATTAATTTGGGGAGGGAAATATTGTCAGTGTGAAAACTGACGAAAACTGTCAGTGTCACTTTCACTAGTCACACACACACGCACTTTCGCCCGATGATGATGAGGACGTCAGTTGTTTTCCCCAGGTCCTGAAATAAAAATTGAAATAAAAAGGATTAGTGAGAAAATGTAAACTCATTGTTTACATTTTCTCAATCCTTACCCTATACTAATGCCTAACCTACTTAAAACTAAAAATAGAAAATGTAAAAAAATAATAGATAAAACTTACCGTATGTAGCTTCTGTGGAAATCCTGGACCCCTCCAAGGGTATAAAAAGGCGAGGGATTTCCACAGAAGGACATTCAGTAATCCACTGCTCAAGCGGTTGGTTCCGAGGTCTTTACCTCTGGCTCCTGATTCCGGAGATTTCTCCTGGATTTTCCGACCGAAAGGACGGTTTTTATTAGGTAATTTTATACCTTTTCCCGCTCCTAAACCAACAGACCTAAACCCAAACCTACCCACCAATCCCTGCCTACCCAGACCATTCCAGCGCCAGGTTTAAAATCCTGGCAGCTTGGTTCCTTTGGCATTAGAAAGTATTACACTTGTGATTTTTTTCTTAAAAAAGTTAAAATTAATTTTTGAATATTTTTTTGAATTTTTTTGTTTGTTTTGGGGGTAAATTCAATTAGGACCTTCCCGTGCTAAAACGAGGTAAATTTGGATCCTTTAAAAGTAAGTTTTTTTATAATTTTGGGATTTTTATTTTTTACTTAGTAAAACGCCGGGTCTGGCAGGTGTGGGCACCTATCCTACCCTAATTATTTTTGCCTACCCTCCTTAAAATATTGCATGTGCATCTGCCCTGGTAATTTTTATAAGAGTGGTTTTTCCGAGCATTAGATCTGGAATAAAAATTCTACGAAATAGAATAAATTGTTTTCCGGGCAATGCACATATTCCGCGCGGAGCGCTGGATTAATTCCTAAATTCCCCAACCTGTTACTATGCCAGTTTGAATTTTGCTCTACCTACTCCTAATAATTTTGAGAACCCTCTTTTGTGAAATTTAAATTACAACACTCTTGCTCTACCACTCCAATAAATTAAATAAAGTTCATTTTTGCTCTACCACTCCAGTTAATTAAATTAAATAAATGTCAGTTTATTTTCCAATTAATTAATTAAATAATTTTGAGTTTATTTTTGATCAATTAAATTAAATTGAATTATTCTTTTAGATAACCCTTTTGATTAAACTTATGCACCCTCACAATTTCCAACTCTATTTCCGGAGTATCGTTTACAACGAAATTGCGTAAGATTTTAAAAATATATAATTCCGAATTCCTTTGCTCAATGAAATGATTTAAAGATGATTGTGAAACGATTTTTCAGCCAACGTTTTAGACTCCGGTCTCACAGATCTCCAGTGTTATTTTTGGGGTAGGTCAAGAAATAGTGGACCTACGAGAGTACTTGGAAATGTCAGCGAAGTTTTTACTTTCGGTGGAAATCGAGTTCGGAGTTGAAGAATTTGCAACATCCATGAAAAATTAGATTTCGAATCTGCGACTCCGTTTCCTTATATTACAAATACAAGAATCCGCTCTAAACTAATTAATTTATTATAATTGATATTTTAAGTTATTATTCCAAACAGGATTACACTCTGACGTTGTTTTAATCAATACATTTGTTTCAGGAATAGCTCTGAGTTTTTGAGTTCGTTTGCAATTTCAGAAGTCCTCCGGCTAACCATTTTTTGCGGTATTTATTCTAATGTCAATATTTGGTTCGGTATTGGATTCACCCCAGCGGACGTTCCTACAAATCCATCGTTGTTTAACACATTACACTATTCCATGCCACCTGCACCGGATGTTTGCATGATGACTGTAATAGCTTGTAAAAATTTAAACAATCACAAAATAAATGCAAGGAAGTCGTTCCATGATTTATTTTTTGCAGAAAGAAAAGAGCAAAATCCCACTGGAACTTTTTGTGACCCACGGAAATTTACTTGTGAGAGGTCACATGACCAATGGTCCAAGATCCATCGTCCATGTCGAAATAATGGAATTACTTCAGATCTCCCTGCCGATTTCTGTGGTTGGAGCAATGAAATGCCTCATGGATGGAAAAAGTTTTGGTTGACGCGCAGGCTTGATCTGTCTGATCTGTTTTTTTAACTATGAAAGCAAATTATCTGCAAATTTCTGGAGCCGTATATTTTTTACCGTTACATCTCCTATAGGGGTTGAGAAGAGCTATACAATATTTTGGGGTACATTGAACTTTCGTCAATTTATTATTTCGCAAATAGACCTATTTACTATTTGTTAATAAATTGTGAATGCATGAATATTCCCATTAGAATCTTCATCAGGTACAAGAACCAGTATTTTCAGGTTGTAAAGATCCCTTGAACAAATATTAGTGAATTAAGCGCTAGGAAAACATGTGAACATCATAAGCCGTTTCAACACTTGTCAGTATACTGTTTATTTTTACAGGAATCCAAAGACAATCAATATTCAACTGTTAAAAGTAAATAAATGGCAATTTTAGTTCGATTTTGATTGTTTGTCCATTTCTAAAATGTACAATAATAATTAGAATTTCATCTTCATAAAATTCCGAGACAATGGGGTTGATGGAATGCAGGACTTTGAGCGATATTGTCGAACAAACTAAATTTTACTTCAACTTTATTTCGAACATTTTAAGCGAAAAGGAAAGTCCGAGTACGATCAAATCATGGGGTACATTGAAAACAATTGTCACTGAAAAAAATGAAATTGAAAGCTTCGAGGAATGAGATGACGAATCTTCAGTGGATGAAAACTAATCCAAAACTTTGGCGGATGAGAGAAATTTTGAAGGAAACTTTTAAGAATTGATTGAGAAAAAATTCAAAGATGGAGAAAGTCTAGAAGGAGCTTCTGTTCAAACTATTTCCAACTCAATTCCTGAAGCACCGTGGACAATGAAATTGAGTAAGATTTCCAAAACATGTAAATTCCGAATTCCTACCGTTGGGAAATTTTCTAAATTGAAGTGTTATAAAATATAGCACTCACAATGACGTTTCCGTTAGGAAAAACTCTACCTCCGTAGCAGCGTTTGCCCGTAGACGTAGAGACAGTTCACACAAGATCACCTCCGTAGCCATAAAACAGCATAGGCCGTAGCTAAAACTAAGTTAAAACTACATCCGAAATCCGAACGTTTCAACTTTTGCTACGGTACGCAAATACATACATACATATGTCCAATCGATCGTAATATAGTGTAATTTTCTGGCGTGCCCCATCCAGAGCTTCTGTTGGGGACAAAATTCCTGTCCCGTCCCCGTCCCGTCCCGTCCCGATATTTTTTCAAAACCTTTGTCCCCAGTCCCGTCCCGACAATCGGGACACGGTGACAAAAACAGTGTCCCCGTCCCGTCCCCAAAATTTTAAAAAAACGTTGTCCCCGGTCCCGTCCCGATAGTCGGGACATGGGGACAAAAACGTTGTCCCCGTCCCGTCCCCAAAATTTTTAAAAAAAGTTGTCCCCGGTCCCGTCCCGAAATTCGGGACATGGGGACAAAAACCTTGTCCCCGTCCCGTCCCCAATATTTTTAAAAAACGTTGTCCCCGATCACGAAAATCGGGGCATGTGAACAAAATTCCTGTCCCGGTTACTAAAAACAGTTGTCGACATTCTCATACCGAAAATCGGAACATAAGGAAAAATTCGTACAAGAAACATTTGTACCAAAACCATTAAAAACCACATTTATAGAATCGTATTTCCAAGATTTCTCCTTAAGGCAGCTTAAATTACGGTTATATTTCAACAGTAGGAAAGTAGGAGTAGTAGTAACTATAACTGTTCTATTTCAGTCACCAAAATTATTCTGGCACTCAAGTTTATGTGTATGATTACTTACTTCAATTATGATTGTAAATATATGCAACTTATCTTTATTCGCTCTAATTCCAAAATCTAATAATCCTAATCATAAAACCATGATGAAGTACCAGTCATTTTTTGAGCAATACGCTTCATTTTCTACTCAAATAGAACTCACAGAATAGTTTAATCACGAGCATTAAAAGCTGAAACGTTATCCTTGTTCTGCTTTGCTTGCTCGTCCCGTCCCGTTATACACGCGGCCAAAAAGCATATCCCGTTCCGAATACAATGGGGACAATTGTTTTGTCCCCGTCCCACCCCAAAAATAATGGGGAAATATTTTTCTGTCCCCGTCCTGTTCAGAATATTATGGGAAAAATTTTTCTGTCCCCGTCCTGTTCAGAATATTATGGGAAAATTTTTTTCTGTCCCCGTCCCGTCCCGAATATAACAGGGAATATTTTTTTTGTCCCCGTCCCGTCCCAAATATAATAGGGACAATTTTTTTTGTCCCCGTCCCGTCCCGAATATAATAGGGACAATTTTTTTTGTCCCCGTCCCGTCCCGAATATAATAGGGACAATTTTTTTTGTCCCCGTCCCGTCCCGAATATGACATGGGGACAATTATTTTGTCCCCGGGGACGTCCCGTCCCGGTCCGTCCAGTGTCCCGACGTCCCGTCCCCGTCCCCGTCAGAAGCTCTGGCCCCATCCTACACACGATTGAATTTTCACAAGGCACAAGAACAAAGCCAAGTGAACATCTTTTTCCCCGCTCAATTTATTATTGATCTTCAATGTGAACAGCATCTCTTACGTCTATATTGTCTATAGTTTACGGTTTTTTCCCGAGCTTAAAAGATCAGGTTTATTATTCAAATTTCTTTTAAGTTTTGGCGCGGAAAAATATTAATCGTTTTGTAATCGTAGGTTTGTAGGTAGGTCAGGGTTTGTTTGTTTATACTCATTTTCCTTCTTATTTGTTAAGCATCCACAGACCACACAGCCTCTATTTCAGATTAGAGGGTATAGAAATACCCCAGCATAAAACAGTCTGGTCTGCTATGATTTCCATCCACATTCATATACCTTCAGCTCATGAATTACAGGGTTTGCAGGCAGTTGCATTTGTTTTAGGTTTTGCATCAAATTTTTTGAACACTCCTTTGAGAAATTTATACTAGTAAATGGCATTGCAGTTCCAACGAGGAAATTCAATCTTTTCACGGAGAATTTTTTCTCGGACCAAGTGGCACGTAGAATATTCTTATTCTAAAAGTTTTAGCAAATTCGTAAAATTTGTTCTTACTTCATTTGTATATTTGAAATTCTGCTGTTTTATTTTATGCAGGAATTTCGAAGCAATATTTTCCTACGAAATACTTTCCACGGATCTCGCTTTGGTCAGTGCTGTGAAAGTTGGTACTGGTACTGGAACCAATTCATTTACAATGAACGTCGTTTTTCCTGTAAATATTTAATTTTCAATATGAATTTACAATATTCAAAATACATTTTTACAGCGGAAGGCCAAAACTTTTGAAGTAATTAGGGATGGAAACATTTAAGCTGAAATTATGGTGACCGCAAAGAAAAAATCATGATTGAAAATGTGCATATTTACGCAGCTTAACCCACTCTTTGATGAGTTTTTCTTTTGAATAACCATACAATAGGATGCTTCCATTAAAATTACAACTTATGTCGGAACAACGAGATGGCAAATTTCTTCTTGGAATATATTTTTGCTTTGCCAAGTTACACTACGTTGCTCAAGAGTCCATTGCATAGATAAATTTATTAAGCACGGGATTAAACGAAGCGTTATGTATTCATCCCTTAGGAGTCCTCTGCTCTATCCACAAATAATTGTAAAAGTAAAATTCAGATTTAGCTGCAGAGAGCACAAGTTTCTCGAGGGGCGTTAACGCGTCATTTTGCGAGATTTTACGCGAAAATCGTATTAATTTGAAATCCGCGTTTATAATTGGTTTTTAAAATTGGAAGCTAATGGATTGTGGAAATTGTAAAAATTCAACCCCGAAGAATTTCTTTAACTTCATGGAAATCATTGGATTTTTGTGTACCCCAGAATTAGTAAAAACAATTTTGATTTTGAAGATTTGAAATCTGTTTTTGTATCGATTTTTAAATAATAAAATGTTTTCTTCCAGATCCTCAATGGTAGACCGTAGCAGGGGCACTGTAAATGTAATAAGTTTTTCCAATTTTTTAAAACAGTTTTCAGAGTTGGTCCTATCAATCCAGCTCATAAACTCTATTTCAGAATATTTTGCATCAACCATGTACTACTATTAGTCATGTCAGAACAACCGTTAAAAATTCGTAATCTTTTTTTGAAACGAAATTTGGGAGCTTTGTTCTTGAAATATATTTGTGCTCTTGCCCTGTTTCCGAAGTGTTTGGATCAGTGATGGGTAACGTTATTGATTAACGTTATTATCGATAAAATCCTAGTAACGGTTAATGAGAAATAACGTTTAATATATTCCACTTTATTAACAAAAACTTAACGGAAACCGAAACCTCTGGAAAGCAAATAACATAAACCGAATCACAATAACGTTATTATCAGTTATTGAAAATCCTGGTCACTTTTACAATTTACTTCAATCTCACAATTTGATAATGATACACAAATATCCAACTGTAAACAAATAGAAACGGCTTCATATCTCCATGCTGGATTTCATTTTACGTTTTTGAAATTCCGTGCGATTAATTTGACATGAAAGTTTCAGTTACAAATTGCAAATAACAATTACTTCATTTTGATTTTGGAACAAGTTGCCATTTCTAGTTTGATCGGAAATGGGTGCAGACTATTTTTACTGGTTACCTACAATTTATTTCATTATTCATTCATTATTCTTTATTACGGATTCTTTTCGGGCGGCGCCCATATCATCCAAACAATATAATTTTTTTTTTAAATTCATTAGAGAGTGAAACCAGGAAGTTATTCCTGATATTGCAATTATAAATAAACTTAAAAATATCACACATAAGATCCTTGGAAGGTTTTCTAAAAAGTGAGAAAAGAGAGATTTCAGATTTGTAATTATAAATGCTATATTTTCCCAGGAAAAATCGCCTTGGGAGATCGTATACTCTTCATCTAGTCAAAAGATTCAGTAGATCATTCTGTTCCTGGAGATTACAGATAATGCAAGGGTCTGGGTAGGAGAACTTAAATTTAACCCTTGTGGTATAGAGAGTAGGTAAACCTACAATTTATTTATTCTAAAACTACTTGTATGAAGTCATATTATTGTTTGCTGGATACAAACGTTACGAAGACGTTTGGGGAGTGACACAAATGACATCATCACAGTTGCAGGCATTTTGCTACTCTCCTACCCCTTCATCATTGGGAATCATTTTTTAGTCCAGACACCCACCTCCTTGGATTGTGATATCATGAATGCGCATTGTATGTTTGAAATGTTGTAGTAGTCGGTAATTTTGAATCCACGTGGATTGATAATTTGCAAGCGTAAAAATAACCAATGCATTCCACTTTAGCGTCCATCTATTTTTAAAAAACTTTTGAGAAAGGAATAGGATTTCGGGATTTCATCTCATAATTAGACCACAACAGTGACGATTGATTGGTTCAAAGTTCATCATGAACTAGGAAAACAACTTATGAAATTATTTTTGTTTTCATTATAGTTAATACATTATATCATTATTTTATTTCCTGAAAATGTTTGTTAATAATTTATTGTAGTGAGTACAGATGTATTTGACGAAATACGATGACATCATGCAACGAAAAATTTGCCCACCCACTATGTCACTTACTGTCACTGTCTCCCGGGTTTAATCTACCTACTACGCTGGTGATATCATTTGTGTTAGTTCCCTTTCGGGAATTAATAAAAGTAATACTAGTGCTAATAATTATAACTAATAACCATGCTTAATGAAGCTTTAGATTACAGTGAAAAAATTCAGAAAAATTCTTTTCATCAGCTGTATTAATTAATGTTAATATTAACCGTTATTAACCGATTAACGCTATTGAATCCAACTGCTAACCGTTTATAACCATGACCGAATTCTTAAAAAACCAATAACGAAAACGAAAACCGAATTTAGGCTGTCATTAACGTTTGAGAATTAACGTAAACCCAATTTTTCGGTTACCCATCACTGGTTTGGATTAACCATGTGAAATAATTTAAAAAAATAAAGAAAGATGTGAATTAAAATGGGAGAACTCAATCTACTTTCTATCTCTTCTCATATGAGTTGATAGGAACTCCAACAATTTTTGCCACACTGGATGCTTTAACATGGTTATTTATGGAGTAATTTCTACATCATTCAATATTCTTTTCGGATGAATTCCCAGGAAATTTTATCCTCCATACTTTCTCAATTTGTGTGAAAGAAGGTGTAAACGAAAGAAATCTTCCAATTATTCGCACTGGTTATTTTTATCTACTTGTTCACAAAAGCATTATGTAAAAAGGGACTGTCACACCTTACGGAATAAATTCAGTACACCCGGAATCTTTGATTTTTATTGTAGAGGAAATATTTGTTCAAAAAATTTGTTAACTGTGGGATAAAGCTACAAATGATAATACGCTCCAATTTAAAACTGTTCGCAACTTGTATTCATACTAGTTTGTTTTGAAACACTAACTTATTAATATTATTGTCAACAAATCCAGTTAAATCTCGTTTCACCCTTCAATTTAGTGCTTTTTCGGAGAATGCGATAATGTAATCAAAAGGATATATAATTTTGAAAATTTGATGCGTTTTGCATTCGTTAATTGGATTTCCCATTGAATATGAAATAAAATGTACGTTCTAAATAATGTTGCCCCCCCTGGCGAGTTCCTGGCTACGCGTCTGCAAGAAGCCGTCGTATAAATAATAATTATTACAAGCAATAATCATTTGAAGAGTCACTCACAATTAGTACAAAGAGCCTCGTCAATTCAAGCCAACTCTGTTTTATGAAATAATGTAATTCAGGAGACCATAAATAAATTATGCTGCTTCAAAACATCTAGATGTGGTTCACACTCAATAACCAAATGCTACCTAACACTGGCGTAGTACAACAACAATCAGGTTTCAACCCCTCAAAAATGTACACACAAACCAAGTGACACCCTCGTGCCTCGTAAGCACGCTTGGTGTCACC
Organism: Allacma fusca; assembly: GCA_947179485.1. Classification (NCBI taxonomy): domain Eukaryota; kingdom Metazoa; phylum Arthropoda; class Collembola; order Symphypleona; family Sminthuridae; genus Allacma; species Allacma fusca. Next base: position 74,900,501 of record OX359246.1, on the reverse strand, counting down.
CAATTATGTGGTAAGAAACTTCACATCCCCCCACCCTTTCAACTTAACATTTCAACTCCGGGCCCCCTCCCTTAAACTCTTGTAATATTTTCACGACCCACCCATCCTTAAAACCAGTGAACGTTAGATTTTTACCCCACCCACCCATTGAAAAAAACTATTCTTACGTTATCACGTGTTTTGTACATGCGCCCTAAGGGTTCAACCGCTTGTCATTGTCTTAAATCATAACTTTAACGGAAAAATAATCCACTTGAGGAGTCGCAGTCGCGAGTTTTGTTTTGTTGACGCATGTTCCATCCATCCCGATCATACATGGGCACCCTAACGAGGGATTGAGCGATGCCTCGCCCTCTCCCTCGTCCTCGCCCTCACTAAATGCGAGGGTGAGGGTGAGCACGCTGATTTCAGGAGCCCTCATGACAATGAGAGGACCAATGGATAGGATGTGAACGAAAGAGAGGGAGGCAGAGTGCACATATAATCCCTCATGATTTTTTCTTACCGGAACCTTTATCAAATTTGGTGAAAAAATCTTATACATTTTCTGTGTCAGGCAATCCCACAGCGCCAGTTTCATTCAAAGTAATCCAACAAGTAAACGTCGCAGATTTTCCAAAAACTTCATTGGTCTGTGTAAGCTTTTAGGTTTCACTTTTACACGTCAAGAGAGTAAACAAAGAGTTGGATTTTTTTGCTGATTTCGAATCAGTGCCCCGCGTGGGTACAAAAATGTTTATCTGTACCTGAATACACAGTTTCACTTTTCCTGAACCTGTACCTGTTCCCAAAGTAAATCTGGAGTACCTATATCTGAAAAGTTCCTGCATCCAAAATGTACTCAAAAAGGTTTTGTACCCGGGTATATATTAAGAGTACCTGGGACTATCCGGGCATATTCAAACGATTGGACTAAATTAAAGAATGAAAATGCTACTTAATACACTCCAGGATTGTGGACAGGACCAAACAAGACACTAACAATAAGCAAAGTTGCAGCAACTCTGCTTCCAAAGCGAAATTTAACAATGAGAAGGGTACATTTTGACGCTGTCATATTTTTACCAAGCATCCGTGAACATTTTGTTTGAAAGTACAGAGATTGTAGAAAATTGTATGAGGGTTTATTTACGTATAATATAAATAAAGAGGGCACTCACGAGGGCGAGGGAGAGGGATGAATTTTAATATTAGCACCTCACGAGGGTGAGGGCGAGAACAATCCGCAACGTGTCGCTTGATTGATAACGAGGGAGAGTGTATTTAGACTAAAATCTATCCCTTGCACAAAGAGGCAGAGGGAGATAAAAATGCCCATCTATGATCTCGATCCCGAGGGTTATGACTTACGATTTGCATTTGAAGCGGGATTTCTTCAGACGACTCTTCTGATCGTGTCTTCGTAACCATGCCTTCACGGCCTTAAGTGCATTTCTCCACTGCAATTAATAATTATTGTTTCTACATGTTTTTCCAAAAACCACTTATTACTTGTTCTTCTAATAATTGTTCCTGATCTTTGACGTCAATAAATTTCTCTTCGGCTCTTCTTCCATGTCGTAGAAATGTAAGTATTTTTTTATTAATTCAATCAGAAAAACAAAATTATTGCCTACATCTGAATCCACTCTGATAGGAAAGTCAAAAAGTTTGAAGCAAGCCGTTGAATTTGTGCTCCAGTAATTAAAGATAAGGAGCTTTTAATCCCTGAAAAGTTATTCACGTTAGAACTTCAAATAGAGTTTTACTTCGAATCTCTTGTGATATTTTTTATAAAGTTCCGGTTCCAACAATCGGACACAAGATGAATTTACTTTGGAATTTGAATGCGGAAATAATAAAGTTTGATTAAAAATCGTTATCGAACAGGTAACGGAAAAAATATTTGATTCCCGCATTTCGTTGCAAACTTTCTTTCAGATTTTTAAAAATTTATTTCATGATCACCGTTTAAAAATTCTGGATTCAGCGCTGAGCGACGTTGAACAGAATCACGTTGTTTTAAGAAATATTGAAAAATCTAGAGTTTGAATATTTACTCAAATTCTTAATTTTGGAAAAGATCTTCTTACGTTACGAGAATAAAACAAGTTTTAAAAATTTAAAAGACAATAATTTGCTACAAACTAGTAGGTTCGAATATTTTTACCGTTACCACTTCGGAGGGCTGGGAAAAGGACTAAAATCCACGCACGCTATCCCTTATTCAATTCATCTTTTCGCAAATAGACTTTGTTACTAATTTCCAAATGCACGAATTGACATTTTCAATCCTCATTACATACAAAAATCAACCGGATATACAAATATAACCGGATGGTGGATATTGCTTCATCGGTAGTGAGAGCACTAAGGGCACTGGAAAGGCCGATTGATGAAGATAGTGACTTGGAAATGTTACTCATCACTACAAAGTTGGACAACGAAACACATAAGTTGTGGGAAACGAAAATTGGACGGGAAAGAATTCCAAAGATGGCGGAGCTGATTGAGTTCCTGGATGATCGTGCTGTTATTCTGTGCTCATCGGAATTTGGAAAGAAGTTGCCAATCAGTGAAACTATGCCGGAAAAGCAGCAGGGCAGCAGCAAGAAAATTGTGCATGCTCATCATACGAATTTCAATGCTTGCTGTCTATTATGCTCAAGTAAGGAGCACCTGATTGGGGACTGCGAAGCATTTTTAAAAATGACGGTTGCAGACAGAAGGGCAAAGGTAGTAGAATTGAAGTTATGCTACAAATGCATGCGAGCGGGTCATTTGGCAACGAAGTGTTTTAGCAGTACAACATGCAGCATTTGTCAAGGAGCGCATCACTCACTTTTACACATACGGAGGAATTCGGGAACCGAGGTCAGGACAGAATCGGTGACAGCACATATTGGAATTAGTTCTGTATCGGCAACATCAAAGAAAGGATTGATGGCTACTGCAACGATTGCTGTTGAAGATAACAAAGGAAGGTTGCAAGAGTTCAGAGCACTCCTTGATCCAGGCTCCGATGTCAGTTTTGTTTCGGAGAGAGCAGCAAAATCTTTGAAGTTAGAACGGAAGATTTGTGATGTTAATATTTCTGGAGTTGGAGAATCGAAAGCGGGAATTTCCAATTCTTCGATCACACTTGGGTTAAGATCAAACCAAGAAGATGATTTCGAGATGAAAGTCAATGCATACATTCTTCCCAAGGTTACAACGATGTTACCGAAGCGAAAAGTTAATGAAGATGAAGTAAGCCATTTAAGAGGTTTGCCTTTAGCAGATCCTGGATTTATGGTACCGGGATACATCGATATACTTTTGGGGGCTGATGTATTCTTCGATGTAATGAGATGTGGAAGAGTAACCGGAGCGAAGGGTAACCTAATCGGACTATTTACTGTATGGGGTTATACAGTCGGAGGAATGTGTCCATCACAATCAATCAACAGCGATACATCAGAGTGACCAATTTTATTTCACGATGGGCGGTAGTGTTGAAATAGTTATTTCAAGATGGGCGGAATGTTGAGAAGTGAAATGGCATAGTTTTGCTACTGTGTAGCAGTAGTAATTGTTACTGCTATTATTTTTAATTGAAGAAAGTGAAATTATTTTATTTAGCTATTTTTGTCATTTCTAAGTTATTTGACAATAGCAAAAGTATTGAATATTACTTTCATAGTAATAATTGTAAGGCAAGTATTATGAAATGTAGCATAGCAAGCGTATGTAACTATTAGTACATTGATCTGGTTAAGATGCAATGATGACTAGCGCTTGTAACAGAATGCATTAAGACACGGAACTGTTAACATCTCAATAAATACTCTTGTTAATCTTTAGAATAGTAATTCTTGTATTCGGGCAAGTCAATTACTTAATTACACGTGTAATCTGCAACTTTCATAGTAAATCAAACTACATCGGGATTTTACTATTTATCAGTCACACACACCTCAACATTTGGTTGAACCGGGCTCATTCATCAACTGTGAATAAATAGTCTGCGATGTTTTTATTTTATTTTCAAATGAATACAACTAAATACTGTCAATTGAAATGATAAAAGCCAATGAATCCCATTTAAGTTCGATTTTGATACTACGATCATTCCTAAAATGCAAAAGAATGAAAAAGTTGAACTTTAAAGCGACAATTAAAACGTTTCAACAAAGATACGCCAATTATCATTCGAGGTAATAACCTTGGGCAATTTATTTCTACGATGTTACGACGTCGGAACTTGCCAACTTGCGTACTAGAGCTTCCAATGTGTTCAACAATTTTGTTCCGTAGGAAATTCCGTTCCGTTCCGAAACCTACAGAAAATATTGTTCCCGGTTCCGTTGCGATTTTCGGGACATCGGAACATTTTAATTGAAATCGTTCGGAACAAAGAAGTAAAGTTTTGTTTCCGTCACAGTTTGTGTTCCGTTCCGGATTATGCTAGTTTTTCTGTTCCGAATCCAATCCGTTCCGAAACATCCCGGAATTTTTGACTACATATGTACATGAAATGCAATTATACTACCTCCAATATTTCTAAAACTATAATTACATATGTGCAAGTTTGGTATTTGATTATAAATAATTTATATTCTGTATTTTAAAATACGGATTTTAGGATAATTAGGATTTTATTATAATTATGGAACGACAATCAATAATTGAAATAACGAGCTGTACTATTTAGAACTGCACATTTTCTTCGCAATAGATTGCATTTTTTTCAATAGTAAAAGTCTTCGATTTTGCGCTAAACCAAGCCTTAAAAAAATTCGCCATGCTTCCGTTAATTTTTATTGAAATCGATAATCACATTGTATATCTGCAGTTTTGCGGGCTTCGCGAAGATGCAAATGAAATTCATCCAACACCGTTATTTTGCCAAATAAAGCATTCTTACAAGCCAGAGCGATAAGAAACATGTTTCCATTTTTGTTGAACGATGGGGCAACACTTCTTAAACAGTACCGTTATCGGATCGGAACGGAACAGAGCAATTCCGCTTTCCAATGACATAAACTATATGTGACATTTTTCGTTCCGATGCTCTGAACCGTGCCGATCCCAATATCATCGGAACAAGTGATCATGTGCCGGTTTTGTCCCGATTCAATGACGGAACCAAAAATAATGTCCCGAAATTGTTCCGTTCCGTTTCCGAACACGGAACTTCGGGATTTCGGAAACCTGAAGGAAGCTCTATTGCGTACATTGTAAAACAGTAATTTTGATAAATCCGCGCCTCTTTTACAGGAATAGTACTCTCCGTGGCATCGAGTCCCGATTGAACTATTTGACAAAAGCCTTTCGTCAACTTAAATCCGAAAATGAAATTTTACGGAAAGAAATCCTTGGAGTTTCGTCTTCTCAAAAATCAGACGGAATGGTATTAATGGAAACCAGGACTTTGAGAGAAATTGTGGAACAAACAGAATTTTGTGTTAACAAAATTGATTCCAACATTTTGAAAAAAAGAATTAGAAAAAAAGAAAACCCGAAAAAATCAAAACCACGGAAAAAACCAAAAACAATGGTCCGTGAAGAAAGTGAAAGCGAAAGTTCGGAGGAATCCGCAGAAGAATTTCCAGTTGTTCAAATTCGATCCAAAACTTTGAAAGATGAAAGAGAAATTTTGAAGGAAACTTTTAACAAATTGATAAAAAAGAAAAAAGTTAAAGATGGTGAAAGTCTTCAAGGAACTTGTGTCCAAACTATTTCCAACTCAATTCCTTTGTCAACATCGGTGGTATCATGGTGTGCAATGACATTGTGTAAGATTTAAAAAATAACTCAATTCCAAATCCTTGATGTATTTATTCAAATAATTTAAAGTTGAATTTTAAACGATTTTTCAGCAAACGTTTTAGAAACCGCTCTCACAGATCCCCAATATCATTTTTATCAGGGCTCAGGAAATAGTGGACCTACGAGAGTGGCGGGAAAATTCAGCGAAGTTTTTTCTTTCAGTGGGGAGTAAGTTGCAAATTTTGCACCATTTCTGATAAATCAACTCTCAAATCTAGGACACCGATTCCTTACTAAAGAATTCCAAGAATCCGGTCCAAATTATTTAATTATGACTTAAACGCTCCAAAATAATTTACATAAGTTATTATTCCAATCGTTCTTGCACTTTGTTGTTCCTTTACTCAATGAATTTGTTTCAGGAACCGTTGTCAATTCTTGTGTTCGTTCGCAATTCGTAAAACCCTGCGGTTAACCATTTGTTGCCTTAATTATTCTGACGGCACCATTCTTTTCGGTATTGGATTCACCCCAGCGGACGTTCCTACAAATCAATCATTGTTCAGGGCATTATATTCTATGCCACCTGCCAAGGATGTTTGGATGACTGTAATAATGTGTAAATATCTAAACAATTACAAAATGAATGGAATAAAATCATTCCATGAATTTATTTTTTGCAGAAACAATTTAGCAAAACCTCAGTGGAGCTTTTTGTGACCCGCAGAAATTTACTTGTGAGAGGTCACATGACGACTGGTCCACGATCCATCGTACATGTCGAAATAATGCGATTACTTCACATCTCGTGGCCGATTTCTGTGGTTAGGGATTGTGCACATATTACGTTTCATTTTTTCGCCCTTTTTGGACCCTACCCTCCCTATCGTCATCCTAACGTCATTGTTCCTTGACCCCCCCTCCCCTGTAAACGTCATCAAAGCAAAAACAAAGACAAAAAACAAGTTTAATCCGTAGCATTTTTAGGGCGGCGTCAGCCCACTTATAAGATATTATTATCCGTGATGTCTGGCGATTGAAACAGGTCAGCGTGTTCTTGCGTAAAAAAATAAAATCTGTACTTTCCTCCGAAAATGCTCGACCTATTTTGTTCAAAATTGATGAGCTTGTTATTGGTTGAAATCGGTCCACGTGTTCGTACTTAAACAAAATAAACTAAATTTTGATGGAAGGAAAAATAATAATTAAGGTAAACGAATGAATACCGGTTGGGAAACTTTAGATCGCGGCCATTTTATTTTGGTTTTTCCTTCTCGGACAAAAGCAAAGTTGCAATTATTACTGTTTTTGAAAAGAGCCTATTATTATAAAATTAATAGTAAGTAATATCTGCAAATTCGCTATGTATCGAGTCAGCCACATTTACAATAACTTCCGTCGGTGTTTCCTACAAATACTCCGCTTCACATGCTGTGGAAAATTGCATTTGATTACTTTGAACACCTGATTCAATGCTTTTCGAGATTCTTTCTAACGAATTTCTATGAGCAGCTCTTTTGTGGGATTCATATGCAATGTTGATAACAAAATAGTAATCCAAACCCACGCATGGTGGGTTTGAATTTCAAGGTTGCCTTGAAAGCTGGGGCAATAGTAGACAGGGGATAATTTCCAGACATTTAGCACGACATTTGGCAACAAACCGCCAAAGTAGGCAGATGAATCGTCCGGGTTTTCAAATACGAACTCCAGAAAAATCCTGCTTAAAGAGCACCGGAATCTGGAGAAACTTCGATATTAAATATTTGTCCAAGTCGCATCGCCAAGGGCGACAGCAACTGAGATCATGAGAACAAACTATTTGCAAAACTGAAATTGATGGACGTGATTTTGTAGCCATTCTTGAGTAAGCCATGAGTTTTTGGAATGCTCATTCATGTCTGACATTTGGACTAATGTACGGCTTGGGTATGTTTATAAAATGTATCAGTGGTCTTTCACCAATAAACGTTTGTTACTAAAAACATTAGTCTAACGATTATCCGGGTTTATTCGTTAAATTTTTTTGAGAATCGGTGAAACGTCATCAGCAAGATTACCCCCACTCCCCCCCTTGGTATACTCAAAATCATCAGCTTCAAGACCCCCTCCCTCCCCCAAAAATGAAACGTAATATGTGCACACTCCCTTAAAGGAAACAAACGCCTCACTGATGGAAAAAGTTTCGAATTGAATCAATCCACGAACAAAGACGGTTCGATTTCAAGGGCAGCTGGGAAACTCTCAACATTTGCCTGTAATGTTGTGATTGGTAAGGGATTTCAAAACCCTGGGAATTATTCACGGTCAAATAAATAAATAACGTAGTTTAATTTTAAAAAAATTTTACAGCCAACTTTCTAAACGTTCCGTTGAGAAATACGAATAAATTCTATTCCAATTCCAACGATAAGGATTTTTGGCCTCTGGAAATTCAATCTTTTCATCGAGAAACTTTTCTCGGATCAAGTGACACGTGCGACCTTATTTTATAATATAAAAAATTACTTTTATATATTGCGTTTATTGATTTCAAACTGTTTTAATTTTTGCAGAAATTTCGAAGCAATGTTTTCCTACGAAATTTTTTCCACGGACCTCGCTTTGGTAATTGCTTTGAAGGTTGGTCCTGGATCCAATTCATTTGCAGCTGCCTTTTCTCAAATTCCAGTCTTCACTGAGAAAAAAGACCACAAGGCGTTGATGAACCCAAGTGAATGGAAAATCCATGATTACAAGAAATGTTCAGATGTACGTATTGTGTTCTCGAAATATTTATTCACCAGTTTTGTTTTTACACTTTAATCAGAGTATACATTTTTGCAGGCAAGCAAAACCGTGGAAGTAATTCAGGATCGAAATATTCGAGCTGAAATTCTGATGACGGAAGAAGAGAATTCAATTTTGATAATCCACATTTACGCAGTTTAGTCAATTCTTTGAATTTGGTGTATTTTTAACCAACCATGTAATAAGATTCCACCGTTAACAATATGACTAATGTTTTGAAGTCAAATTGTCACAACTATCAAAATAGTTTTTTGTACATATAGTTGAAATACGTTGATCCATTATTGCTCCTATATTTGCTCCAGGATTTCATAATAAATAAATGGCCTTTGCATAGGTTTAAACGAAGCGTTATTCATCTTTCTGATTCCTTGGCTCTGTTGGCAATAAATAGTAAGTGTAAAGCTCAGATTTAGTTGAAAAGTTCAGGGGCTTTCTCTTCGGATCATTAACGACACAGTCAATTTGACTTCTCATGAATGTCATATTAATTTTAAATCTAGATTTGCAATTATATTTTAAAATTTGGAGTTCCTTAAATTCAGGAAACATAATATTTATCCCTCGAAAAATTTCTAAATTTCATAGTAATCACAGAATTTTAAGGTAACCATGAATTTGTAAAACAATTTTGAATTTGAAGCTATGAATCGTTAGTACAGATTTAAGTACAAAAAACATTTTTCTCACCCTTCCCCAAGGCTTGCTAATATGCGATTTCCCAATTTGAAGCAAATATTCTTGCAAATCCTAATAAAACTAGTTTCATCCTTCCAGTTCATAAATTTTAGATAGAGAGTTCAAGGAAGCGGTGCGATGACAATTATTTTTACAAAAACAAACATTTTGATATAGTTTCTTATTTCTCCTTAAATTAGTCAACAAATTTTGCAAAAAACAAGGTTCTGGCAAATGCCTTGGGTTTCCAAATGAGGAGAACAAGAACTCCTTACATTGAAGAGTTTAGACACGGTGAAGCAATCTGAAGCCACAGGTATACCTGTACCCGACAGTGTCGCAATGAAAATTGATGTAAAAAATTAAACTTTTGTTTTGACAATTTACATCATTTTATTTTTGTTTCATACCAACTAATCCTTTTAACTGTTAATGCTGTACGGGAGACAATGAAAATATAGGAAATTAGAATTCATGTACACAGTACTGTAACAATTATTATTTCACGGGAACAGGACTTCTTTTTAAAGAAAGGGAGGAACAGGACAGTCTAATAATATTCGCCATTCAATTTATTCGGGAATAAATTAAAACCTAGTGGGGTTGTTAAGTTATTACTTGAACAAAAACCTCGAGTCCACGTATGCTAAAATCACTTGAATTCCCTACGTTTTATTATAAGATATAAAAGGATTGGTTTTGAACACGCCTAGAAACATACATACCCTCCACTTTGCTGAGCTTTAGTGGCAGTAATCGCAGTTTAATTTAAAAATGATCTAATTATTTCAATTGGCTTCGTGTGGATTCTCTTCGAAAATGATGAATTCTAGGATGCAATTTGACCTACAATATAATTATGTTCCCTCACATCAAGAAAAAATTTCTTAGTTTTCGAAACGAATGAACTCAAGGTTAAGGAAAAAAAACTTGCTTTCCTTTGTCCCTTTGAAAGTAATTCATAAACATTCCATCCCAATTTTAGGTTTTAAGAAAGTGATTGTTGACCTGGGAGGAAGAATGTTCATGCGATTCCCTTTGAGGTTAGCTACAAACACAGCTCTTCGAAATAATTGAATGACCAAATTTCAGAATCACAAATTTCTCACTTTCGCTCTTGAAGCTGATTTTTCCCCATTAAATAATTTACTAATTAACATCAAAACATTTTCTAAAATAATCTTAATGAAACCAACAATGACGAAATTGAGAAGAAACGACTTCGCTTGACATTTCTTGACGCTGAGGTCTCAAAAATAATGACTCAGGTCAAAGAATTAAATTTGGGGAAATATAAAGATAAATTGGTGGAAAATAGGGAACCCAAATAGTTTGTGAGTCATTCACTATATGAGTTATACATACGGACAAATGATTATTGTCAGATTGTGCATGCAAGGGGAGGAAATATTATAGAAACATCTAACGGAGCCAATGCATTATATTCGGGTGATGAGGAAAATTTTCTTATAAAGTGTAGCATATAACACGAGCAGGTCATTCCTTATCTCTTTCCTACAAAAGGTAAAATCGCCTGTCATTCAATCGTATCATAACTTTAACGATAAATAGCTCACTTGAGGAACCATGAGTTTTAAAAGTTTGTTTAATTTGTATATCCTTACGACGCATTTTCAATTGGTATACAGGATTAGGATTTGCATTTACAGAGAGATAATTTCAGACGACTGTTCTGTTCGTGTCCATGCAATGATAAGTGCATTTGAAAACTCCAGTTAATGCGCTACTGCTTTCACAATATTATTAAGGTCAAGCTGAGGTCACTCCATTTGAGCAACATTCCAAACTTGATTACTTACGAATCGTGCTAAAAATGTAACTAATTGGATGAAAGCAAGTAATAAAAGTCTTAAATGTGATCCACTCCATGATTGAATAAGATAACCCGAAGGCTGATTATTTATTCAAAATGAAACTGAAAACGAAATGATAATTACTTCAACAATAACTTCAGAAACTTAAAATAGAACAAAGGGGAATCTCAGAGGATTCTAAAAATCAAACAGAAAGGAATAACTCTCAGTCTAAGACTGAAGTTTGCAAATAAGATTTGCACACACTTTAACACTGTCGTGTGTGACTCATACATCATTACATCATTTCATGAGATGAGACGCGTCCAAAAGTGGAGCGTGAGAAGTCCCTCGTCAGGGATTCTTAACTCTGCTCTAGACGCAGCTGGAGCTGACCTTTAACACTAATAACACTTTTATTACATGACTAAAATCACTTCTTACAACTACACTTCTTACAACTATGTATTCATACCTTACATCCCGGGGTCCGGGAAAAACATTTTGTCCTCAAAATGTGAACAATTTTATAATGAATAAAATATAAATGACCAAAATTATGTCAAAATGATACCATAATAAGTACTTGGAAAGTACAAACCTGAAAATGATAGAGTAGATAGTTACAGCAAGAGAAAAGAGAGACAAAAGATTGATTTTGTATTTTTCATCTATACTTACACTTGATAATTTACAAGGAAGGCATTATCAAGTTTGCCTCACTACTGGAAGCCACTTGAAACTATGACAATTTGTTGAATTTCATAATTCTAAGTACTAAAAACACTGATTAAAAATATTTTTTTAACACCACACTTTTATATACACAAGCACTTTATTGATGAAAGTCAATAAGCACGGGGGAAGGCAACAACGGGAGCAGGATGCTGGGCGTTGTTATTATCTTCAGGAGTTGACACGAAGACGGCCTGCTGGAGGTGTCCGTGTTGAAGCGAAGAGGTGTGGCGATAACGGTAACAACCGTAAATGATTAAAAGTAAACCAAAAAGAGTAAAGAAAACAATACCAGTTATGGAGAAAATTCGGAATTCCAAATTATAATCACCGGTGCCGAGGCCAACTTCAAGTTGAGGGGTTGGAATGACGGCAGGGATGATTGGAAGTTTCAAAGACTGCTCCTGTGCAGTCGGAGGGGCTGGTGTAGCTTTGGTGGACTTTACAACGTCTTCAAGGTTGAAAGTTTTAGGGTCGGCAATCATCATTAGTTGGAGTAGCTTGAAATCTTGTATGGCTTGTTCCATGGGAGACAAGGTCACGTTAGGGTTGAAATTAACACTTTCACTCGTACTAGTAACATCTTCTTTGAGAAGTTGATGTGGAGAAAGATTCTGATTGAAGGTATTAGAAGGTGAAGGCACAAAATCAAGCACTTTAGAAATTACGGGAGGAGCAAGCACAAAACCGGCTCCAAGAGCCATCACTTTTAATGCATTAGCACGTTTTTTCTTATTGATGTCAGTGAGAAAAGGATTTGGGGCAACTTTAGAATGAAGTGTGTTAATACTCACTGACCTTTGTGGAGGAATCACTAACTTTTGGTTAGAAAGAGCCTGTTGTTTGTTCATTTTGGAGAGACTGAATCCATGTGTGAGGGATGGTAAGCTGTTCCATCCTCCGGGCGGGGGTAGTGGGGCCGCTCCGCCGGAGCAGATGAGGAAGAAAACACAGAGCGTGGTGAACTTTGTGGAAACAAATTCTCCTCGGTCGTTTAGCAGGAACTGTGGAGACATATGTGACCGAGTCGTCGGAGGAGTCCCCGGAAAGTGGGACGACGATTCCTGGTGATGAGGCGGATTCTCCGAAGAGAGCGGAGGTCGGCTCATTGTGCTCGTTGTGGAAGAAACTGTCGTGGACGGAAGTCCCGAACGGAGCACTTCGAAGGAGGGAAGGCGATATGCAGGAGCCTCGTTCCGCACGCGAATTGGATCGCTTTGAGCGGGTCGGATTAATGACAGGTTTTTGAACTGACACTGAGGGTGAGTCACTTTTGGGGTGGAAAAATCTTGGCACGCCGGAGGTACCGGGTTGGGGTGAACCTCTGGCGGAACTACTAAAAACTGAGCTCGAGAGTGACTCGGAGCTGACATCTGAATAGGCGGGCGACTGTGGCAATGATATTTCGCATTTGTTAGAGGACTCGAGGTAGGGAGCAACTTCCGTTGTTTCGGAACTGCCTTTAGATGCTCGCGTGTTGACTGGGTAAAAACTTCGATGTGGATTTGAGGATCCACTAAAATCACTGGAGTGGACAGAACAAATTCTGCTGGGGAATCCCTCATTTGGTGTAATAATTGTTTCCATGTTATAGCCTGGCGGTACGCTGCCGCACAATAAGCACCTCTCAATTGATCTATGAGCAAGGGCACAGGACTGGGTAACACAAGTCCCAGGGCAACGTGACGAAAAATTCTGGAGTAGATGGGAACTGAACAATCCGTTGCAGCAATGACTTGTCCAGTTGCATCCGAAAACTGAAGGGGAAAATTTTTTACAATACACTCGGCCACCGGACAATAAACTGGGATATTGGATGGAGTAGGGAGTGTAACCGAAGCTAACTGCGACCAAGGGTTCTCTCCTAATTTGAAAATTGGCCGGATTCCCAGCGTAGTCATAGGAGTCAGTTGGCCTTGGAGAGTCGGATATTGAGGGGGTATTGGAGAGTTGGGGGATGAAGAATTCATTACGATGCATGTGTAATGTGGCACAGTGGGAAGACAACAGTAAATATGGCAAATATTATACACGTTTGGCTTTATCAATCAATCGCTGAGATTTCCGCACCGGAAGTGGGAGTTTGGATGGAGACGAAACTATGGGCAAAACTGGAACACGAGTCGCACTTTCAGAAGGGGATGATGGAGTGGAAATGTCAGGAGAGTTGGAGGAATGAAAATGACTGAACCAAGAGTTAAATTCATCTTGGTCATCACTTTTGTATACATATTTAGGGTGTATTATACCATTACCTAAATCTAGACTTATAAGCTTGAGCTGTGAAAGATGACACCGGACATTAGGTCGCAACCTTTGAGAAGGGAATGTTAAAATTAGCTCAGCATTATTGTTTTTATCTATGCTTACAATTGTATAGGGGCCTATCCACCTACAGAGTAATTCATCTGAAAGACCAACTTTACGCTGTGGTAAGTAAAATCGAACGTGGGAACCAACTTTATATTCAAAGGGTATTGCGCATCAAATTTTTCCTTGGCCTGGATCTGAGCCTTGCGAATTAATTGAGCAATTCGCTGATGCATAATTTTTACTTGATTCTGACTCAACTGAGTAATACTTAAAAGAGAATTAGGGATAGAGTTTAGCATGGGAGCTGGAGGCTGGCGCCCGAAAAACGCTTGGAAAGGGGAAATTTTTGTAACCGAATGCTCACTGGTATTGTAAGCAGCAATTACATATGGAACATATACGTCCCAATTATCTTGATTATCTGAAACAAACTTACTAAGCATTATTGCTAAAGTTTGGTTCACTCTTTCCACGGCTCCATGAGACCGGGGGTGAAAGGGCACACTAAAATTATGAGTAATGTTAAACTGTTGTGTTAATTTTTGTACAACTGCCGACTTAAATTCAGCGGCACCATCAGAAATTAATGTGGACATGCCTGGAAAAGTTAAAATAAATTGTTCGAGATGCATGGAAACATTCGCAGCATCTTTGACAGGAAGCAATGAAACATGAACCCATTTTGTAAACAAGTCTGTTAAAACTAACACATATTTATTACCTCTAAGAGTTTCTTTAAAGGGGCCTAATAAATCCATAGTGTAAGTACTAGCGGGGATTTTTATAGGAATGATTTTAAGACTGTCCATCCGTAGACGAGTCTGATGTTGGCGACTTTGGCACTCGGGGCATTGTGAGCAATGCTTAAAAGTGTCCGCGGTCATGGATCGCCACCAATAATAGGGACGGATCCTTGCCAAACATCTACGAAAGCTGAGATGACCTGCTAAGGGATGATTATGGGCATTATGTAATAATGTGGGAATCAAGGCCTTAGGTACTAAAAGTAAATTAGGCTGCCTAGGATTAAACTGAATGAAATATACACCATCACTGTTGGAAGTAACTTTTGAGCGCTTTTTTGTTAATAATCGCTGTAAAACAGGATCAATTGCTTGAGCATGTTTCAAGTCGTCAGGATTAATTAAAGGATCAAAAGAAGTAATGAGAGAGGAACTAAAACCGGGTAAAATTAAATCCTCTTCAGATTGTTTATCACTAGACAGGGCATACGGACAACGGGAGACGCCATCCACATTCCTGTGGAGAGAGCCTTTCTTATAACGTATCACATATCTATACTCCTGTAATATTATAGACATTTTCGTAAGTCTAGCAGTAGGGTCACGCTGACACTTTAAAAAGCATAATGCATGATGGTCAGTTACAATAGTAAAAGGCTTTAAAAATAAAAATTCACGTAACTTTTTCGTGGAGAATACAACAGCAAGACACTCTTTCTCAGTGACACTCCAATTTTTCTCAGTAGGAGTGAGTGCACGAGAGACATAATAAACGGGATGCTCTCCATCTTCAAACTGTTGGTGGAGAATCCCTGCAATTGCAAGGTTGATCGCATCCGTGTACAATAAACATGGAAGATTCTCATCATAATGTCTCAACACAGGAGCTTTACACACTGCCTGTTTGAGATTTTCAAAAGACTCATCACAATCTTTGGACCAATGGTACAAAGAATGCTTTTTGAGTAAGCTCTGCAATGGAGCTGCCATCTGAGCAAAGCCTAAAATAAATCTGCGGTAATAACCTATAGTACCCAAACATTTTCTAAGAGTATCTAAATTAGTGGGTTTCGGCTGGCGCATTATAGCAGCCACTTTAGCCGGTTCCGTAGTTAATCCTTGTTGGGTTAAATAAAATCCGAAAATAATATGCTCTTGCATAGCAAAATTACATTTCCATGGACTGAGCCGAAAATTAACTCTCGATAATGCTTAAAAAACTAATTCAAGGGCGACTAAATGAGAAGGAAAATCACGACTGTAGGGAATTAAATCATCTATATATGAAACAGCATGTGTATAGCGTAAGCGTCCCAAAGTTGCTATAGCTAATTTTTGAAAATAGGCCGGAGCATTCTTGAGACCAAAACATACGCGGAGGTACATATATATACCAAATTCTGTAATAATAGCGCATAAATGTCTATCCTCAGGATGAATCAGAGCCTGATAATAGCCGCTAAATAAATCCAATGGGGAAAAATACTTTGCATGGCGTAGCTGAAAAAGTAAATCATCTATACGGGGGAGAGGAAATAACTCATCTTTAGTGATTTTGTTTAATTTTGTAAAATCACACACTAATCTCCATTTATTTAATTTTTGTCGAACTAAAAACACTGGGGTTGAATAATTGGAAGACTCACACGGGACTATAATATTAGCCTGTATGAGTTTGTCAAGTTCACCTTTTAATATTTCACGTTCAAGGGGACTATACGGGACAAGTCTATACGGTTTGGACTGAACTGGAACATCCGAGTTCAATTGTATACGCATAGGAGGGAGAATGCAAGCCTGTAAATCATTAATGCTCCATGCAAAAAGATACGAATACCGATTTAAAAGTTGAATAATGAAGCTGGTCTGGGGTAAGTTGAGAATTAATATTGATAACTGAAAGTTGTTCAGTAGTCAATGATTTAATTTCAGAGGGAACAACTGGGACAGAAGAGAGGGCTTGAACAAACTCATACCGTTGTGAGTAACCTAAAATTGTGCCTGCAACAATAAGTTGAGGAGAGCGAGACACATTGGAAGCCAATAAAACATTTTTACTATGGTTTATTACAGGAGGAAAAATAACTTGAAGTTGTTTTTCTACTGTAGGGTTGGGGATGAACGCACATGTATGAATAGAATTCATATCTGTGGTTGGAATGTACATTTGACGTCGAGGAGGAAGGTTAATAGTAAACAAGGACTTCACTGGTAAGGAGCATCCACATTCCGCGGAGCACACTTCATTGTATGCATGACTACGAAGATAATGGGTCACCTTTGGAATATACATAATACTACGACTAACATCTACAACCAATGTGTATTGTTTGAGGAATGCACACCCTAAAATGAATGAGGGGGTGAGATTTTCTAACACATGAGCTGTAGTCTTGTATTGAATATTATCTAACTTAAAACACAAAGTTACTACACTTGAAGTTTTAAGTTTGGTTTTGTCAGCTGTCATAATATGACAGGGAGGGCCGGGCAAAATTTTACACTCAGCTGGCACTGCACTTCGTAAAATTAATGTACGTGTAGCACCAGTATCAACTAAAGCATCAATTGTCACTGAGGTAAAATAGCACATGATGTAGGGGCAAAAATCTATTGACGTGCATTTCCCAGTTGCAATTAATATATTGCTGTTTTTACATGTTTTACAAAAATCTACTCGCCTGTTCTTCTAATTAGGTTTGTCCTTTGACCTTAATATATTCCTCTCTGGTTCTTCTTCCAAGTTGCAGAAATGTAAGTCATTTTTTTTGCGTAACCCACTAAAATTTCTCTGCACGAGAAAGACTGGCAAAAATTTGATGTGACTAAATAAATGAATATTTAATAATTGCTCCTTTTAACACAAATACTTTCTTCTGTCTACAAGGTGCCTCAAAGAATTTTTCTCCCTTTTCGGGTATCGAACAGGGAACGGAAACAAATAATTGACTCCCGCATTTCGTAGGAAACTTTCTGGATGATCGCAGTTTGAAAACTGTGGTTACAGCGCCCAGAATCACTTTGTTTTAAGAAATATACGAAGACAATTATCGTTTTTGAAGTTTTGCGCATATATTCTTAACCTTAAAAAGGTTTATAACTTGATGTTGCGTTGAGAATTGCACAATTTTTTCAAATTAAAAAAAATTTACTGCAAACCAGCGGATTCGAATATTCTTCCGTGGACTAAGGACAGGAGTAAAATCTTGAGGCACACTTCATTCAATTCATATTTTCGTAAATAGGCCTTCCTATTAATTTGCGAAAGCACGAAGAGTCATTTTTTGTAACCTCATGACTTACAAAAATCAACATATTATTTGATTGAAGCGTCGCTGTCGCTAAAACTAATTTTCTTCATCAGCAGTTAATCAATTTTCTGCAATGGTTTTATTTCATTTTTGAAGGAATCCAAGGCAGTCTTTTAATCTAAATGCAAAATAAATCATAAAATAAATCCCATTTTAGTTCGATTTTCCGTGTCCATTCCTGAAATGTGACAGAATTGAAAAGCTGAACTTAGAAGAGACAATTAAAACTTTCCAACGAAAATAAATAAATAGTCATACAAGTTAATTTCCTACAGCCATTTCTTCTTATCGTGATCACGTTGTCATGATGTTGGAACTTGCGTACATTCAAAAACAGTAATTTTGATAAATCCGTAACTCTGAAATCACAGTAAAAATACTCTCCTTCGCATCGAGTCCCGATTGGACGAGTTGACAAAAGCCTTTCATCAACTCAAATCCGAAAATGAAATTTTACGGAAAGAGATCCTTGGAGTCTCGTCTTCTCAAAATTCTGAAGCAATGGGATTAATGGAAACCAGGACTTTGAGAGAAATTGTCGAACAAACTGAATTTTGTGTTAACAAAATTAATTCAAGCATTTTCAAACATGAAATCGAAAAAGAGAATCCGAAGAAACCAAAGCCAGGGGGAAAAGTGCAAACAATTGTCAGTGAAGAAAGTGACAGCGAAAGTTTGGAGGAATCAGAAGACGAATTTCCAGTTGTTGAAATTCGATCCAAAACATCGGCGGATGAAAGGGAAATTTTGAAGGAAACTTTCAACAAATTAATTAAAGAAAAAAAAGTCAAAGATGGTGAAAGTCTTCAAAGAACTTCTGTCCAAAGCATTTCAAACTCAAGTCCTCTGTCACAAGATGTGAAAACATCGTGTACCATCAAATTATGTAAGATTTAATAAATAATTCAATTGCAAATCCCTGATGTATTCGATGAAATCGTTTAAAGTTAAATGTAAAATGATTTTTCAGCAAACTTTCTAGACTCCGCTGTCACAGGTTTCCAGTTTGTTTTATGGCAGGCTTCAAGAAATAGTGAACCTTCGAGAGTAGTTGAAAAATTCAGCGAAGCTTTTTCTTTCAGTGGAAGTCGGTAAGTTGAGGAATTTAAGAAAAATATTAATGAAAAATCAATTTTGAAACCCACGAAGCCTTTTCCTTATAATACAAATACAAGAATCCGCTACAAATTACTTCATTTTGACTCAAAGAGTCCATAAGATATTATTGCAATCGTGTTTAAACTTTGTATGACGTTACTTTAATCAATGGATTTATTTCAGGAGTTATTGTAACTTCTTGTGCTCGTTCGCAATTTCTAAAGTCCTGCGGTTAACCATTCGTTGCGCTAATTCTTCTGACGTAGGTATTCTTTTCGGTACTGGATTCACCCCAGCGGACGTTCCTACAAATGGCACATTGTGGACCACATTACATAAAATGCCACCTGCACCTGATGTTTGGATGATGGCTGTAATAACATGCAAAGATCGAAACCATAACAAAATAGTTGAAATACAATAATTTCAAGCATATATTTTACGCAGGAAGAATGGAGCGAAACCCCACTTGAGCTTTTTGTGACCCACGGATATTTACTTGTGAGAGGTCACATGACCAATGGACCACGATCCATCGTTCATATCGAAATAATGGAATTGCTGGAAATCTCGTGGCCAGTTTCTGTGGTTAAAGGAAATAAACGCCTCAGTGATGGAAAACGTTTAGAATTTAACCAATCTACGAACCAAGATGGTTCAATTTCAAGATCAGAAGGAAAACGTGGACGATTTCCTTGCAATGTTGAGATTGGTCAGTGATTTTGAAACTTTAGAATCATTTACGGTAAAACAAATTTAAGTCTAAAAATTGAGTCGAATCTTTTCAGTAAACTGTTTGAACGTTCCGTTGGGAAACAGGAATAAATGGTATTCCAATTCGAACGATATGGATTTGTTACCTCTGTAAATTCGCTCTTTTCATCGAGAAAAGTTCTTGGGATCAAGTGACACGTAGGATCTTATTTTATCAGTTTTACCAGATGAGTGTAAGTTAGGTTTATTGAATTTATGAATTTTGAATTCTAGTCTTTTAATTTACGCAGGAATTTTGAAGCAATGTTTTCCTACGAAATTCTTTCCACGGACCTCGCTTTGGTAATTGCTTTGAAAGTTGGTCCTGGAAGGAATTCATTTGCTGCAGCATTTTCTCAGATTCCAGCCGTCAGTGGGAAAAATAAACTGGAAGCGTTGATGAATCCAAGTCAATGGAAAATCCACGACTACCAAAAATATTCGAATGTACGTGTTTTTGTCTCCAAATACTTAATCCTCAGTTTTGATTGTTAACAGTTTCATCATAATAGTCAATATAACAGTCAAATCAAGAGTATACATTTTTGCAGGCAAGGAACACCTTGACCTTGAAAGTAATTAGGGACCGAAATATTAGAGCTCAAAAGCGTTAGCGAAACAATTGCCACTGAAAAAAATGAAATTGAAGCAGGCCTGAAGAATCTTTTGAATAAGAACTATGAAAAGTACGTAGACGAGCTTGCATCTGGAAATTTTGCATAAAAAATTAGCAAATACATATGTATTTGCCGAATGATCAGAATTCTAGCGATGGAGTCGTTATCATCAAAAATTCCATTGCTTTCGATCTCCGTCAGGTGCACACATCACAATGTGAGTTCGAGGTTTATTCAAGTAGAATATTTCTGTAAACATTCGCCTCTGCTATATATTTTGTGTGTGTTGTGAAACCCATATTATATTTGATTGACAACATATTATGCTTATTTACAGAATATGTAACTGTAGTTAAAATTTTACAATTTCCACAGCTTTGAAACTCTGCATGGATTTGATCAATCAGATGCATAAATGCTTCCACAGAATTGAGTACGGATTGATTGTCAGCTGTGAGTGGACAAAACTGTCAAGTTATTATTGTACACTAAAGATTTACCTGTCCTCTCTACAGTAATATGATTTCATTACAGAAAACGCATTCGCCTACCAGCTCCTAGACCCTTGGTAGGAGATATTTTGTCAAAATTTGATATTTATGGAACAAATACCGAGAAATGGATTTCTCGAATATCGAGAAATTCCGCTTGACCAATTACCACATTCATTTGGGGAAGTAAGGATTTTCAGCCCTTACTAGAACAAAGTTCCCTGAAGTGATTTCCGGGATCCAGATCTACTTAATAATATTTCCTCTATTACAATAAACAAAACAGGAAAACATTAGAGTTTTAATTAACAGTTGAATTGCAACAAGCGTTAAAAACAGGATAAGATATTTTGGTTTGGATTATAGGCGTCGTTAGTACATCATAACTACATGCTTTTATATTTTCCGGAAAATTTTTCAATAAACAAAACTGTAGTTTGTAGTAACGTTGGACTTTCTAGCAAGCATTACTTGATTTGAGCAATCTTGATTTCACTCCAATTCCTTGCTCTATCTGTGTATC
>OX359246.1:74039950-74278705 GCA_947179485.1 Allacma fusca | reverse complement strand
CTTGAGGTGTCCTGCAAAGTCTTCTGAAGCTCATAGGCTTATGGTTAGCACATTGATCATATCAACTTAAAATCGGTTCTTCCCAAATTTGATATCCAAAATAACTTAAGCTATTGGATTAAGGATGATCTTACATTTTGGAGCCGTTTTGGGTAGGAATACAACGAATATAAGTGATGTTTGTACACAAGTAAAAACAACGAATGAAAAATGTCACTTACTGCCAATGTCCTAGTAAAATGTGATGGTTTATCTAGGCCCGGATTTTTTAAATAATGTGATTATATGGAGAGTTGTAGATTCCTTGGGCCAGAAATTATGCTGGACAATAGAGATGCCATGACTATTGGTACGTAGACTATTCAGAAATTATTTAACATTACAGTATACGGGAGAATCGCCGGGGCTAAATTAATTTATGACCACAGAGAGACGTTGCTTATGGCGGTATGGACAATAAAGTAGTTTGACTGTATCAACAGTCATTCAACTTCCAATTCAAGTTCTTCGATTGCAAAATCGGTCTGACGCCTTCAATAAGCGCTGTAAAATCATGCTTATATGGTTTTATCCTTGACGTAAACCGAAATAACTATAACATGCACAATCTAAGGGAGTCAAATATCATCATGGGGAACTCCTGAAAAACATAGTACGACCTAAAAGGTTAGCAACAAGCTAATTAAATTATCAACAATAGACAGGACAGTAGTCCTTACAAGCTCCTTATCAGCAAAAAACAAATCACCATGCTTGATCTTTACAGACTGCAGTGACCTCGCGTAACGCTTCATTATCGGCGAATTTGAAGACATGGATAGGGACATCAAAGCATCTGTGGAATGTTCATACACGTAGCCCAACTTCGTGAAAACAGAAATGATAATTTGAAAACTATTTACCGCTCTGTAGAGGAGCCCCAATCTAAAAATATGGTTGGGGGATCGAATACTAAGATATATACCCAACACCACCTCCTGCACGCAGTAAGCTTGAACCAAGGTAAGCACATGTTTAGCAACATTATTTATATCTGTAACCAAAATTGTCAATTGCCGGTAGACTTTTACAAAATCCCAAGGGTTGTCAATTACAGCAGTTTGCATTCCAGGTGAATATTTTCTGTAATTAACAAGAATTTCACTAACACAACTGGGGAAAATTTGCACACAGCTATATGTGAAACATTTTTAAAAATTAAAAAATACCGCAATTCTTCCAGAATTTCGATCACAATATTTAGGATTTCAATCCCCGTATGAACCCAAATAAAAGCCGTGGATGTTGCTGCAATTATGATATAGGTACCAACGGCGGCAGTAAAACAACGCTTTGCATATGTAAGCTCATTCATAGTAGGCCACAACATTGATGAAGGGAAAATTTGGTAATGGGCAAAAGTAAAGATGCACACAAATGAGATTGGTATAAGCACTGTGCCAAAGATAAAAGACTATAGAATGACCAAACCTCCGCTGTCTTTCCTCGGTTGTAATAAACCTTGCTCTAGAAAATAGATAAATTCGGAGACTGTTAAGACATTGTTTGTAAATTTGCAACCAGTAAAATATTGAAATACTATTATTTTGTTCACTATATTCGATGTTATGTAGACCGGAAAAAACATTTGCCGAAACGCCAACTTCAGTCAACATTAGCTAAACTAATACATAAAAACATTCTTAGGCATGGCTTACTTACTTTCCAATGCTGCTTGGAAGAGACGAATCTGCTTAAGAATGTGCAAAGCATCGGGAAGTTTGGGTGTCAGAAAAACTGTCGCTGCCAACACAATTCCTACTGTATTGAATACGAACAGATACCAAAGTGTCCATACCACGTAATCTCTCTCAGTAGTGTAGGATAGGTAAGTTCTGTAAATGATGAATACTCCATATCGTCGCTGAAGAGGCAAAATGGACTAAGTGCAATTTCGAATAGAAGCAAAATGGTCTACATGCCTTTTTCCTTAAAGGCAAAACGGAATAGTTGCAAGCTTTCCTGAAAGCAAAATGAACTACATGCAGTTTTCACTAAAAGCAAAATGGTCTACATGCGTGTATACTTTCATACTGTATGTAGACCATTTTGCTTTTAGACGAAATTGCACTTATTCCATTTTGCTTTTAAAACTTGATGCATCTATTCCATTTTGCATTTAGTAAAACTGCATGTAGACCATTTTGATTTTAATCCAAAATGCATGTATTCCATTTTGCCTCTTCAGCGACGATATGCAAGCACGCAAAGTTGGTTATTTAGCCAACCCAATATTTGGTATGGGTCTTTGGTGACCTCCGGGAAATCTGCTCCTTTATTCCAACTGCAGGGAGAAGTGTACATAAACTGCCCATAAATAATTCCATAAGCGAATGCTCGTTTTGAATGCTTTTCAAGTACTCTCAGTATTGAGGTCTTTATTGATCCCGATATCAACGGGATTCTGCAGTGTTTGTTAATACGCATTTTTATTGGACGATTTCGTCTTGGAAATACCGATGTGTGATGTATCACAAATGGAGCAAATATTTTTACAATTGTGTTCACAGTGCATTAACAGTTTTACGTTTTGTATAAAAACGCCACAATATTGCAATGTTTAAGACAAACTGATGAATAGGCACGGTTTTTCTACCGAATGAATGTTTTAGTTATTGAAGGTCTGCGTGTTCATTATCCAACTAACAAAATCCACTGTAAAATATATTTGGAAGTTTTGGTAGTAATTTAGCACATTTAACAAATTGTAATTTTAAACTCATTATTTGTATTGTGGTACTTTTATTTACTGGAAGAATTTTATTTGTAATAAAATTCTGTCAAAGTACTTGACTTGCTGTTTTGAAACTTGTGACCAAATACGCTCCTTTGCCTGGTGATTTTATAGCACCGACTGGAATTGAACACTGGAGTTTTCTAACAAACTTGCTGGAGTAACTTTGAGTTATTGCGAAGTCCCAACCAATCCAACTTCGCAAGTACTTAAATATATTTTCCATAATTGCATATATAGATATAACGCATTAATCAGGGCTACGAATGGGCGCATAAATTGTATACCCGTACACGAATATCGTTGTCGACGAAATGCTATACCTACACACGTTATAGAATACCCGGGTAATTTCCTTGAGTACCCGTACCCATTGTTGAATTTAAAATGCAGTACATGAATCCGCAAATTACCACAATGTACTCCAAACCTTTATCCATACCCGGGTACTTATTGTTTGTACTCGTGCATAATTATCTGCAGTACTGCAGGTTTGGCTTGAAAATGACCACCGATATTTTCCAGCTCAGATGAAAATTAGTATTGGTTAAGATTTTACCAACCAATGTAAATATCCGGTACATTGACTATTTTCAGTTATACTAGAATCTAATTGACTACATTGAATAAGGCGTAATGTAATATGAAACGGTTTACAGTTGTAATTGCTATGGCTAATCATCGACCTGAATAAATTATTATTTATTATATAGGACATTTTCCATATGTATTAAGGGTGTCCTTGTTAAAATTATTTAAAACATTATTTAATAACATTTCTAGTTTAATTTTAATAAAACCGAAATAAGTTCAACTTATACTACAACAAAGTATTAACAAATTAAATGAAATGAAATGTGTTCTCTCAAATGTAGAATTTTCTGATATTTCCAAGCTTTCTCCAATGATCCTACGTATTTAGAAAACCACATTAAATAGTGTACATATTAATTTGAGTTGATCATTTTCCCAAGTTAAATATTGTGGTTTTAGGACGTAAATATTTATTGATTCTATATTTATTTCGTGTCAAAGCTAAAAAATTATGTGCCACTTCTGCGAAGAAACAAGTTGCCTCTGCAAAAATTTACTTGCAGCGCTGCAAGTTCTGTGTACACTGGTCGCCTCAACAAGCGTTTTGCTTGCAGATGCGACTTGCAGATGGTAAATGTTACTTGCAGAAGCGAGAAAGAACTCACTTCTACTTTTCTCTGCAAGCAGGTGAAACAGCTTACATTTTTACATACGCAATATTAAATTTTTGCCGATTGCTATACTCTACCGTGTTCAATTGACAGCGTATAACAAATTTCCTGCGCTTGCAGCTGAAATGGTAACAAAACTATCATACGTGGAAGGAAATTAACTTGCAGACCGTTTGCTCTGCAAAACTGATACCTTTAGCTTGCAGAAGCGCAATGTTAACGAGGCATTATACTCAAACGCACAAAAGCTTTGTAAGCAGGACACATATACCTCAACTATTAACATCAAAATTATTTAAAATAATCAAAGGTAATGATTTAAAAAATATTGTTTGCAAGGAATAATATTTCACAAAATATCACAGAATCCTAAAATTTCGTAAATATTCACTGCAATAAATGCCCACAGTGCCCAGGATTGAAAATGTTCATTGCATGAATTTTAAAATGGCAAACCTTGTGTTATGACAGCTATAAAAAAAGCTAATGATTGCATCAATATAAATTAGGAAATTACCTCATAAAACTTGTTCAAATAATTTTAATATTACACATCCGCTGAAGATCCGACTTCTTGAAATTCTTCTGCGATGAATCCTATTAAATTAGTTGATACATAGGCGATCTAAATGAATTCTTGCGTTGTTTCTTTACTAGATTTCTTGATTTCTGAGAAAAGGCATCCGAAAGGATATACAGATATGTACATACACAGACACAAGTGTCCGTATACAAATTTTATAAGGGAGCACATTCCCAAAACCGATGTACGACCAACCCTGCGGTTGGCAGGTTACAGCATTAGCAGTCGAGCCCAGTAGGCATCCTTAAATAAATGCAAGGGCAACCTGTATGCATTTAACCAAATATTACATGTACCAGGTCCGACCACTGGTACAATCGAACTTATTCGGAATCTAATTCCATAAATAATCAGATTTGTTCATTTATATGCGATGATCATATAATTTCGCAACCTTTGCCAGCTATCACATTTGAAATAAACGGAAAGGATAGCATTTAAGGATAAACATCAATTGTGACAACATAATAAAAGACAAACATATCTAATGAAATACTTAGTATGCAAATACAAGGATATTTAGATTTAATCATTATTTGGTTCCTACAATAGTGTTTACAGTACGGCAAGCTTCATGGTAATCGTGTGCATTCAAACGCATCTATGTGAAATAACAAATTCTAAAGCTGTCTTTCGGATGTAAATCTGCACTGACGAGTCAACTAAGAAGTTTGCTAAACAATTTCCACGGCATCACAGTCTACAAACATGTAGAAATTTTAATTACTTTATAATATTTCTATAATGTTTAATTGGTTTAAAATTATTTGTTTATATTTTTGGTTGGCTAGAAACAGTTGGTGTAAAAGCGATGCTCTAAATTAGGTAAATAATTTAGCACAAATATGTGTTTCTATAAATTAAGATATTGGTGTTGTGCTTTGGTAATTTAAGTCACATGAACTAAAATTTTATTTGATTAAAACAATCCGAGGTTCATGAATTTGTTTATTAGCTTTATCGTTGAATGGTCATTATATGATATTTTAATAAATCACAATCCATTTAAATGGTTATACTGCTCATATGACTTTATGCACCAAATTAAAATATTTTTCGGTAAGAAACTTTGGGTTGTTTTAAAATCCCGATCAAATCCGATGTTATCAATAATGGCATGGATTATGATTGTTTGTTAATATCAAATATACATACTTGAAAGTTTTTGCAATATACCTAAATGTGTATTGTAAATTTATCATTTTCAGGTAATTGGCATTTAGTTTAGTATCATATTCATGCTGAACTGCTAACTGTAGCCATAATTCGTTTTCATATTTCGGAGTTGAATGAATAATTTCCCGCATTCATGCTTGAATTAATTCATTTTTAAAACACAAATAATATCTTATTAAGCGTTATATACAAATTACAATTTATTACTTCGTAGAAACTGCTTTACTAGTAGTCTAATTTTGTATTACGTTTAATACATGTACAGGATTACGTGCCTAATAAAAGCAAATCAACTGAGTAGATATGTGGTTGCTGACGTGTTTAAACTGATTGTGAGCAGATATATTCACCGTAGCATATTTCTTCTAAAAATATTTTCCAAATGATTTGGATCCACAAATTAATCCGGTTCTACTTCATTAGTTGCAACTGGATTGTGAACAAATGCAAAATTAAATTAATTAATTTTTTCTCGAATTTTCAGAGCGACAACCTATCGAGGATCGGTAACCTTAATATATTACAGTACATACGCAACGAAATGATGACTAACACAAAAACAAATTAGCTGATAATGATTGAAAGGATTAGGTTGGACAATCCTGTTGGCGAAATAGATCATTTGAAAACAAATAAAAGAACGAAACGACGACAAGGATTGGAAAGAAGTGTCTAATCTGTCAAAGAATGTCAAAAAATCTGAAAGGGCTTGTTGAAAAGGAGACTTGTACATCAGCAAACTCATCTCCGTCTCTGGTAAAACATACCATAAAACGGAACATTAGCTATTTGGACTACATATCGTAGTACAGCCGATTTAAGGAAGAATAAGCAAAGCAAAATCTCAGATTAAAAAACATTTTCAAAATACAATAACTAACTGAGTTTTAATTTTGTTGATATTTTTAATTGGTAAAGAGTATCGACTAGTCGGAACACATTGGAGTGGATTGAAAAATCTTCTGTTGAGGAACAAAATTCACAGGTAATTTCAACTTCTGAAGGCCCACGACTTGATCCACACAAAAATGGTTCTGTGTTTGCGAGAGAGTCGAAACAAAGAATTGAACGATAGTTTTCTTGTAGTATAATTGTATGTACTGGGTTTATTAACTTCAGCAATTTAATATTTATAAGGCTTGCAGTTTCATTTGTCATGATGATTTCGCACATAGACTCATACATGTGTTTAAGTACTTTTTTGTACATTATTTATAGACGTTATTTATACGCGCTTTAATTCTTCCGTTGATTCTTGCAAACTGCCGCTACTATTTTTTGCAGTAGACTTTTTCGTATTTTCTGTTAATTTCTTTCTCATTAAAACCTTTTTTATTCATTAACCTCACGTAAATCTCTACTCGCCTGTAAATTATTAAAAACTCGTCAGAATTTAGAGAATGTGAACTCCATAGATCACTGCTCGCTGGACAGTAATGTCTACCTTCAATTTATTAAAAATGTTGCCAATTCGTTCAATCGAGATTCAATGCATAAGATTGAACGAAGAGCAGCTCCACTTTATAAAATCATTTCGTTAACAAATGAGCTGATGTGCCGAAACGAATTTTGACAATTAAAAAATGTTTGCGGAACAATACGATATGTGGCCGTTTTACCCTCCATTGTTACAACTGCAATTTATCTGGAAAGAAGGAACACCTTTGGATTTTTTACGTAATAAATGTTTCAACTATATGACGTCATTCCTGAGCTGATTTTAGTAGATTCTTTTGTGCAATAATGACTCCATTGAAACCTGCTTGAAAAAACACTATGTTCAGAATCCCACGCGATAATGTTTATTACGTAACTCTGGAGTAATATGGAGAAGCAGCGACGTAGGAAGTAACCATTAAAACCATTACGGGGTCTTGGACCAACAATAAATGCTCCACTCCTATAGTTCAGGTATGAAGGGATGATAAATTTCTCGAGTATTGTTGATTGTCAACAATTCTTCATTGGAAACCTGTTGATAGCAGCTTGTAAAGCCAAAAAATGCTTTCAGCCCCCTCGATTTTTTACTTCACTCCTGCATTGTATATTTATTACCAGCGGGTGAAACAGATTTTGCAAAATAAAGAGAGTAAATCGCCATCTCTTCCAAATGTTTCTTAATTTTGCATTAGGTGATTGTGCTTTAAATAACAAATTAAGTTAGCATCCACCGGTGCAACTTCTTGAATAGAACAATTATTGCCATACAATAATAATAATTCATAATACCATATTGTAACCATTATAACAATTATAATTATGCCCTGTAGTTGAATTGTTTGTTATTATCATCCACAGTCAAAATATGAAAACATGTGAATCCTTCAGGTCCTGCAGATTGGCGGTGATAGCATTTGCACGACGTATTTGACCGGATTTAATTCCCCTTTCAAATAGGAAAGATTGAATTTCCACAGCCGAGGAATTTGAACTTGGATTTTAAATCAAATTGGTTGTTTAATTATTGATAAGCAAAATATTTCACCAGCGAATTCGCAAATGTTTGTAGATCACGTTATAAGCCTAATGGTATAAAAATATTCCCTGCACCGCATACGTTCATGGGTTATGCAATCTAGGCAAGCAATAAAAGGTTCCATATCTCAAACCACGTCCAAGACTACGATTGCAGGCACTTGTTACAACTCCATCTCCTATCAGATATGTCTGCATGGGAAACTGTTCTGCCGAAATGGATAAGGCTACCGTGGCAACAGAAGCAAAGTCACTGGAAGGTCTTAGTTGGCTCGAATTGTCACATTCGTTGGGGTTGAATAATAGAATTTTGTTGGTCATATTTCGCGTCAACCACAAATTGGCGATGGATACAGTCATATATGTCCCATAGTAATTGTATTTTATTGTATGACTTACCGCGCAATCGGAATATTTTGACCTCGTGGCAAAAATTCAAACTCCTATTAACTAAATGTAACCTTGCACCAATGTTTTTCTACTCGCTAGAAAAACTATTTTAACGGTCAGGATTGTACTAAGAACTGTATTTATGACATCAGTGAGGGCTTTCAGGACAGCAGAATAAAGTCAATAAAAATGCAGTTTAGGTCATACATGTGTTCATCATGCTTGGCACAATCAATACTACACTTTCACAGGCTTTCAAGAAATTCAAAAACAATTCATCTTTAACATATTCTATGTTGCTGGTCTTTCCGCTTTTGGATCAACCTGGAGGACTTTATAATAACGAGTAAATGCTAATTAAAATAATAATTATAATACTAATTAAATTTACTAATTTATAAATGAAAACCTTCTTATTCATCTCGACTTGTCCGTTGATTCAAATCTTCGCGGCTCATTTCACTATATAGCCAAGCAAGTCTGAGGTAGTATATACAGCAAGCTGATAAGCACAGCAGTCTGAAACGTTGTCGCAGAAGAGAGCTTTTTCATCTCGCTCAGCTCGCTGTGCTTCTCGGCATATACCAACTACTTGCAGCATACTGGAAGCTTGCAATATTACGCAATTTTAGATTATCCTTTAAAAGCGTTAATCATAATTATTATATAAATTAGACTTAAATCATCAAATGTAGATTAAGCTAAGTCTGGAAGTGAGAAAAACTACGTTCCGTGACAGCACTAAAGAATTTGAGGAGATAATTTTAATAACTACACTTTGTACAAATAGGTGTGGGATTAGTGTTAACAAAAAGCAAATGGAATTAAAAGTACTTATTCTAACACGTTTTAAATTTAACGTCAGATAAATTCCCAGAATTGTAAGTTGAAGTTATTTGATCACTAGGTTTTAGTTACAAACCTTAACATTCATACATTTGATCTTTATATCCCCTAACAATATCATGAGAAATAAGGATTGCTTTGTAGGAACAACTAGCAAAAGAGAAGTGTTGCGCTAATATGAGTTCATTTAATTTTTCCTATTTTAAATAATCAGCGCGTCCAGTGTCTGAGGTTTCAGTTACCTTATTACGGTACAACTGAGATATATACAAATTATAATAGCATACAAAATCATATTTAATCCACTAAGGGTGAAGCACCATACAGTTGTTCAACAGCAAGATTTGATAACAATGTTGGTTGGTATTAAGCTGATCAAGTGATTAGTTAAATTCCCCGTGTATAGCCAAATATGGTTACATTTCTACTGCCACCCAAGCAACTGCCACAAGGACAACTGCCACGAGGAGAACTGCCACAAGGACAACTGCCACAATAATTATTGCCACACGCTTCGAAAACCCTGAACGTACGAACTGCCACATTACCTACTGCCACTTTACCATCTGCCACCTGAAACCATATGTATACTGAAGCTCCGGAAATGCAGTGTAAGCTCCGGAAATGCATTGTAAGCTCCGAAAATTATAGTTAGCTCCGGAAATGCATTGTAAGCTCCGAAAATGATAGTAAGCTCCGGAAATGCAGTGTAAGCTCCTGAAATGATAGTAAGCTACGAAAATGCAGTCTAAGCTCCGAAAATGATATTAAGCTCCGGAAATGATAGTAAGCTCCGGAAATGATAGTGAGCTCCGGAAATGATAGTAAGCTCCGGAAATGATAGTAAGCTCCGGAAATGATAGTAAGCTCCGAAAATGATAGTAAGCTCCGAAAATGATAGTAAGCTCCAAAAATGCAGTGTGAGCTCCGGAAATGATAGTAAGCTCCAAAAATGCAGTGTAAGCTCCAAAAATGCAGTGTAAGCTCCGGAAATGATAGTAAGCTCCGAAAATGCAGTGTAAGCTCCGAAAATGCAGTATAAGCTCCGAAAATGCAGTGTAAGCTCCGAAAATGCAGTGTTAGCTCCGAAAATGCAGTGTAAGCTCCGAAAATGCAGTGTTAGCTCCGAAAATGCAGTGTAAGCTCCGAAAATGCAGTGTAAGCTCCGGAAATAATAGCAAGCTCCGGAAATGCAGTGTAAGCTCCGAAAATGCAGTGTAAGCTCCGAAAATGCAGTATAGGCTCCGAAAATGCAGTGTAAGCTCCGTAAATGATAGTGAGCTCCGGAAATGATAGTAAGCTCCGAAAATGCAGTGTAAGCTCCGAAAATGCAGTATAAGCTCCGAAAATGCAGTGTAAGCTCCGAAAATGCAGTGTTAGCTCCGAAAATGCAGTGTAAGCTCCGAAAATGCAGTGTTAGCTCCGAAAATGCAGTGTAAGCTCCGAAAATGCAGTGTAAGCTCCGGAAATGATAGCAAGCTCCGGAAATGCAGTGTAAGCTCCGAAAATGCAGTGTAAGCTCCGAAAATGCAGTGTAAGCTCCGAAAATGCAGTGTAAGCTCCGAAAATGCAGTGTAAGCTCCGAAAATGCAGTGTAAGCTCCGAAAATGCAGTATAAGCTCCGAAAATGCAGTGTAAGCTCCGAAAATGCAGTGTAAGCTCCGAAAATGCAGTATAGGCTCCGAAAATGCAGTGTAAGCTCCGGGAATGATAGTGAGCTCCGGAAATGATAGTAAGCTCCGGAAATGATAGTAAGCTCCGGAAATGATAGTAAGCTCCGAAAATGATAGTAAGCTCCAAAAATGCAGTTTAGACTCCGGAAATGATAGTAAGCTCCAAAAATGCAGTGTAAGCTCCGGAAATGATAGTAAGCTCCGAAAATGCAGTGTAAGCTCCGAAAATGATAGTAAGCTCCGGAAATGATAGCAAGCTCCGGAAATGCAGTGTAAGCTCCGAAAATGCAGTGTAAGCTCCGAAAATGCAGTGTAAGCTCCGAAAATGCAGTGTAAGCTACGAAAATGATGTGTAAGCTCCGAAAATGCAGTGTAAGCTCCGAAAATGCAGTGTAAGCTCCGAAAATGCAGTATAAGCTCCGAAAATGCAGTGTAAGCTCCGAAAATGCAGTGTAAGCTCCAAAAATGCAGTGTAAGCTCCGAAAATGCAGTGTAAGCTCCGAAAATGCAGTATAAGTTTCGAAAATGCAGTGTAAGCTCCGAAAATGCAGTATAAGCTCCGAAAATGCAGTGTAAGCTCCGAAAATGCAGTGTAAGCTCCGAAAATGCAGTGTTAGCTCCGAAAATGCAGTGTGAGCTCCAAAAATGCAGTATAAGCTCCGAAAATGCAGTGTAGGCTCCGAAAATGCAGTATAAGCTCCGGAAATGCAGTGTAAGCTCCGAAAATGCAGTGTAAGCTCCGAAAATGCAGTGTAAGCTCCGAAAATGCAGTGTAAGCTCCGAAAATGCAGTGTAAGCTCCGAAAATGCAGTGTAAGCTCCGAAAATGCAGTGTAAGCTCCGAAAATGCAGTATAAGCTCCGAAAATGCAGTGTAAGCTCCGAAAATGCAGTGTAAGCTCCGAAAATGCAGTGTAAGCTCCAAAAATGCAGTGTAAGCTCCGAAAATGCAGTGTAAGCTCCGAAAATGCAGTATAAGTTCCGAAAATGCAGTGTAAGCTCCGAAAATGCAGTATAAGCTCCGAAAATGCAGTGTAAGCTCCGAAAATGCAGTGTAAGCTCCGAAAATGCAGTGTTAGCTCCGAAAATGCAGTGTGAGCTCCAAAAATGCAGTATAAGCTCCGAAAATGCAGTGTAGGCTCCGAAAATGCAGTATAAGCTCCGAAAATGCAGTGTAAGCTCCGAAAATGCAGTGTTAGCTCCGAAAATGCAGTGTAAGCTCCGAAAATGCAGTGTTAGCTCCGAAAATGCAGTGTAAGCTCCGAAAATGCAGTGTAAGCTCCGAAAATGATGTGTAAGCTCCGAAAATGCAGTGTAAGCTCCGAAAATGCAGTATAAGCTCCGAAAATGCAGTGTAAGCTCCGAAAATGCAGTGTAAGCTCCGAGAATGCAGTGTAAGCTCCGAAAATGCAGTGTAAGCTCCGAAAATGCAGTGTAAGCTACGAAAATGCAGTGTAAGCTCCGAAAATGCAGTGTAAGCTCCGAAAATGATGTGTAAGCTCCGAAAATGCAGTGTAAGCTCCGAAAATGCAGTGTAAGCTCCGAAAATGCAGTATAAGCTCCGAAAATGCAGTGTAAGCTCCGAAAATGCAGTGTAAGCTCCGAAAATGCAGTGTAAGTTCCGAAAGTGCAGTGTAAGCTCCGAAAATGCAGTATAAGCTCCGAAAATGCAGTGTAAGCTCCGAAAATGCAGTGTAAGCTCCGAAAATGCAGTGTAAGCTCCGAAAATGCAGTGTTAGCTCCGAAAATGCAGTGTAAGCTCCAAAAATGCAGTATAAGCTCCGAAAATGCAGTGTAAGCTCCGAAAATGCAGTATAAGCTCCGAAAATGCAGTGTAAGCTCCGAAAATGCAGTGTTAGCTCCGAAAATGCAGTGTAAGCTCCGAAAATGCAGTGTTAGCTCCGAAAATGCAGTGTAAGCTCCGAAAATGCAGTGTAAGCTCCGAAAATGATGTGTAAGCTCCGAAAATGCAGTGTAAGCTCCGAAAATGCAGTGTAAGCTCCGAAAACGCAGTGTTAGCTCCGAAAATGCAGTATAAGCTCCGAAAATGCAGTGTAAGCTCCGAAAATGCAGTGTAAGCTCCGAAAATTCAGTATAAGCTCCGAAAATGCAGTGTAAGCTCCGAAAATGCCGTGTAAGCTCCGAAAATGCATTTTAACCTCCGAAAATGCAGTGTAAGCTCCGGAAATGATAGTATGCTCCGGAAATGATAGTAAGCTCCGGAAATGATAGTAAGCTCCGGAAATGATAGTAAGCTCTGGAAATGATTGTAAGCCTGCCCAAGTGGCAGTAGGTAAGTGTGGCTGAAGGTAAAAGTGGAAGTTGCCCAAGTGGCAGTAGGTAAGTCTTGCAGATGGTAAATTGGCAGTTTATTGTGGCAGTTGTCCTTGTGGCAGTTCTCCGCGTGGCAGTTGCTCTTGTGGCAGTTGCTTGGGTGGCAGTGGACCGGACACTGGACCGGACACGGCCAAATATTGAGTTTGGGGGAGAACTTAGTGGGCTGGAGCGGTGTACCATAATTTTTTGATGATGAATTGCCAACTACCTGTTTGAAACGAATTGTTAGTCTTACAATTAATAGCTCAAATGTCTTATATGAGATTACTTTGTCCAGCGAAGCGGGCTATTATTATTAAGCCTTCTCGACATGCCATGATACAGGATCTTTACTAATTTATGGTTTTGTGTATACTCTCACAATTCTCAAGGGCTTTTACTAGTCTCCATTTAATAGTAAGTTGTGGTCTTGAGGTAATCCCGAGTCTCCCACAGAACATATTTTTCTTACTGAGAGTATGATCAAGGAAACATTAACCTTTTTGACTAATTTCGCAATGCATTATCAAATTCTGCTTATATCTATGCTACTCCTTATCTATGCCTTTCCGTGGCATGTTCTCATCGGAATGTGGTTTAAATGGTGGGAATATCGACCTTCCCTTGCTCTTTAACAAGACAATTTTTTGTTAGGATGAGGTGAAATCATCAATATTGTTGCTACCACGAATCCTAATAGTGGAAAAGGTAAGGTTATATGTGTAAGTAGGCATAAATACGGTCGAACAAAATGGCAATTGTATAAATTCCTTCTTGTGTTTAGAAACTTTTATCGCACTTGGAAAGGTGAATAATCAGCACAGAATTTGTATGGACGAGAATGTTTTTGGCACTAAAATAACGTCGGGATTCCTGTCATCTACTTTTATGCACTAGACTACAATACATTTGTTAAAAAACAAAATATAGGAAATCAAATGGGAGACTAAATTGATATCACTAATTACTAATTACTGATTTTGGAATTTTTGAATGAAACTTATTTAGATTATTATCAACTTTATTTAAATTTAAATAACAAAAGTTTGAACTATAGGGTGTATCGGTAAAGTTATGAGAAAAACGATCACAGACAACAAATCATAAAACAACAAATTATATTTTTATAACTATTAACAATCATCCTTAAGTAGGTAATGTATACACCGTATTGCCCACACATGTCAGAATTTGTATTTTGTAGAGAAAGACAACTTTCTCCAGCGATGTTCTGCGTTGGCTACCGTATATCCCTATAAATTCGAAGAGGTTGTCCATTCAAACCCTGTATATTACGAAACGTAGCATTGCGATTTTGTAAATGGGACCTCTTCCAAATTAAACAAGTACTAGTCTATTAAAACTTATATCATACAACTTGTCGTATTTTGTGTAGTTATGATTACTTTTGCGATTTGATGGTTTTGGGGACTATGTCTATTTTATATATTTTTGTATATTTTGGAAACAATTCTGCGCATAATCATGCATTTACATGCTCAGTGTAGACCCACCCCTCTTACACACAAAATTTTGTCCCATATTTGTAGCAAAGTTTCCCGAAGATTTTATAAAATCTGTTTGCTAGCTTTACAAATAAACGCGATGACAGTGATAACCTTTAGAAAAGGTCGGTGTTTCAATTAAATTTTTGAAATTCATAGTGTTACTTTGTAGGCTTTTTTAAACATATCTTGAAACATGTTTTCAGTAAGTTGCGATGATTTTTGTTAAATCTCTAACAAGTCAATAAGACAAGAATTGTTCGCATTACCTGTAAAACAAATTTTCTGTAGGCACACACTGGAATTATTGGCTGGCAGGGTTCTAAATTAAATAACACAAAGATCGATTCTGTAGGATTCATTGCAGTGTTATGAGTGGCAGGTTTGAAAATTGGAATCGGAATCGAAAATTTAAGGTATTAGAATCGGAATCGGCATTAAAAATACTGTAAAATTGGTATTGGAACTCTAATCGGAATTGGAAAGTATCGGTATTGGTATTAGAATTTAATGATATTCCAATGAATTTCGATTCCATTTCTGATATTGCATTATACAGAAATAAAGAGCCCTTTCCGACCTTTTATAAAGTACCTGTACCTTTTACCCTTTACACTTCTACTTGTGTTTATGCGCAAAAAGTTCTTTACGGTAGTAATAAAAATGGAAAGAAAAGCAGAATCATTTCTTTATGATTAATACAACTACAATAGAAATTTAGAAATACAAAATAATGAGACATGTTCCAAAGTATTCTGTGGAACACTTATGGACCGCACAAGGAGCAAATGAATTAATTTGTCCAAGTGTTGGACTGATTCAGAAATTTATGAAATTCTTCAGCAAATAACAACTGTAATCTTGAGCATTCCAGTAACTTAGATTACTGTGGAGATTTTTTCGCCATTACGTTCAATTTAAAACTCTAAACTCGGTTGACTACCTGAGGAATCCCTGCAAAACTTGTTGTTTGTTCGTGTAAACAAAAAGTTTAAATAATGTGGTCGAATGAGTTAAAAATGACAAAAATAACAATAATTTATAGGTTACATGCTTAGAATCGGAATTGGAATCGGAATTATTTAAAAATATTTAAATTAATTGGTATCTGAATTCAAAATTAATTATCGTGATCGGAATCTAAATCGAAATTAAGTTTAATCAGATATTGTAATTGGAATTTTTAGTTTTCCGATATTTCACCCCTGATGAGTGGTATGGGCGCTTTAATGAGTGTTTGAATTGCCGACTAATGGATAATTAAGGGAAATCGTTTGAAACTTCCAATAGAGGTAATATTTTCCGCATGAGATTTCGCCCTGTCTCGAAATACCAAGATATACACTGGTTTGTCAAATTTCAACGGTATCTATCATGGATGCGTTATTTATATTCCAAACTTTTCACGTGTTCCATCACCAGTATCATGGGACGTCCGATTTCACTGAAATACCCAATCTAAGCAGAAACACGGCAGTCCTTTCCTTCAATATGATCATCACTATCACTAATAACAGGGAAGTGTGAATCGTAAAAGCTAACCTCCTAAGGACGAGAATTACAAATTACCTCAAGTCATAGTTCCCACACTAAAAAACAAGACTGGAATCAAATCCGAACGGCACCATCAGTTTATGAATACAAGAAATTTGATTTTCTATCCATTACACTGATACTTACATACTGTAATATATAGTTTATGGATTTTAAATTTAACGCAGTCAGATCTTCCATTATAAACTTAGAAATGTGCAGTGTTGTCCTCCTTCACGGCTTTGTAATTCTCTGTCCTCCATAAACCTAATTTTCACAAAATCGCTTTACATTTTCGGCTGTCATGCCCACAGGCGTTAACGCGAGCATTACTACAATATCATACTGACCAAAGCACAGCATTCCGTAAACTAATGTAACAATACAGTTTGTTATAAAATGTACCGTGGGATAATGGTTAACGTGTCACTTCGTAAACCCTAAAATATCCCGAGTTTACTTAGTTTTCCCGGACACTGACAAAAAATTTCAACCTATGTAAATGAAATTTATTAGAAGCTATAAAGCGTTTTGTTACTCATCGAAGCTGTGAATACTTAATGAATAATTTTTTTATTTGTATTAGAGTGGTAGGAAATGATGTTCCTTGAAAGGAAATGATTACATTGGTTTGGGGGTAAGATAAACAATAACGGGAGAACATAATTACAAAAATAGCATGCAGACATAGTATTTTTATTATCCGTTTAATACTAGAAGCTATCAATCCGGTGCAAATATAAACTAATGAGAAATGACAGGTGTCCTCTCTGGGTGGGAATGAAGTGCTGCTGAAAACATCCCAAATGTCTATTGTTTTGCCCCTGTATATGAATAAGAGTAGATAAATCAAATTAATTTTAAAATTTTTAGAATGCAAAAATGCGCATTTTCAAAAGCGACTTTTCTCCTTCCGTCATAGTAATTTCCATTCTAATATTCCTCATCTGAATTAACTGCCCGCCATCCTTCGCCTGTCAATAAAAAATATTTTCATAAAGAATCAATCCGTACATTAGAATCCGCAAAAAATCATATTAGCAAGAATAATTTTTCAGAAAACAACTACTTACTGTCCCATATTTTCTGTATTAGTGGGTTTTCCAATGGTTTGAATCCTTTAATGACTCGAGTTCTTTCGAATTTATAACAACTGGATGTTGTACAAATGTGGCAGCGAAGGAATTAAAATTAGGTCCAACTTTCACAGCCACTAATAAGGAAATATTAGTGGAGTCAATCTCGTATGAAAATATTCCTTCAAAGTATCTAGGTGAATTAAATAAATAAAAACTTGTTATCAATAAATATTCGGATCAACCGTTAAAAAAGCAATTTGTTTCTAAGCATTGAAACTGATCTTGTCACTTACGTATTATCCGATCCAAAGAATCGTTCCCGTTGAAAACGAAGGACTTCCGAAGGCAAGAAGTATATATTTTCAGTATTGAAAAAGAATTTGTCTCGGTTGAATAATGTCACGTCCAAACAGTTAACTAAAGTGATTCCAAAAATATTTATCAACATTTCTGTTAGGATTTCTCAAATTTCGTAGCACTCAAAAACTTACCAATTTCAATTGTACATGCAAATCTCCTCTGATTTCCCAACCATCCTCCGACTGTCCCTAATTGGTTTGTGAACCACAAGGCTTTTACACCTTTTCCATCAACTATTTGGTTTTTGCTTTTAGCCCCATATTGAGGTGATAGGATTGCATCACTCAATTCAAAAATTTCTACGTGTACGACAGATCGTGGACCATTGGTCATGTGACCTCTCAAAAGTAAATTCCCATGGGTCACCGACAGCACTATCGGAACTTTACTGATTTCTTTCTGCAGTTGAATAAATAGTCATATAATCATTAGAAACATAATTAATACGAATGTTTGTACAATAATCGAAATTATTACATTCATCTCAACATCAGGCACCACTGGCATTTGTTTCAATTTGTTGAACAATTTCTGATCCGTGGGAACTTCCGATGGAGTGAATCCAAGGCCAAAATAAACACCACCGTATGCATAACTGAAGCAGCGGAGGGTCAAACGCAGAAATTTATTTATTTCTAATGAGCACAAGAAGTTGCAATAACACCTGAAACAAATTATTTGAAAAAAATTAATTGTAGCCCCAGTCACTCCAAACTGTATGGGATTCCTATAGGATGCAAGTTCTGTAAGAGAATGTACCAGAAATCCCACAAGCCTTATAGGATCTTATAGAAATCATTCAGTTCGTCAGAAACT
The DNA here is from genome assembly GCA_947179485.1 of Allacma fusca. NCBI lineage: Eukaryota > Metazoa > Arthropoda > Collembola > Symphypleona > Sminthuridae > Allacma > Allacma fusca. Next base: position 74,259,977 of record OX359246.1, on the reverse strand, counting down.
GGCACGCGATTCTTATAAGAGAGGGTACCATAGGAAGTTTTTGGAAAAATCCTATAAGTTGGGTAGCACAAATATTGCAAGTGCGAGGACCATAGGAGTTTTCCGAAAAATCCTATAAGCTGAGGGTACCATAGGAAGTTTAAAAAAAAATCCTATAAGTTGGGTGCCACATATCCTGCAAGCTGGAGTACCATAGGACATTTTCAGAAAAATCCTATAGTTTGGGGGTACCATAGGACATTTTTAGAAAAATCCTGTGCTTGCTTTGACAAGGATTCTGCGCTCTTCGGCATTTGTACAAGACATATATTATAACTGCCAAATTCTCCATACTTCATTAACAGCAGTTGTCATGCACATGTTCTTTGGTTGTGATGAACGCCAAATCGATTTACCTGTTCTTTAGATTGTTTCAATTTTAACTTACAATTAGTAATAGTAAGACAAGCGGAAAATATAACCAGTGTGTGATTGTTATTGTTATTTTTTTCAATTCCTACGTGAAATTATTTACTTGTGGCTGCCACTTTATTTTGTAGTGTTACATGTTATTTCCACATAGAACTGCAGTGTAGGGTGTATTACTCTTGACAATTTGAGGAGATGTATATGTATGAAAACGTTAATGGCAGTTAGCTTAATTGTTTAGACAGTTGTAAATATTTAGAATATTTACAATTGTCTAAATATTAAGCTAACTGTAGTAAAGATGGTTATGTAGTTTTAATTTTGGAGGAAAATGGAGTAGAAGTAGAGAAGTGCATAAGATAATAATAAATTTTCAACAATAGGACAAGCTAGAAAAAATTCCATGCGAGGTTGTGACTAGTAACTATGGGATAGTATAGGATCCTGTAGTAAAATCATTTGAGATATCGTCCGCAAATCTGATACTTTTATCCTATATATTTTACATGTAGGATAATATACATTTCGAGTGACTGGGGCGGTATATCAACATATGAAAGCGGAATTTCAACCGGAGAATAATTTTTTTAAACATTCATTTTAAGATTGTTGTTAGTTTCAGATTATACCTAAAATCAAAAACTTACTCATCACCGACAGCTGAAAAGACTTCACTGACATTTCCATTAACTCGCGAAGGTCCACTATACCTGGAACCATTCCAAAAATGGTATTGAGGACTCGTCAAGGCAGAGTGCAGAAAGTTGGCTGAAATCAAAAATAATAAAAATGTAATCCTCTGTATCTATCGGTATCTAATTTTCCTATATCAGTTTGCTTCATTTCTATCAATAATCTCTTTTTTTAAATTTTGAAACCCACACAATTTTATTGTACACGATGTACGTGCCATTGGCGACAGAGTAATTGAATTTGATATTGCTTGAATGGTTTTTCCACGAAGGGTATGTCCGTCCTCAATTATTTTCCTTTGGATCAAGTCGTTAAAAGTTTGTCGCATCAATTCTCGTTCTTCTTCCAGAGCAGTGTTGCGACCAAATCAAATATTTTCAAATCCGAAATTGCATTTGAATCCGGTTTTCAAATGCAATTTATTCACGCCTCTTAAATTGATTTGAATTTGAAAAACCAAATCAATTGAGTAAATAACCGGTTTGACCAAACTAAATGCAGTGTTTCATTTGAATCCGAATTTTATTTGCATTTCAAATCAACAAATTATCCGAAATTGAATTTGATTTGAAATTGGATTTGAACTTGGTTTTTCGAGTTACAGCTAGCCCAAACAGGCGAATATGGTTAAGTATAAATCAGCCAAACAATTCTACTCACTAAACTCACTGAAAATATTGCTAACAACTGCGTAAAGCCATTTTACAAGTTTAAGTAGTAACAACATGCATTGCCATCCTATTATCAGTCAATAAGTCGGTTCCTGTTGAGAATAAGCACTCCACATGCTCACTAGTTGTTGAAGCTCCTAAGCAAATCTAAATATTTTTGACACATTATGGAATGCGTTCATTGTGATAAAACAAGTTAAAAGCTGCCAAAGTAGTAGTTTAACGTATTTATTGTGCATTAATACTAATTTAAATTATAACCTTCCACCACCAAAGTACCCCAATTTTCAGAGATGAGGAAGCGGCACTAAACGAAGCTAAATACGTTTCCAATTCATTCATTGAATCAAGATTAGGCCGGTTTATTCGACTTTTATGCGGAACATCGTGTTCAGGTTCAACATTAGTAGGCATTTCTTCGGGGATGTCCACTATGTTTTAATAGTCCTAAATTACCATATATAAAGGATGAATTAAAAAATAAAACCACAAAAAAGCCCTTAATTAAATTAAGTGTGCCAACAAATTACTGGTGGTGCACTTGGGATCTTTAAAAAATTCGACTGTAAAAATAATACTAATCAACTAGTTTACTTGTATTTTGAATACATACTCATTTTTTTCTTGCTTAAAAATTCGGACCGGCTTTGCGTACAAGAACTATAAGTAAAAGTATAAGATTGTTTAAAATATTGTTTGTACAGCTAGTACATGTTAACTTAATGTTTGATTTTGAAATGGTCGTGGGGGATGGATGTTTATTTTGAGCATGAATTACTTAAGTTTCGTCAACTGCTGGATCTTGAGTATCTTCCTGTTCAATTTGAATTTTATTTGATATTAATTTTTGTACCTGGTACGATATGCTGCAAAAGTGGTATTAGAAATCAAGTGAAATCGTGATCGCAACGTTAATCGTAAGAAACACGTGGCAAGTAATTGTTAGTAATTGCAAGTAATGCAATGCTTGTAAGTAATCCACAAATCGATCGTTCAATAGTCCAGAAGATTTCAATGTTTTAGACTTTATGCGATACAATTAAAAACCAAGTTCAAAACCAATTTCAAATTCAAATTTTGCATTAAGTCAATCTAGATTCGAAATTGATTTGGTTTTCAAATGATAAAATCATATTTGATTTGAAGTTCATCCGTATTTCAAAACCAATTTCAAATTACAAACACAACCGAATTTGATTTGATAAACCAATTTATTAGAAAATGTATATTTGTATTTGGTTTGATTCGAATTTGAAATTGAATTTTCAAATATTATTTGCATTTGGTCGCAACACTGTTCCAGAGTTGCGGACCTAATTTCAACAACAGGGTATTCGTCCATGATTTCTCTTAAATTTTCGGAGTTGGTTTCTTCCGTTCCTGTTGTTTTCACGCCATCCTCAAATCTCGGCTTTATGTCTTGTTCGTCCTCGTCGTTTAAAATTTTGACTTCAATTCTTGTCACATTAAATTCCATTTGTTCAACAATTTCACGCAAAGTTCTGCTCTTCCTGAATTCCATTACAGTTGAATCTCCAAGAATCTCTTTTCGTAGAATTTGATTGTCTGTTTTCAGCTGATTAAAGACTTGCGTCAGCTCGTCCAGTCGGGATTCAATACGATGTAATATACTTTCCCTAGAAATTCAAAGAGGTAAATGTAACAGTTTGTACTTTTATAGATATCGAGTGTTAAGAGTATTTTAAAGAAATTTCGAACTTACATTGTGAATATATTACGGCAAGAAAAAATTTTAATTTATTAGAGAATTGTTAGTTGAGGTGAACAAAATGCTATGATAAAATCAACTGATAGCTGGAAATGTTACATTTTATTGTCAACGGTCTGGAACTAAAGCAGTTTTGAAAGTTGACAAGTTTTTTTCCTGCAGATGACTATTATGTTACAAGTTGTGTACGATCTCTTTTTCTATAAAAATACTTCTAGAAAAAGCGTGACTCACGCAGAATTATTCCTATGTACAAATACACGGAGAAATTGTAGCCAAGAAATTTTAAATAACAACAGGCATTCATACTATGTCCGAATAAGTTTACTTCGTTCAAGATGATTTTTGTGAAGACACCTTAGGCAATACAATCAGGGGTGAGTTCATATATAGAATAATAAAATATTATCTTTCAGGCAATGATAGAGACATTCAATGAGGACAATGAGCTTGAATTTTATTCATCTCACTCCAGTAGTGGAGATAATTTACTAACTTGGTGGCGACGTTGAAATGTTTGGTATGAACATAAAAGTATACTTTCGCAATTAGAATAATTCAACCTGTGCGAGTTTATTTACTCACTTAATTTCTGCGATACATATCTCGTTTCATATAATTTTAAACAATGTCACACGTTTTTTGTACAAATAGTCATTTTACTTTTTCCGGGGGCATAAATTTCCATTTTTGGTAACTAATAGACTCCGAGATATATGAACTCGAAGTTATCCTTTAAAATTTTTCCAAAATTACTGCTGAAACGAAATGTTGGTGTATTGAAAATTGTTCATTTCTGTTACTGTAGAGGACCTCACAAAATTTTGATGATTTGCGTCCCATAACCTCCGGGGAAGAGAAATCCGTATTCGGAATTTTCAGTTGCGACTTTTCGAAATCCCGGTTGCAGACCCGAGCAAAATTTTCAAATCAATGCCAATGTACACGCTTACTCATATTTTTTTATGTCTTTCAGATTGCATTGTGTTTCACAGGTATAGGTTGGCCAGGTCACAAAACCTTTATTTGGTCAAATTGTCCGGGTTATCTGGATTTTTAAATGATCATACATTTCTGATTTCGGACAGATATTCTGACATTAGTTTAGTAAACGTTGACATGCATTCTTGGGACCTGGTAGTTCTTTGATTTGGATAAACGTATGTTGCTAATTTAACATTTTCGCAACCCTGGAGGTAAAGTAAAAATGCCCGTGGAGACTTTCGAAAAGTGACCACAGTTTAAAGTCAAAATCCCAGCATGGGATTATCATAGCATTTTTGAATAAGTGATTTTCAATCTGAAAAAATATCTTCTTTTTTGAAAAGTAGTTAGATTATTCCCGAATGGCAACAACACCTGTTCATAATAAAATCTCACTGAGCCCAGCGTTTTAAAATGTGGATACTTAAATAATTTCATCAATGCACTTTGTGCATAATTTTGGGGAAAAGGAAAGCTAGTATGCAATCTATTGCTAATTGAAACATATTTGTGATATTTTATAATTCCCAATTTGAGTGCATTCACAAACGTAGATAATTCGGATAGTTTTTAGCGGCTTTCAGGGAAAATTAAAACACGTGTGGGTTGGCATTTGATTTCCTTATTTCCGAGTAAGTTTTACAGTAAAATTTAAATATCAAAAATCTGACAAAGCAATCAGCTGGTGATTACAAATTGTTTCAATCCTCGTAAACAATGTTAAAGAAAATTTATTGTAAAACTTATTTTATTACATGTATTTCTGACCCTGAGAACAATTCTGGGAAGCGGGCGTGGGTAACGAATTTTACCGATAGTTCTTCGGAAATTGTGCTGGAATATTAGTTGTTAAAACTACAGGTTATATTTTAAAATACTGTTTTGGATTGGTATTCTGATATTCTCTTGATTTGTCTCTAAACAAGAATCCTGACTTTACACAGAAAACTGTAAATCAAACCTACATGGAAAGTTCATTATCAAAGAGTGAAAATTTGTAATTTCAGAATTGCCCTTTCCCGACATACTTATCTCCTTACGAATATTTCACGTTGGAATTAATTAGACGCCTTCATTGACCTGCAAAAAATAAAGGTAGTAGATCAAAGTAGTTTGACGTTGAAGATAGCAACAATTTCATAGGAAACTTGAAAAAGAAAGTAATGAAAGAAAGAACGTGTAAACATTTACAGGGGTCGGATTTTTGTAGGAAGACGGGAAGAATCTTCCCAGGGAAAAAATATTTCTGGCAGGGAAAATCTCAATAAGAAGGGATTTAGTTTTACGAACAGGGATTTTAAAAATCGTTGACCTTTTTTTTGGCAGGGATTTTCAAATTTGTTGACGGGTTTCAGGGAAATTTGTTAAGCAAACCGGAATTTTTGGCTTGATTGGCCAAATTTGGCAGGGATTTCACGTATTTTAAGGGATTTTTTTTGCCAACAGGGATTTTAAAAATCGTTGACCTTTTTTTCAGCAGGGATTTTTGAAATCGTTGAGGACCTACCAGCAGGGAGATAATAGTCAGCAGGGAAATTCAGAAATAATCTTCCAGGGAGATTTACAAAAATCCGACCCCTGAATATTTAATATTATTTGCACTTGCAATTTTTTTTTAATGCATAAGGGTTCATCCATGTGATGCCTTTAATGCATTCGAATGCTACTTCGAAAATGCCCTTTTTTGCTAGCATTTTTGTAAATTTTATGAAGAAAGCTTTCCTGAATTTGTAAATAGGTCTTCAATATTCCTTATACCAACTCGGTCTGCCGCTTTAATGGAGCATTTTTTTCTGACGAATCGTTTCCTGTACTCAATTATTAAAAGTCATTATTAAACAACTGCAATACCAGAATATCGCGTTTAGTGTAAATGCAATCTATATACAAAGCTTAATAGCTCAACAATGTGCTTACAGGTAAACACATATGAGATCTATATTTATGTAGACGTGCTATTTCTGGAAACATGAGTGAAACATACACATGTACATAAAGAAAAAGCTGTTATAGGACTATATTGCACATTACACACCGTGTATTTAATTTACTTGCTTTTCAACTTAATATTCAAAGTAACTGCCGTTTTTGCAATTTGGCTTAAACAATTTAGTATACGACCAGAAAAAATTATCCTTACCAAAAATTTAAAACCCCAATTTTCAAATTCAATTGGAAACGTAGGTTTTTTTTCAGCCACCAATTCGCATATTTATCGCTCCTTCTTCATTTGAAACCCTTTCAAGTGTTGTAATTGTGTACTTAAGTGTGGTAAAAATTATACAAAAGAAACTATCAAACCCTTCGATTTGCAGATGAAAAACAGCCAATATACGGGGCAGTTCAATCGCCCCGCTATCACAAAATGCAACAGTTCAAATGTGTCCAAATGACTCAGCCTATCCTATATTCTTCCTATTTATAAAATTTGAACCGAGCCTACATATATGCCTACATTTTAACCGCCAAATAGATCAGCCTATCCTACATCCTTCCTATGTGGGGACCACCAAGCCTACATATTTCCCTACATTTCACTGACAAATTAGCTCAACGAATTCTACACCCTTCCTAAATCTTGTGCTTTTCGTAACTGACATACTTTTTAAGAGCATTCTACTCTAATAAATTTAAAATCCTGTCTCAAGTAAATGGGGTTGAAATAAAATAGTTTAAGTTTAGTCACCTTGGCCAAAGTACTAAGAGCAAAATAGTGTGGATCTTGATGTGGTTTACGCCGGAAATAGTGCCCAAATTTTACATATCAAGGTGCGCAATTTTTGGGCATGTGGGCAGGCATTTTGGGCATTTTCAGCTGGGCGGTCAAATACTGCAGGGCATTTTCAATCGACATACCCGACCTGTATGATTTCTGATTTTGACATTGTATATAGCTTGTATGTTGTATGATGTGCAATATCTGTGACAATTCAATTTTCGCATTGGGATAACATACGTTGGAATGAAACCCTTTACTACATCAAACATGTTCCGGTTCTCAATATTACATATCGTCACTGAAGAGACAAAATGGTCTACGTGCGCATGTTTCTGAACAGCACAGACCATTTTGCCTATTCAACAGCGACATTGAAGATACGCCGAAGACCGACTCGATTTAATTTTCAGATACTAACTCCTTTTTATTGTAATTACTCTTAAATACATTTAATTACTAATAAATAAAAATTCCATACTAATCTACATTATTTCATTGACAGTCATAACGACTTATATAATTATAATGGACTGACCTATTCGCTACCTGATTATGCTTTAAATGGTTGCTGTGTTCTAGAAACAAAAAAGAGTGAGAATTAGGTACGAGTATTAAGGAAAGTATTGTACTTAAAATACAGTATTTTGTATTTGAGTATTTTAAATTACCTATCATGTATTGTAGCTCTGCAAAAGGGTATTGGAAACCTGACGTCTCCCCAATCTTCTCCTAAATAATTAGTTTGGAAATACGAGAAGATTTCTGACTTGGTCACCCATTGAAAACTTTCCTCTCATCTCGACAAAGGCATGGGATACATACTTCAGGGAGTCGGACGAAGGCAAGTGCTCCAATCGATCTAATTGCTGGTCGAACTCTAGCACCTTCATTATCAGGCAGTTTGTATCTGTAATCTATGTAACTGACGCTAACCTGTCTCATTTTGAAACAGAGCAAGAAGGAAAAGTAGTGTTTTCGAATTTAATCGGGATCATGTGGATGGGTATTACTGACTGACCGAGTCTCATTCATTTAGAGCATTGTAATAGGAATGGGACTGTTCCGGTTCGGTTCCATGGTTACGAAAGGACCAAATGTATCTGGTCTAAGACTCGCATCGGATAGATTAAATCGGATAAATAACGGTTAGGATAACCGTCGGATAAGTTACGATAATTATAATTTTTAACCGAATATTATCCGAACGGATAAGATATACAGAATTCATCTGAAATATTTTAGCGGATAGGATAGGATTTAGCTCAAGGTGTTATCCGTGCGGATAGGATAATAGATGTGAGTGAATCGGATAACCTATTAGACATCCGCGGATATCCGACGATAATACCACCATCTACTGTTTGCAGCGGTTCTCAACTGTAACGTCACAAATGTGATAATCACGGCATGATTCAACTTTTCGAACGTAATTGGTTTAACAAGCGTGAGTGTATCATGATGATAATCAGAGCTGGAAAGCATAAGTTGAATCATTGAAGGTTTCCGTCGTTTCCGATTTATTGGTTATTCAAAAATTAGAGTAACAGATTCGCGTTGTTCTGTGTAATAATTATCAATAGTCAATTGATACTGTTATAGCCTCATTTCTGTTTATGAATACGCGTTGGTAAGTTTGAAAGATTTGGTGTTTGCGTTTTCACTTATTCAATTTATGTTGCTGAGAATTGTTGATGTGATTCCTACGCAATAAATTCCCAAAAATAATTAAATTTTGCGCCCAAAATTTTGGTTGAGGTTATCCGCGGATGGCATCGGATAAAGTCGGATAAACTGAAATTTTTATCCGATTGATGCGGATAATTTTTCGGATATCCGAGTGTTCACGAATAGGATTGGATGATCTTTTATTTTTATCCGGCCCATTTTGGGCATATTCAGTTCAAATTTTCGTGTCAATTACCTTTTCCAGACGTTATTAGTCGATGCAACTACTTCCACTTGCAACAACTGCACACTACCCCGCTCACATCTTTATAACTAAAAACGATTACTCGACGGTTTAAGCATGCATGTAAATAACTCTGGTCAGTAGACAATTGTAGGAGTTGTATTTTTTAAAACGTCTAACCATTGTGCAACAAAATTATGCCAACTTCGACGCACTGGGCAGAAAGTTTCCAAAATTTCATTTACGCTGAAGGCTGCAGAGGATGAAAGTTATACAAATCAAAGTTCTGATGGGAAGGATTTGTTGATGACGTATTTATCACTCGAGCCTTCTGACTAACTTTATACAAAATGCAACAAAATTGCATTCGTCAATAATTCGGTACGAATTGTCTCTATGATACACAGCGAGTATCTTTTGAAATATAATACATTTAAACATAATTGTCATGTACGCCTTTAATAGGATTTCATTTTAATAATGAATAGTGGCATTTTTGGCTCGATTGTATTACTGAGTTTTACCTACTAGAAATGCAGAATATTCCCGGCTGAAAATGCCTAAAATGTCAAATATGCCCCAAATTTTCCCAATGTGCCAATATGCCCAAAAATATGGCACGTTGGCGGGCATTTTGGGCATATTCAGCTTGGCAGGCATATATGAGAGGGCATTTTCAATCGACATTCCCTAGCTATAGCTACTGCAATCTAAGTGGCAGTGACTCGTGCTGTCCAACCTATGCGACCGAGGAATAATCTCCAACAGCAGGAGGGAATACATCCGGTAATATTAATGGTCATTAGAAAACTAATTCTGATAGGAAACTGTCGTCTTTTGAGTGTAAATGGAATGTATGGGTCAGTAAGAATCAAACCGATTCGAGGTATAGAAACAATAGCACCTTGTGCACGTCCAGTATATATTTCTGCACGAATGATGTAAACAGTCATCAAGCTTTTAACTATCAGTCAAGTACCATTACATAATCCTTCTTTTGTGGTTCAAATTTCCCAGTCGAATAATGATTGCTACAACTTTTAGATTCAGGCTATGCAGGCATTCCTGTCGGTGTGAGCGAGTACAAAAACTCCTCTGGAAGTTCATATTTTCTTGTTCATTATCCGATACCAAATTATTAATATTGTAGTATATTTTTGCGTCGACATTTAAATTTGCTAAGACATCTTCGTTACGCTTTATGGGATCATCATTCCTGGTGAGCCCATGGCGTATATTTGTGCAGGAAAATATCAATTCTTCAAATTTCGAAATTTTGAAACAATATTCAAATTTTGAAAATAATGGAAAAACTTTATATGCACTCGTGGTGTCACAATGGCTTAAGAATAACGTCTCCTGCCACATTTTTTTTGAAATTCAGCGAAAAAATTCGCAAAAATCTCTAGTTGCAACTTTGGATCACAATAATTTAAGAATAACGCCCCCTTACACAATTTGCTGATTGTTTTTGAAAAACTGAAAATTTACCCAAGAATCCTAAATTCAGTCAAATACGGATTTTAATAAATAAGCGTACACTAGGAAAAACATTTTTCTTCCTAGTCTGGTCAAGTCTAGACTTTCCTAGCCAAATCTGACTAGACTAGTTCGTCAGTGCCCTGACCTCACAGATTATTAAAAATCCACTTAGAATTTCCCAGTTTTCCAAAAATAATGGGAAATTCAACAACAAGTAGAAACATATCCTGGTTTTGACCTTGTCGACACAAAACATTCTATACCATTGAGCTAAGCTGGAAAACATTTTCCTCAATGCAACCTCCTCACCATGTAGATGTGCAAATCATCGAATTTTCAATTTTTCAATATTTCGAGATATTTCAAAAAAATCAAAAACATTTTTAAATTTCGCTTGCACATTTCCCTGAACGTGTAGTTATGCCAGCCACTTCAAATTTCCGAATTTTCGAAAAAAGACATATTATACAAACTGCGTTTTAAAATTCACTTCAACATTTCAGCATGCGTATATGCAAACCAGTTCAAAATTTTCAGTTCCTGAGAACTTCGGAAAAATTTTGCTCATGAAAAAACCAATTGCGCTACTTCAACAAGCTGCGAAATTAATTTTCACTTATACTCAAAAGAAATGCATACGACGCCCCTCGCTTTGCTCATTGAGCTGTCCGTTGCGATTCACGATTTTTTAATATTAATAATAAAAAATTCTACGCATAAAGCTTGACTTATTTTTGTCTGTTTTTAGTGTGAATATGCATCAAAAGGGGAGTTCGAATCAAGAAATAATGATGATAGGATGACGATAAGAGTAGGGTCAAAAAATGGTGACAAAATACATTTACATCAAAATCGAATGTCTATGCGCGTTGATCATCATAAATTCTATCGTTTACTTACACAAAATACACAAGATAATACTGAGCATCGGAATTACACAGATAAGAATGAATTACTATTATTATCTGTTATTTAACCCTGTGAATCCCGTCAAATGTACATTGATGCGCTCATTGTGTTTATGATTTCACTTACTTGGCCATTTATTTATAATGACGATCATTTAAAGGAAAAAGTCTTAATTCAGTAATTTAATTTGGTTAACATTTTGCATGCTTAAATAAGAGTTTGATATTTATTCAGATTTATGATTTTTAAAGCAGCGATGTTTGCGGATAAACATCAGGGTAAGTCATTAAAGGAGGCATGGAGAATCCATATGAAGGTAATTATATATTATGAATAGTTATATGCAGGCACTCCAGAACGTCCAAAAAAGTAGGGGGACAACATATTAAAATTAGTTTTCGTTTCGTTTCTATTGGTCACAAACAAACGTATGTATGTACATGTGTATAGGATTACACAATATTTTTCGTTAGTTCGATCATATAAGCATGCAAAATATAGAACTTAATTTTTTTCCCCATTTGTTTTTAAAGAACAAGCTTTCATAGAAGACACCAATTAAATCTCATAAATTAGAAGCATTTACCTACACACACTAAATACTATCAAAATTGTACTAATTTCAAATAGAGGTATTAAAGAATCATTGAACTGATTGGCGATCTATTTCCAGGAATGCTTCAATCTGTTCTTTCATTTTTGGTCTGACATGGTCCAAGTGTAGAACCATTCCTCTGGATGTGTTCAACAATTTTCTTCCAAGGAAAATTCTCCAGTAGATTTACTGGTTTAGAAGTGCATGACCTTTTCCATCCGTTGTAACAGACCAAATTTTGTGTCGGTGAATTTTGTTTATGTAAATGTTTCACCAAACAACATTATTTCATGTAAATAGGACTTTTGACATCACAAGGTTAAGAAAAGGTTAATTTGATTCTTGAAAGTGGAGGACAGCAGTATAGCCTGCCACTCCCTGACTTTTTTTGGGAGGGACAATGTCCCTCCTGTCCCCCCTTATTCCGGAGCGCCTGGTTATATGTTAATATAAAGCTTCTTTCGACGGCCTTAATATCGACTTCCCTGCAGGACAACAGAGACAGGTGACAAATATTAACGTTGTCGAAGTATAAGAAAGCGAAAGGGAATGGCCCAATTATTATTAATATAAGAGTAATTGGTTCTTAACTATTAAAAACGCTAAAATCAATAACAACTCCTCGTAACCTAACATCTTGTATAAGTATACTTAATATTCCATTGCTTTTGTTTATTTCACATGACACCGACGTTATATAATATTTTAGCAATTACAAATAATTAAGACAATACATACTAGAGTTTGCTTTGCCAGAAATCATCATAACAATCAGTTCATTTTGCTCTGCCGCGTTTTTACTATCTTCACGCACATGTCACACTGGCCGATGTGCCCAGGTAAATACACTAATTGGCATCACTTCCAGATGCTTTGAAGTTCTTATAATGTACGATTACAAACAAGTGATAAATGTATGAACTCGTAGGACTTATAATGGGACATGTCCGTCAACCTCATAATTGTGTATAGATTGGAGCTGCAGAAATCTACACCATATAATGATTAATCGGTTTGAAACTGCATTTGTTTTTAATAATGGCAGTACCTAGCTAATGCAAAGCCGGAATGAATTTTTTTGAATGTTAGCATTCCTACAACGATCTTCCATATGCGTAAAAAATCAATCTGACGCTTTTAATGAATGTGTGGTTTTATCGGCGACGTCAATTTTAATAACAATAACATCAAATACCAGCTCATGTTCAAAGAACCACCTACAAGGTTAATAATAAGTTAATTAAATTATCTACAATTGATAGAACAGTAGTTCTCACAAGTTCCTTATCCGCAAAGTACAAATCCCCATGCTTGATCTTCAAAGACTGCAAGGAATTCACGTAACGCTTCATTAGTGGCGAATTTGAAGCCATCGATAGGGACGTCAAAGCATTTGTAGAGTATTCGTACACTGACCCCAATTTATAGAAAACAGTAATGATAACTTGGAAACCATTCACCGCTCTGTATAGGAGTGCCAATCTAAACATATGGTTGGGTGATCGAATACTAAGATACATAGCTAGCACCACCTCTTGCACGCTGTACGCTTGAACCACAACAAGCACGTGTTTAGCCACGCTATTGATGCCATTTATCAAAATTGTCAATGACCGGTACACTTTTAAGAATTTCCAAGTATATCGATTTAAAGCGTTATCCCTTTCACCCGAGTGTTTCCTGTAAAAATCAATAGTAACAACATAACTAGAAAGTATTTTCACAGAACTAGATAAAAGCATTGGTTAAATTGGAAAATACCGGAATTCTTCTAAAACTTCAATCACAATGGTTAAAACTTCAATCCCTGTATGCAGCCAAATAAAAGCCGTAGACGTAGCCGCAAGTATGATATAAGTTCCAACGGCGGCAGAAAAACAACGCTTTGCATATGTGAGCTCATGTTTAGTAGGCCACAACAGCGATGAAGGAAAAATTTGGTAATGTGCATAAGTAAAGATGCACACAAATGAGATTGGTAAAAGCACTGTGCCAAAAATGAAAGACGATAGAATCACCAACCCTCCACTGTGTCTGCTCGGTCGTAATAAGTCTTGCTCTAGAAATATATGAATTTGAGTGTTACGACAATGTTTTTAACGTAACAAACAGTAAAAATCAAAATTGTATTTACAAATTGGTTCACCAAGTTTAGCAGATTTGGCAAAATATACAGGCGGAAACGTCAAATTTCGTTAACATCAGCTACTACTAATAATTAACTAATATAATAAAAACTATTAGAAATGTATTACTTACTTTCCAATGATGCTCGGAAGAGACGAATCTGCTTAAGAATATGCAAAGCATCAGGTAGATGCGGTGTGAGGAAAACTGTCGTTGCCAGCACAATTCCTACCGTATTGAATACAAACAGATACCAAAGAGTCGATACCACGTAATCACTCTCGGTTGTGTAGGATAGGTAAGTTCTATAAATGATGAATAATCCATACATCAGACCGCAAAGCTGATTAAATAGCCATCCTAAAATTTGATATGGGTCTTTGGTGATCTCCGGGATATCCAAGTCTTTATTCCAACTACAGGGAGAAGTGTACAGACACTGCCCATACATAATTCCATAAGAGAATGCTCGATTTGAATGCCTTTCAAGGAATCTCAGTATTGAAACTTTAATTGATCCTGATACCAAATGGATTGTGTAGTGTCTGTTAACATGCATTTTCCTATACGATTTATGCTGGGAAATACTGGAAAAAAATGGACGAATTGTTTTTTGCAAATACGAACGCATTCCAGGTTGTAAAAATATGCTTTTATATGAACACTCGAGTGGACTTCAGACCCATTCTAAGAATTAGAAACAATGAATTTTGTAGTAATTGAAACGGTGTCTGTTCATTATCCACCAAATGAAATAAAATTGAAGTTATGTATCGAAAATTACGGAGTAACGTTATTTGTCCTGTAGTTTGTTTTATTTACTCAAAGGTTTTCGTTTGTAATATTATTCGTTAAATGTAGTTTACTTGCTGTTTTATTCTTTTTCCTTATGATTTTACAGCACCGACTCGAGTTGGTTACACTGAGTTTCTAATCAGTTGTTTGAGAAACTGTGATTGATTCCGAAATCAATATAAAATCCAATGTTGAAATTTGCTAAATGTGTTTTCCATATTTACATGTGGTTACCATATAATACAATGCTCGGCATGGGTACAGAAACCTCACACCCGTTCACGAATATCGGGGACAACTAAATGCCGTACATACATTACACAACGATAACTCGGGCAATTGTTTTGACCATCCGTGCTAATTATTGAAATTAAATGCAGTGCATGTATTCACAAGTTACCTGTTCCTGTGATGTACTCTAAACGTTTGCCTGTACCCGTGTACCAGTTGTTTGTACTCGACATTACTCTTCTTCGCTGCAATGTTGGCGGATGGAAAACGCCCACCAATAGTTGCCAAATAATTTGTCATTGTTTAATTATTCTATATTTTGCCAGCCAATGTAAATCCCCTGTATTTTATCCATTGTCATTATACAATACGATTATCCTGCTTGCAATGATTTTAAAAAACATTTTCGATCATTTATAGCACAATTTTGTTAAACACTGAAGAAGTTCAAATGCATTGCTTCAATTTCAACTTCAAGTTGCTGACGTACACATAATTGACGATGATCAATTGATGATTATTTGCTAACTAGACATTCGCATTGGATCAAGATTGGTAGTCAATTGCAAGAATCCACCAATATGTTTAATGAACAACAGATACTGCGAAACGCTGCTCCCCAAATCTTCATACGCAATATATAAGTACGCTAAAATTATAAGTGAATTTAACGAATATATTATTATTATGTGAATTTGTATATAAATTAAACAATTTCGTAATTCCTAATGGTTCAATCATAGTTTCTTTTGATGTTGAATCATTATTTACTAATGTTCCAATGAATGAGGCGAGAAAAGCAGCCATAGAACGATTGAAATCCAATGATGCATGGAAAAAAGAAACGAAGACAAGATTAACTATTGAAGATTTGGAACCCTTTTAGAAATATGCACAAATAATACATATTTTGAATTCAGGAACAGAATGTATGGACAAGATGATGGTTCGCAGATGGGAAAACCAAATTCAGGTACGATTCCTGATATCTATCTTCAGAAGATTGAAAACAAGTTACATCAAGAGAACAGTTCTATACACTTCTAGGTACGATATATGGATGACATTTTTGCAATTATTTGTGCTGATGCGAAATTGTCACTTCTCAATCAATTAAATAGCTTCCATTCTAACATAAAATTTACTATTGAAGATTAAATTGAAGGTCAACTTCCATTCTTAGACGTTCAAGTAACTCAATGCAATGATGTACTAAAAACCAAAGTATTAAAGGCAACACATACTGGTAGATATCTAAATTTCCAATCTTTTCATCATCCTTCAAACAAGATATCAGTGTTTGATGCGCTTACTCAAAGAGCATTTAGCGTATGCAATGAAGAATTTCTTGACGAAGAATTACCTCATATACGTATCACTGATAAAAATGGCTATCCAAAGAAGTTTATTCAAAAGAAAATTGAAAGGATGAGAACAAAATTTAATGTTTCAAATCATTATCGTACAAATTCAAATGAATCAATAGTAACAATCATGAATAATAGTCCAGGTATTCTAATCTGTGATAAAGAAGCAAGACGAATAGATTAAATTATTAATAATATGAGTATAGAAGAATTTTAAATGGAAAAACAAAGATGAGTACCTATTCCTTTCATTGGCACAGCTTTCAACAATATTGCAAATCTCCTCAGACGAACATTTAAATGGAAACCTACATTCACTTTACGTGTCAAAATTAGGAATTGCTTAAATAATGTGAAATACCGCGAAGATTTAAACATGGGAGGAGAATGCCAGATAAAATGTGATTCATGCAATGCTACATACATTGGAGAAACACGACGTCCTCTAGGAATCAGAATCAATGAGCGCAAATTACATGTTGAAAAGAACAATAACAAGAATTCTGCTGTAGCTAACCATATTCATAAGACAAAATTGAAATATCGGATTAAATGGACAGATTCTAAATTCATCTTAAAAGAGCCAATGCCATTTTTGAGAGACCTTAAAGAAGGACTAATAATTCAACAAAGTAAACTTCCTTTGATGAACGTCAATAAGGGTTACATACTAAGTGATGCTTGGAAACCAATTATTCCAAAACTGAATCTGATTTTTTGATAATAATCAAATACTACAATTTAAAAATAGTTGGTATTTATAATAAAAATGAATTCCATTGAAACCAATAGAAATGCGAACAAAATTAATGAATGTTATTATTATTAGTGAGGAAAGGTAGTGAATCCTTGATGTAGTTGTAAATGGAGATACAAAAAGCAAGCAGTCACCGAAAAGCCAAACAAAGTATTTAAGTTATCCTAATTTTTACATTTATAATTTATTTAAAGGCTTTGGTGCTTCCATTCTTGTCAGTTTTTGTCCCATAGAAAATTCTGCCCCGTCCTGAAATCCTCAGTACAAAAATGTAAGTCAAGATTCCGTCCTGAAATCCTCTGGGCGTCGCGTCGCGAATAGAATCTCTCAACGTTTTGTAGTAAAATGCTGGGTGTGTTGCACTAAATAGCCTAATACAAATGACTAAAAATAATGCGGCAACTATTATAGTCCTTTGGTTAAAAGGTAGAGCGACTCTGGAACAAGAAACCGAGGCACACAATTATAAGACAACACCCAACGAAATACTTGTCCCACATACCAACGGTGATAACATTATGTACTAGTTTAATAGTATTAATTATTGAAGTATCAAAAATTCTTATTCTCTGTTAATACCTTAACAACAAATAACAGTTTATTTATTTGACATTCCAATCAACATGGATACGACCAAGAAGAATTCAAGAAACTACTTGCTCGATTTGTAATAATTGCAGATCATTAATTCGCGTTCACGGAAACAACTTCATTCATAGAACTAATGTGTGATGGATGGATGAAACAGTAGATTTACTGGTTTAGAAGTGCATGACCTTTTCCATCCGTTGTAACAGACCAAATTTTGTGTCGGTGAATTTTGTTTATGTAAATGTTTCACCAAACAACATTATTTCATGTAAATAGGACTTTTGACATCACAAGGTTAAGAAAAGGTTAAGTTGATTCTTGAAAGTGGAGGACAGCAGTATAGCCTGCCACTCCCTGACTTTTTTTGGGAGGGACAATGTCCCTCCTGTCCCCCCTTATTCCGGAGTGCCTGGTTATATGTTAATATAAAGCTTCTTTCGACGGCCTTAATATCGACTTCCCTGCAGGACAACAGAGACAGGCGACAAATATTAACGTTGTCGAAGTATAAGAAAGCGAAAGGGAATGGCCCAATTATTATTAATATAAGAGTAATTGGTTCTTAACTATTAAAAACGCTAAAATCAATAACAACTCCTCGTAACCTAACATCTTGTATAAGTATACTTAATATTCCATTGCTTTTGTTCATTTCACATGACACCGACGTTATATAATATTTTAGCAATTACAAATAATTAAGACAATACATACTAGAGTTTGCTTTGCCAGAAATCATCATAACAATCAGTTCATTTTGCTCTGCCGCGTTTTTCCTATCTTCACGCACATGTCACACTGGCCGATGTGCCCAGGTAATTATCCCTGCCTGAATAAATATGTTTAAGTTTTTACTCTTCAATTTCACTATAATTGCATTGGTTTTTTATACAGCGACGTTACAAAAGACTGGAAGGAATGTATTATTGTAAATACAGAATGTGCAAGCGAGGTTAACGGCATTGATTAAGTCCCATCCAGGAAAATCCACATTTACAAGCTATTAGATTTATTTTCGCATCCAGTAAAGAACTGATATTCATTGTTTTAACGGAACTATATTTTTTACTGTTTGAAAACTTGTTGAGAAGTGTCTTATTGAGATTCAGAAAATACTTTAATCAAACCTGACCGTTGTTGTTTACGGTGTTTGTAGCGTGGCAAACTTTAAAAAATATTATTATTTATTAATTAATATTAAATATTTTTATTCTCATTCTGCAGACATATAGTAGTGCTAATTAAATGAAACGAGACATGAGTCAAATTTAACTAAAAACGAAAATTTTTCAATAAAACCGTTATTTATTTTATGTGCCACTATAACGTCGTTCCCTTATAACGTCACATTTTGGGAGATTTATTGATTTCGTTATAAAGAGAGTCGACTGTAGTCAATTCCTAAATTTTGAACAATTCCAGATAATTTAATAAGTTGAAATTACTTAAATGAAGTATATTAATGAAGTATTTTATTCGGTGCCTAGAAATATCTATTTTCACTTTGTTTAGCTTGTACCACCAATGGAGCTGTTTATATTCTTAGTATTGATAGTTAAACATTTTTCTCATTATTATTTGATTATTGACTTCAAATACTTACCTGAAAATTTGTTGATGCATGGTTCTGAAGTTTCCTTAGCAATCAATCCAAACCTAGTTTTGAATGATAAAGGAAAATCTAGTTGAAGAACCGCCGGTGCGTGAATTAAAAAATAATGTCTGTATGTTATTATTTTTGAAGCAATGATAATAGGCCTAGTTTTATTAATCTCATGGACACGGGTCAATATTTCAGGTCACAGGGTAAAGAAATGTTAAGCAAAGTTGGGGTTTTAGCCGAATGTCAACTTCTTGATTTTGTAGTTCTTAAAGAAAATATTTTGACGCTAGAGACGTTTGCCAAAATGAGCTGGGCTATTATTACTTGTAATATAATAAGAAAAATCATGTTTGAAGAATACAGGAAGTATAAATTAGTAATCATGCTTTCAATCCATTGAAAAGCGAAATATAATTAAAATTGTGTGAACTCCATTATAACACTCTAGAATTGTAAAAGTTAATTAAATCCACAACTTTTGTAAAGGTACTAACAATTTAAAATAATGACGACATTTTTGAAAAGAGAACGAACTTCTTAACGTCCTTCAAAATTTAATAGTGAAGTACTTGCAATATATTTCTAACTTCAGTAATAATTATTCAAACCCTTGTCTGAAATTTAAAGCATCATTCAAAGTGTAATTATTATATTCAGAAAAAAGTTTTGCACAATAATACCTCCCTATTAGTGAAAACATTTCAGCTCTAACCAATGAGTGCATGTTCTCAAAATCCATTTCTGCACCTTACTCACATATTAACTATTGTGTTAAAACTCCATTAAGCTGCCACCTATTTACTCCAGGAATTCACCAAAATCATTCCAAGTAACACTGACTTGTTTTATGCTATTTTCCAAAATAATAAAGCATCAACATTAATTCCGTGTGTTTTCCTTGTCACCATTAATATTTACAACAAGAGTACGGAATAAATATTCTCTGCGGAAAGGTGAACAAATAATTACGAACACGAAAGTGAAAAATATTCCGAATATATGCAAAACAAAAATTAAAACATTTATCAAGCAAAACGTTCTACATCAATATTTTAATTGTGGACTTCATCGTAAAATAGGGGCACAATTGTCTATAAAAATTTCATCTTAAAAGCGGAAAAAAGTTTAATATCCAAACCATGAAAACCCGAGTTGTACTGTTATGGTTAATCGCATTTTGCCCCATAGTTCTATCAGAAACAATTTTTGGGGGTGACAATGTAAATAAAATTGCTTCTGGATTCAAATCCTGCATTCTTAATTTTGTTCAGGTGACGAAACCTATTGACTACAGTAAAATAACCACACCGTTTATTCTACGCGTATTTCGGGGTAGTAGATACAGCCCGACTTTGAGTAGCAAATTTCAGTCCTTCAAAGAAAGGACAATTCGTTGTTACGTGGTTTTCGTATTTTTTGAGCCCCACAAGTCACTTCAGGAGAAATGCGTGACATCAGTGTCATCAGAGGGTTTCTTTCAATATAGATTTTGCGTTGACACGCGGACAAATTTTCTGGCATGGGTGACCAATGCTATGCCTCACGCACTTGCGCGTTCAAATTTACTCATTTTGTTTCGACAAGATTCAGTCCCCACTGAATTTCTTTATCGTCTTTTAAAACATATTTACACCCATTTACCAGGGAGTCTTATCTTTCTCATATTTCCTAAAATTTTAAAAACAGTTGACAAATTTTATAAAATCGACGTTAATTTTAATGATACAACAAAATACAAGAAATCAAGTACTGTCGGGGGTTTCTCTGGCTATTTCAATTTGCACGGGTCTTCATTAGATTCGCTGGACTATTTTAATTGCGAAGCTTCAAAATGCTACAAGATGATGATCGCAGCATTTGACCGTGCAACTAACAATGGTAAAAATATTTTGTGGCAGTTATCAATGTTTCCCAATAAATTGGAACGTAAACTTGGTTTCAAATTAGGCAGCCCATTTCAACGGAACAACCCTTGGAATATTATGAACACAACGTATGAGTTTTTAACCCACGATTTGGAGACAAATTTGACAGAAAATGTCCATGTTCGTGAAAGTCCTCATATTATTTTTGGGTTTGCTCACTTCGACGATTTAAAACTTCCATGGCGTTGGCTCTTTTAAAGAATTCCCAGTTTCGTACACCTCTCAAAAATTTTTCATCACCTCTGATAACGCACAGGCGGTGATCCTTGAATTTAAAATTTACACCAACCCATTTGACCTCCAGTGTTGGGTTGGGATTGCTAGCCTTGTACTCCTAGTGGGATTAATTTTGTCCTCACATTTTTTTTCAGCGAGTCAGTCCCATTTTGCAAAACGATTTACGCTTGCTGTCTTGTCAGTATTTGAAAGTCTCATTGATCAAGGGATGAGTACTCCAAAAAATGGGGCAAAACTATCAACATTTATCCAGTCCAAATCCAGAAGTTTGGTACTGACTGCATGGCTTATTTCAGGAATAGTTCTATCGAATGGCTACAAAAGTTTCATGCAAACAGCAGTCATAACAGGATCGGATTTTCGAACCAAATGGAGAAGATTAGATGAACTCGAGAATTTTACATTATTCATTCCAACAGGTGCCCATTATGAAACATTTCATGAGCCCTACATTTATGTCGAATGTAACATAACCGGGAAGAAATGCCTACGAGAATGTTACTCCGAAGGTTATGAAAACTTCGGCTGCACAAATCTTCACGATCCAATTCAAATTCATCGTAACAGTTCAAAAACAATAGTTGCGGGGCAGTTTCAACCATTTTGTGACGAGAATTTGGATTCAATTTTTAAGTGGAACCTTACACTTCCCCAAACGGCATTGGTAGTGTCTTCCAGGGAATTCGAGTACCACTGGGACAGGGTGAGTCAGAAAATGAAGCAAACGAATTCTAAATTTGCGCATAATAGCTATAGGGGAAGGGATCGTTTACTTCGTTCCGGAACTTCTTTCTAAGTCGCAAAATATTTTGATGAAAGGTACCACTACGTAGCGAAACGGGCCAATAGTATGCTCAGCTCTGGCTTGTATTTACTGTGGGAAAAATGGGACCGGATAAGATTTCCAGAATGCAACTCTGATTTTCGAAGGAAGGCTTTGGATGAAAAAAACGTTAAAGCTTTGTCGATGGAAAGCTCGCTGATATTGGCTTTGTATGTATTTCTATGGAGTCTGTCAGCATGCTCACTGATTTTTATTACTAAACTTTTTATTTGAGCAGAGCAGTTTTTAAATGGTGGTAAAACTAATTAATAAACACATTTTTTTTGTTCGTTTCATATTATATCATACCTAATTAAATACACGAAATAAGTCCAGTTTTATCGTTTGATATATGTAAGGTTTAATTATTACTAAGTCAGAAATTTTGC
This sequence comes from Allacma fusca, assembly GCA_947179485.1. Lineage (NCBI taxonomy): Eukaryota > Metazoa > Arthropoda > Collembola > Symphypleona > Sminthuridae > Allacma > Allacma fusca. The sequence continues at coordinate 74,237,033 of OX359246.1, read as the reverse complement.
TGTAAATAATTTAAGTAAGTAGTGAATTAAAAATTATCAAAATACACTTCACGCAGTTCCAACTCAAGCCCATATGTCGGGTTAAGAATTCTTTAGATCCACACCCGTTCCAAATGTTTTGGGTGACAGTATTTTTAACCCAAAACCCCAATAATTTTTTAAATCTGCACGTCACTTACATTTAGACAATGCTCAAGGTTTCTATATAATCTACATCATATTTAGCGTGTTAGTCGAAAATTATGCAGTAAATATAACTGCGGTCCCCCTGTCCTCTGAATGCCTTAGCATCGAAATCTAAAATATTCATAAGTTTGATTTTTATTTATCTCGCTCCAAGGTGAGAGAATGCGCTAATTGGTGGATGACCTAGAACTTTTTGGCAGAGAATATTAATGAATTGCAATCTCACCTCAATAAGGAATTCATTCTCTCATGGATTCAGGGGGATAAGTGAAAACCAATGTTTCGAGTATTTTACCCTATTCGACCCCTAAAATAAACGGGTGGACTACAATTCTTGCTATTTCACACCAAAAAAGTATCAAACTATTTTACCAATTTGTAGCCTAGGTCTGATTACTCGCTCATTATCGTATGAATTACAAGTTTTTATGCGTATTGAAATTCGAAAATAAAATAAGTAAAAAGATAAAAGTTAAGAGGCTCGTATAAAAGGGCCATGAAAAACCTACACATCTTTTCCCATTCTTCATTACATAGTACGTTTAGGTGCATACAAGTAGATATGTAAAATTATCTACATATATCAAGTATCGGCGTTTCTTTGTTTTAACGCAACCAGGTCGTGGGAATGCATTCCCATTTAAGATTTGCGAGCTTGAGAAGTGAATGGACGAATGAAGTCAAGAAAGGTCCGCTGTGGTCTGAACTGACTGGTGGTACAGCCCATAAGCATTTAGTACAGGGAATCCGCCAAATTATTTTTCTTAGTCCGAGTATACCATATATGTACATACATACGTGCGTATACACTAGCACAAGATTTAGGTATATATATGTGATATTTCATAAGCAGGTGTTGCAAAATACCCAAGTCAATCAAAACGTCACTCGTATTCACGAGAATCTTTTGCAGATTTTTAAAAGTTATCACAACATACATTTAACCTACTTCTGACATTTTACCCTCTCGTATCTCGGGAACTAGATGTTTTGGAAATTGATAAAAAAATCAATCGATTGCATTTTCTGTGGTTGATTTAACGATTTATTCAATGTGGAGTGAACAACAAATATTCCCAACTCCCATACCTGCTAGTGTTAATATTCAAGACGCTTTGGAATATCGTTTTTAATAATTAAGGAAAACTTAAGTGCGTGTAAATGTGTAGTGTAACATTGTTATTAACCACTCAGCAATTATTGTTGTGTTTATTGTCATGAATATTCGGTGATTTTCCTATGTATTGGCACAACACTTGCCAATATATGGAGATGCCACTACATCCCACTAAATTTAAATCCGGAGGAGAATCTAATGATGTCAATATGAAGGGTATGTCATTTAAAAGCGGAAATCACTACAGAGGAAGGTAACTGCAATCAAATATATAGTTATTGTGCAGGGAAAAAACTCCAAAAAAGGAGGAGGCAAAGTTTCAAAATTTGTATATATATATACATGTACATGTATGTACGTACATGTTTACTATGTAATATTGGAAAGATTTTCTATTATCTCGTATGATAAAAAATAGTCTAGATAAAATTAAACGCCAAAAATTCAACATTTAATTCTAAAATTTCGAATAAACGTTCAACACATGTGGCAATAAATTATTTAAAATCAGTCACACAAGCGATTGTATTTGCCCATCGTTAAATGCTGTTTCAATGGGAACATGAGCTTAAAATTCTTTGCTCTTGAACCTTCTTCAGATTCCTCCTGCTCTTGCTCTTGGACAGGTTGGCCAGCCTAGTGGGCTTTGCTAGCCGGGTGCAGTTACTTTCATCCGATTTATCTCCTAATGACATCCCAAAGAAATGACATGAGTTAGCAATAATTAAGGAACACGTTAGAATTTCTGATATTACAGATATTTTACGTACTACAATCCTGCCAACTATCGCATTTATATTCTCCAGGGATACAAAGTCCATCGTCACATTGAAACTCCGACTACAATGTGGAAAGGTTAAAATTAAGCATCCACAAAAAATGAACAAATCTGGTTCCTCCAATATTTACAATAAATCAACTTACCAGATTACAATTACAATCGGCCTCATCACTGTCGCAGTCCCATTCGCCGTCGCAAGCCTACATGGATAAATGGATTATTTGTTATTAACATCCTCGTTATGACTCACCAGTTCCATACAGCTTCTCATCAACAAGAAATTAGGATTAATTGCCAAAAGAATCTACTCACCTAAATGGAAGGAATACATTTACCATCAGTGCACATGAACTGCAAGAAGCAAAAAAATCATTTGGTTTAAAAACGAAAGTCCAAAATCAATTACAACTTACTATGGACAATTAAAACAATTAACTCACTCCTGGGCAAGGAGGGCAATCTTTTTCATCTTCTCCTTCAGGACAGTCACGGTCAAAGTCGCAGAACTGCATAAAATTAAGTTTCACATCAGCTACTTTTAACATGTAATTATTCCAAACCAACTTGACAAAAACGAGTAACTCTACTTTGCAAGTACTAACAGAGCATATCTCTATGTAAAAATTACTTGACTAATTGAAATAATAAATCTTGCAGTGTGTATTGGTACTTGAGCATATCCTCGCTAAAGAGGCAAAATGATCTACGTGTTGTTTTTATGTAGGATGTACACCATTTTGCCATCATTTTCTGTAGAGGATGTAGATGCTACACAAAAACGTAGCACGTAGATCATTACAGATAGTACATAGGAAAAACTTACTTGTGAATAAAAAATGCATTCCCCAGAGTTTGCGGCATTGGTACTTGAAAATTTAGAACAAGCATTTCATATTTTAGTTATCAAATCAATAATACCCCTTTTAATTGCCCTCTATTAATGTGCAAGGCTACGCATAAGTGCTTACCATTCCTGCGGGGTAATAACAATCTTGCTCATCCCATCCGTTGCTACAATCTTTATAGATGCCATCACAATACTGTAAGTATCATTAAAAATGTATTCATGCTCAACAAGCGAATTAAATATTATGAGGTTATACGTAGATACAAAACGTTCTGAAAATTACCCATCTTTCTGGAATACATTCGTCCACAGTTCCCTCACAAAACACCTGAAAATAATTATTGTTCAAGGTTAAAATAGGGAAACACAAATTTAGAAATTTTTACCTCTTCTTCTCCACAAGTCTGTCCGTTGGTATATGCTACCAGAAATAGGGTTCCATTAGATGATTACGTATGTGCAAACAGCAGTTGTCATTACTTAAACATGTTCAACTCGGCCATAATTGGGAAACCCAAGTACTGACTACTATTTTTCATTCGAAAGCTCTTCATCATACGCTCAAGTGTTGTAATGAGGCAAGCTGTATATCTCTCTGTAGAACTTACTTGAGACTGACAGGTACTTGATATAGACTTGACATGCTTTTTGAATGCTGTGGATATTGAACTACGTAATACAGTATCCTTCAAAATATAACTGGAAGGTGTTGCAATAGCTAAGGTAGAAGCAATTCAAACAATGTCCGAATATAAGCTTTACTTCAAATTGAAGTGAATAAACACCCGTGGTCAGCATGAGTACTGTGCGGTCGTGGAAAAAGTTCCAAAGTGGGCAAGAACCCAATTTTTACGAAAGTGTTCATGTACTCAGAGATTGGGCACATATATGGGTAGGACATTTTCCCCCAAAATGGGCACGTGTGTAGTGTGGAATCAAGCTGGTCGTAGCGTTGGCTCATCAAGCTCAGGTGAGCTTAGGAAAAATTGTTCCAGTCCACACATTTGTGATTGGGTGGAAGTTCTGTTCGCGCGAAAGTAATGTCCACCGAAGCTGCCCTTTATCGGCTTGTTAACTACGTGGAAAAGGGCCTACAAAATAAGGCAATTGTCATTGCAATCCTTGCTGACATTAAAGATGCTTCCAATAATTTGGTGTTCAAAGCAATGCATAATGCCTTGAACAGAACTTGACCATGCAATCTGACGATAGATAGAGCACATGCTGCGACCCAGAATTGTCTGTTCTACGTTAAGAAGCTCTTACAGGGAGATACGGGTAGAGCGGGCAGCACCACAAGGTGGTGCGTTGTCACCAGGGTTGCTGATGTTTTTGATTTTTTTGAAAAAATCAAGTAAAACAGATTTATTTGATTTAAATCGGATTTTTTTTTATTTAAATCAATATTTTATGATTTAAATTCAAAATGTTATCGTACGATAGAATTTCCGTACACATTTTTGGATTTTAATTTTCCTAATATTATTGTGCACTGTTGACACTAATGAAACTTAAACAATCAATCAAACGTATTGATAGAAAATTACAAAGGCAAGTAAGCTACCTACTACGAAATAAAAAGCTGGTTTAAGGCAAATTCCAAAGATCACAAGTACTTTTTATACTGTAACAATTTTGAATTAAATTGTCTTTGAAGCCAAACGCTGAGTAGGACAGATACCAGCTGTCTCATTTGGATTTTTATTGATTTATGTATACATACATATAATTATATAAAATGTGAAGTGTGTACATGGCACACAGTTTCGGGATGGGATGGTAGAATATGTTTAGACAGAAAAATTATTTGCGAATTGGGAATATACCGTTTAAACCAGTGTGAATATCTCTCCGTATAAGAGTGACATTTAAAAAATGCAAAATTCACAGTCAAATCTTTCCTCTTTAAACGGTACACTTTTAGAAAGATTGAATATTGGGATTTTTTTGTAGTTGCTTTGAGTTTATGTTAGTGGCGAGACAATTTCGGGATGTAGATATTGTCCCCGTGTTATTTCGGAACGGGATTGGGATACTCATTTTTGTCCCTGCATTTTGAAACGAGACGGAATCTTCTGTGGGACATATAACAATTGTCCCCAGCAGAAGCTCTAGTATTATACAACACTTCAAAACTCACTCATATCCAAATTTTATGGCACTGTGACAGCTTGACAGATAATCAATATGTCAACGTAACCAAATTATCCTGAAAATTATCAAAATCCAAAATGGTCTCACGCCAAGAATTTGCAAAAACAAAAAAATGCACGTTTTACAACGTTTGGAGACGTAAAATTAAGTTTTACCTAACCGAAAAAGTTGAAGAGTCCATTTTAATTTAGATCAATGATTTATTTGAAAAAAAATCAAATGATTTAAATCTTGATTTAAATCAAGATTTAAATCACCGTGATTTAAATCAATCCACCCTGGTTGTCACCGCTAATCCAGAATCTCGTCATGGATGAACTACTCTATTTGCTGGAGGTCAGATTGCAATCTGTCTGGTCATACGAATTTACTGTCGATGCACATCTTGCTCGAGTGGGCTTTCCCATATGTGCGGAAAGAAAAAAAGGTCTAGGCATCTTTGCCTCAAGGTGCACAAGTACTGGCCTTATTTTGAACCCCAATAAAACGGGAGCTGTGATTTTCACCAGGACTACACGATTGCGGATAAAGGACTTATCCTACCTTGGGAATCAAGTAGCCATTCTACCTAGCAATACATATCCAGTAGCTAGAAAAGCATCTCAAATGAAGATCGCATTGTCTTTTCATTGCAACAAGACGAGCCTATCATTACTTACAATCAAAAGCATGGTCGGTAAGAAATAGGGCATCCGTCCGAAGGTCGCCAGATGGTTGTAAACAGCAATTGCAAGACCTATTCCGAAATATGCAGTTGTTGTTTGACATCCTATTCTACACGTCAAGTATTCTTACACTAAATTAAATAGTGTACAAAGACGGGTATTTCACAGTATCACAAGTGCTTTTAAAAGTGCCCCCATCTCCACACTCGAGGTTATATTAGGCTTTATTCCACTAGGCTTACATCTACAGATAATAGCAGTCCGCACAATGCACATATTACGAGCCAGAGGTAATTGGCCGGGGGACTCTAGGACACTTGGACTGCAAGGAATATACTACTCTCTTGAGAAAAAGTGACAACATTGTCCCTGCTTTCATTGACACCGGTGAGATCCAAATCACTATTTGTCAAAAGTGTCTTTGGATAAGAGATCTTTCTCTTGAGACGACTGGCGTCATCTGTTTTTCAAAACCCGGGCAGCTAGCATGTAGTGGTTTTCTCTTCAGCAAAGGAAAGTGGGATCCTATGCAATACTACGTAGCGAATCCATCCGACTAGATATGCTCGCTACAATTTTCCAGTGCGTATTGTACGCAATCCTCTGCTGTAAGAAATGGCTTTGCACAAGCTGATTCAAGATAGGAACACATCGCTTTTTACAGTGACACTAAAAGCTTTCATCCCGCACTCAAAGGCGCCTGTACCTCATCCAGACTTGGACTTAACTGCCCGAAGGTGTTGTACAGAATATATAGAGACAATGCTCTATAATCACAATGGATACAAAGTTACAATAATTTTGCTGGAAATAAAGAAGCAAATATGTTATCAAAAGCTGCATACTTTGCGAACTCTGCGAGTTATTCAGGGAATGTCCTCTACTTTCTACTGCTACCTCAGTGATCAAACACATTGTTAGTAACAAGTTGCGGACACTGCACACCAATCGATGGCAAAATCTCAAAACTGGAGCTCACTCATGGGCACAGATCTGGAACTCACTTTATGGTAATAAATCGGTGATGTTTTTACGGCTCATATTAAATGACTCACGGGGGTAATTTCTTATCATGGAAGTTTCCAAAAACGCCTCTACAAAATAAGAATTGCTACCTTCCCTCCGTGTTTGCATTGTGAACTGGAGGATGAGGACGACTTTCACTTCTTAGCAAAATGCCCAGCTTTTACTATAATCAGAAATATCAATTTAAAATAATGTGTAAAAGCGAGCGAAAACGACCAGTTGTACTGAGCAGTCTCATCGCATTAAGTTAATAGGAAAACCACTAAAATTCACACAAACGTGCATGAAAATGTGGAGGAAAGTTCAATTCACATTCAGTCTATTTTATTTTTTGCCGCGCATCGTTCAAACATATGCAGTTTATTGCTATTGGTTATACCATTTACACTTAGTTTAATTCTTACGTAGGTATTCTTGCGTTCAGTCACGTTCACTCAAATTTAACGTTATATTAAAATGTTCAATTCACGTTCAGACTACCCGGCTCGTTAATTTATTCAGTTTAAACATGAATATTCAATTTAAAGTTCCTACTTTGAGTTTAAATGGTATTCGGATTTAAAAATTATGATTTTGCAGGGATATCTTCTGAAAATATTTAGTTCTTACCGTCAAAATTTTCATTACACCAAGGTAAGACGAATGCATAACATCGTATGTAAAGCCCGAAGCTATATTACAGTTTTTGAGCAGCAGTAACTGCGAGGCATTTTTAATTCATTGTAACTACCTTCTTTAAAGTCATTTGTTTCTAGTTTTTCGGAAAGAATTTTCAAGTCATCTAAAACAGTTGCTGCGTTCGATTACCGCAATCCTGATACTTAAATATCCACTTTCTGCATATGCGCTCATTATTCAACCAATTAGTTTCACCCGAATAAGGCACCACGGGCATCCCAAGTTTCCATTATATTGAATCGTTTGCCAATCAGTTCAATTCAAACTCATTTGATACATAAAATGGTACGTTTTGAGTTCACTTAAATCTCTAATTATTTCAGAAACGATCCATTAACGAACCAGTTCATTGAACTAATTGTTGCATGCATGCTGTGACCAATTTTTTTCTGTAGAATTCTGGTTGTGGTTCGATAAACAAAATAGTAGCTTAATACATTGAATTGTTCAAATTAATTGATTACATTGATTTAGAAATTGTTGAAAAACGTTATGTCGGTAAATTGCAATACATCTATCAAAACGTTTGTTCTTCAGCCTTTGAAGAGGATATTTGTTATATTGAAAATATTGCAATCTCTGGATTTTCTGTAAATGATCAAAAAAATGAAATAGGAAGTATGTAGAGACTTTAAATTACCTTCGACTGAATAATATTAAATTTACCACAAATTGAATCTTCCTCGTGTCATATTTTAGTAATTTAAAATAACAGGCTTTCACAAAAGAGAGCAAATGAAATTATACTATTAATTTATTAATTTCTAATTCGAACATCAAAATCAAAATTCAAAGAGTTATTGCACTGATTGGTGAGCGCGTACTGTCATTTAAAAAGTCGTAGTTTTAAAGACCAACTTGCCAAGATGATCTTACTCCGTCCTTTGGTAACTTGTTTTTGGAGATTTACAAGAGGGGAGTTGAATGTTTATAAATCTTCCCGCCTAATGAATTACCCCTACAATAAAACAAATCCTTCTTTTTCTAATGAAATATATCACATCTTCGAAGATTAAATTGATGAAACGCTCTTTCATTTGCAAGTTTCATGACAATTTTCTAGATCAGCCTTTTTGGGTATATAATTGTGTGCATAATGTAATTGACATTTATAATAATATTCGAAATAAAATAGTACCTGATGATACAAACTAAAAGACAGAAGTAACTCCAATAATAAATATTTAAGGTAATCTACTATGATAACTTGCTAGTAAAAAAACGAGTGTCAACCAAACAAAGCAAGGTTTTGCAAATTATTGATTTAGTATTGTAGAATCAGGAAACACAGGCTGTAGAAGATGCTTCTGGGCAATCTAGCAACGCAATGGCTTCGATATTTGAATTGTTAATACAAAATCAATTAAATACTTTCAGCAATTATGATTCCGGAGCTATTCTGTCACGAGTTATTATCGACCAGCGGCAGTGATGTGAGAACAATTTTGATTTATATAAACTCCTCAAATGATTTTAATGGGAACATGTAGTTTCGTTTTTGTTTTCAGAATATTAGTGGCTTCGATTGAAAGAGTTTTACTTGAACAATTTTTTATTATCATATGTATATTTAAAAGCAAAAACTATTGTCTGTGAAAATTTTATTTATTTGATGTCAGGATCTGAAATACAGTAGGTACATGCGGATACATTTATAAGCGTGATTAAATTTTTAGTGTTATTTCAACGCCGTTAATCTAACGATGCTACTTAGTTAGTGAAATAATTATCTTAATATATTCTAATGAATATTCCTATTTCTTCCGTTTAATGTCTTCAAAGGCGTACAAGTTTGTTTTTCAACACTAATTACAATATTCGCTGCTTCTACTTTTAAAAATAGTTCCATGCTAAAACACATTTCAAATACTAAATTGCTAAAAATTGCACTTAAATTTACTTTAGTTCTTGTCCCTTTTAAGACCGGAATTAAATGTTTAAATATCAGTAACTATTCAAAGTTAAAGCAATTAAAAAACATCAACTCGCTTATAAAATATAAAATAACAACGCCGCATGAAATCAAATAAATGAAAAAAAGAGTCTCAATAAAATTCGAACGCATCATCAAACCATGAACTTTCCTTTTCGGAATCATCAAATATTTAAGGCTATATTTTGAATCACTTAAAAACTCCATTCGTTCTCTAATCCAGTTGAAAATACCACTTTCCACAATTTTGCTGATGAAATTGACTAGATCATTAGCATCAATTTTATCAATAGACCAACCGAACAGTCCATCAAGCATTTTATCCGTTCCCAAAATAAAAGGTTTTTCTGACAAGGACTGACGTCGGAGTGAAGGAACGACGAAATTTAGTATTTTGCTTTGAAAGTCCAAAAACGCACTCCGATCACATTCAGACACTTCTTGTTCTACTAAACCAGGAGTAGCGTTAGCAGGCACAACTAGCCGTTTAATAATAGCCTCGCACTTTTTCTTGGTCTTCAAAAACGACTTTGACCCTGGTGATGAAAATAAATATTACGAGGAAGTTCCGTCTTTTCAGGAAAAATGTACACATCTTTCAGTTCCGCGAATGTTGTTGACCCTGTAATCGGTTTTGGTGCGGTAAGGTTCGAAGTAAGCACACCTTTGTAAGCATTACTCAAAACAATTGCAGCTAGTAACCAGAGAATAATCACGAACCTATATCGGGAGTTGAAAATATTTAAATAATTTGTGTTTTCTAAAAGACTTCCAATGGTAAATAAAACAACAACTGAGATTTCTATTCGATTCGGTGACATTTCGTACTTTAACACCACAACAAGAACTGCCATTGCTACTAGAATCGAAATCCAGACGATAATTTGAAATGGATGAAGATAAATTTGAAATGACCTTGAACTGCGTAAGCCGTAACACGATATGAATGTAAACCAGTCATTTCGCGTGCATACAAAACTTGAAGACATTTCCAATGGAAATTCTAGATGGATGACAGGGAGCAACTTGTTAATCCGACTGGATTGGTATTTTTGGTCATAAATGGTATGGTTTCATTGGAAAACCGGTCATGTACTATTTTCAGAATCACATACGAATACTCATTTAATCCCCTTTCAGTGAAAAGACGTTTCCCAGGAGCATCCACAAAATCAACAACTTTCGTTCTAATTGATACCAAAGCGTCGTAAACTGTGTAGCTGGTCCGACGTTCAATATATCGAGAATATAAATCCAACTGTTTACGAATTTCAAACGAAACGGAGGTGAAATCAATTTCGAGCAGTTTCTTGTAAACAGAACAACTCATGCAGAAAGTTTGCCATTTAGAAGTCACAATCCCGTCGGAAGTGTAATCAAGGGACACAAAACTAATCCAGTTGTCATCGTTTCTCTTATTTTTATTTCCAAATTTTCCAAACGCCTTCAAGCTCGATATAACTTGCCCACGTTCCGTAGCTAAACAGGCATATGGAACATGAGAGATCCAAACACCGGTGTAAAGTGTTTCAAATAAGAATTCTCCCAATTTATCAGGGCTTTGAAGGATTCCGAATACATTGTAGAGTACAATGAAAGATTTGCACCTTTGCTGCTTTACATCTGCTCTTCTAATCCAAAATATCTGGTTTTGTTTAGTACGTTCGTTATAACGAAACAGATTTTCATCCGTGTAGAACGAAATTGGATAAGTTGTTTCCCCAAAGTTCTCAATGCATATTCTGGGTGAATAAATTATTTGTCTACAGTTGCGGAAAGTGCTCTGGATTTTTTCAAGGCTTAAAAAGTTTATGCGAACAGTGCAATATTGCGCTGCCAAGTAACTACTGACAGTGAATGGTGAGGAGATTATTAATATAGTTGTTAATAATTTTACAGCGCTCATTGTTAACTGCGGTGTTTAAGCTTTGAATTTTAGGGTATAGAATAGGGTATTCGTCCAATCCAAATCAAAAAACTATAATGACTTAAGAAATAGGTTGGATTTTCTTGGCGTATTTGTATGTACGACTGTTGTCAGAGCATTTGATTTTAAACGTAATATCATATTGTATCAGCAGTTCGTGAACCAGAAATGTGGAAAGGAATGTAATCCGTTAATTTGTACAGTCACTGCATAAAAGTTGGTTGCGTGTTTAATTAGCGTAGTAGGCAGCATCTTAGTAAGCATGTGTAATTCATATGCTTGGTTTGTGTGATATTTTTTTAATGCACTTCTGAGTTGTTTTTATTTTTATTTGATTGGTTGGTGAAATTATATATTGCACTGCTTCCCCATTCGGCTGTACGTATATAGAAACATATGAGGAAGTACTTGGTGTCAGTACCTTTCTGGTTGAAGCAACATCTCTGTCAATATCATTAGTTATTTGTATTATTGGTGAAAACTAAAAAGGGTTGCATAGTTCATATACATATGCACGTACAATTAGCAGTCAGACAGAGTTAAAATGCAAAATAGCATAGCTATCGAAGGATACTCACATGATTTCTAATATTTGATGTTGTAGCAACATTTTTGTGTCAGTACTATTAATACATTTGTATATTTAAATGAAATAAAAACTTTCTGGAGGTTATTTACATATGCACTGTCCACCATGTAATGAGACCACGTAATTCTGCATTCGTGACCGCGGAAGTTCCTTCAATACAACCAATAATTCTTTCAAACCGTACTTCGTGAGTGCTCCCGTTCTCATAGGTTACCCAATAATAATTCTAACCGTTTTCGTTCAAACATGCAAATTTGGTTATAAAAAATTTAAACTGATTATGATATTATTGTTATTTGTAATAACTAAATTGTTCAAAGTAGAGCAAACCTGTTTGGTTGAAATATTTGTACAAGTAAGGTAATCAGAATTTCTTGTTTTCGTTCTCATTCTTTTGGGAGAAAAGTCTTGCCGTGAAGAGGTAAAGGCTAACATCAAATTAATTCCATTATTCGGAATGGTGGAGCTCAGCCCTTTCTAGAACTTTGTTTCGACTTTACAAGCGAAGTATATAATTACTATAGAGTTATAAAAATTCAAGGATAAATATACTGTAAAGAACGTATGGCGTTGTCGAATTTGGATTTCCATAAACCTGGAACGTTTGTCGACGTTTTGAAGTTTCGGGAAAACCTTTTGAACCCCATGAGTAACCCCATTGTAGTTTCGGTGTAAATCTTATGCAATGTTTCAGTTAAAGTTATTAAGAAATTCTCCATTACTTTTTCACTTAAACCATACGTTACATTTTGAAGGACTAGTGATGAACTCCAACTAGTGGTGCAGATTGACAAGGTCACACTGTGCAACTATTTAAACTCCAAGCAAGGAGAAATCACTGTCTCACATACAAAATAAATTATTACAATGCAGCACGAAAACAAAAGAATGAAATAAAGGGGTGTAAAAAACTTCGAACGAATTTTCTAGCCACGAATTTTTACTATAACCTATTTTTATGCTCGTTTGTGAAAGCCAATTAAATTCCCTTCGAAGCGTTGAATTTACTTTTTTGTAAAATTTTGAAATTGTGCTTTCGAACTACAAATGGAAAAAAATTAATTGTTTGTAAACCGGAATAAATTGGAATACGTTGTTTATACTGTTAACCGTTTTTTGGACTGAGGCAGAAAAATGCTTTCGGATATTCTGTGCTTTTACAGTTTTTTATATTTCTTTTTAGTTTTTTTATTGCAATTCATGCATCCTTCAGATATCATGAAGACACCTACAAATATAAGAAATGTCGCTGAGCTGCTCTTAAAAAACCGGCATTGGCTGATATTTATTAGAGTGAGTATGGAACAAGATACTGTATATCAGATCGCATCATACATTATTTTCATCGTATAACACCGACAATTTCAGGTTTCACATACAATATTCGGATACAATATCTGAGCTTCTTGGAATCAGAATCTTGTAACACAAATACATAAAATATCCTGGAATAGAAAATCCCAGATTTTTGTAAAACATATTGGGCTTGTCGACAAGCATGAACACAAATCTTGACCCAATATATACCAAAGCAATTTTCCTTAACGGTTGACCTTTGGTACGGCCAAACCATTCACGGAACTTCATTAAAGTCTTTGAAAGGGGATTATGGGAAACTCTGCATGTCTCCGCTGAATATGTAATTCCGAGATAATGAGCAATACGAAAATCTAGTCAGTCAAATAAAAATTTTATTTTTGATAAAATGTAATAACAAAATTTGTAATCAGTCAAAGACAAATAAAAATGATTAGATAAACTTTTTATTCCGTCATATTTATTTCAAAGCAAATTGTGTTTCCCTAACAAATTAATTCCATGAACAAATCCCAGCGAAAAATGCTAATTAAGAATAGGGCATTGTATTTGTCGTTTTTAAAATTTTTATTCTTGTATTACGGGATTAGAATTAACCGGTGCAAAAATATAGCTTAGAATACGACAGGATTGAATGTCTACAGTTAATTTAAAATATGTCCCTTTATATGGGTACTCAAGTTTTCCATAGGGATACTTTTACGTTAAAAACATATACAGTAGTGCGATAATTCCATGTAGTGACAGGTATTTTCCATCCATTGGGAAGAACTACATAGGCAATTCACTATACAGGGTTCCAAACAAATCTTTTACGACTGCTTTATATAAGATAAACGTTAATGACAATTTATTGGACCTTTTAGCTAAATTTAATAAAAACGTCATGGAAGTTTCATTTTTTTTAAATGACAAAGTTTAATATCGGATAATAGTTTTAACTTTGAATCCATTAAAACTTTGAGCAGATACCCCATTTACATTATAAATGTATTTCAGTACCACGTACATAAATGATTAAATGAAAGCGGACAGCAACTTTTAAAGCTCTGGCACATTGTAACATACAAAGTATGCTATAGCTCATATCTTTGCCTCCATGTTGATTCGCAGAATTCAAACACCCTTTGGCACAACAAATTTGTTGTGGGGTGCAACAAGGCAAGAAAATAAGATAAATAGAGTTGACAAATTTGTATTATTTTCGAATACTTGATTAAATAATGCGATTCACAATGGTTTTGATAACTTACCTTTTCTAGGGCCCAAACCTACTGTGAATCAATATACAATTTCTTGGTTGCTTCACTAAAGCATGTAGGGATAACTTTTCAGGTATGTTAGCTATTCAATATTTTAAATGCAAGAGAAGAAAGTGAGAAGACTTCAACTTTTTCCACTATTAAAAGTCTGTGACATGACCTCAGTTGGTGGTGTGGTAGCTTTCTCCAGAGTGTTCACTTCTATAGTGAATATCCGATACACTGATTTAATCTTAGACAGTATTCCTTTTATTTTGACATGTTTAAATATTCGATAGAGTTGCATTTAGTGTAAATATATCCACAAATAAATAAGTAAGATATAGTAGCAACCCCATATGCTGACATGTATTTTGTCATCACTTGGGATCCACTCTATAGAAAAATTACTGTGCTTCTCTAACTGTAAACCTGCGGAACAAATGAGCTACTTTCGTGGAGGCAAGACACTTCCTTCATTAATATATTTCGGAACGAAGAAGGAAACGCAAAATTTTAAATATCAAGATCCACTTAAACAATGACGACCCCATAAATTACACATATGAAACTTACTCCATCACACCCATTGAGACACGAAGCTGAACATGTGCGAAGATTACATATACAAGGCATTATTATATGAGCATTCATGTATGTATGTACATTGGCACGTGTCATTTGCCCACACGTCCTACCTCGCCCGTTCCTGTCTATTCTTGTCTCAACAGGAATAAACCTGTCTCAACCTGTACTCACAACCCTTAACTTTTGCAGGGCCTGAGAATACACACTCTCATGCCCACGAGGACTCTTCCTCCGACTCTCACACCTTACACACCTACTATCTCTTCTCTCCCTCTTTACACATGCGGACCTTCTGGAATCAATACAATACTCTTTCCTATCATATTTTACAGTCGTTATTCTCATCATTCATTTCCATTCACGCTACCTCTCGAGAATAATACAGAACAGACTAATTAAACAGTGAATCTACTGACCCAGATTTACTTCAATCATTTTAATGAAAATATTAAAAAAGCTCATTCTTACACAACCAGTGATATTTACTGAAAGGCAGTGAATCCGTTGAAGTACAGCAACATTGATGGAACAAACGTTTTGATTTGAATTTTCTCTCAAATTTGGGGGAAAAAAGAGCTTACTGCGAAATATAAACGTGCCACAGGACTTAACTCATTACTTTTAAAAGAATCTCCGAGTTTTTTAATTCAAATATCTGTACCTCCCAAACTCCTAACCTACAATGAAGCATAAATGTAATCATCAATGAAGTGATTTGATAAATTAATAAGTAAATAATAACAATCAACTCTATTTTCATGCGTATGTACATTCTATTTCAATCTCGGAATTAGGGTTTCCAGAATTGCCAGCAACACTTGTTTTAAACAATAATTGTGTATTTTTCAATGCGGAGTTTACCAAATACGAGCTAATTTGACGATTAATATGTAATTAAAATGCACCATGAAATCGAATTAATGAAAAAAAGAGTTTAAACAAAATTTGACCGTATCTTCAACCCATGAGTTTTCCTTTTGGGTTGAAGTATTAGATATTTTAGGGTGTATTTTGAATCACTCAGAAACTCCATTCTTTCTCTAACCCAGTCAAAGATCAGGTTTGCTAAAAATTGATTGATAAAAGCGATTGGTAAGGTAAGATTTTGGGATGGTACACGCGGATTCAAACAAAGCATAGCTCTTGTTTTAGTACTACCCTAGTATGTTCCAAAACGCATGTAACTCGAGTGCATTTTCCCCCGTTCTCTTAGGACACGTCATCAGTTTCAAAATTTAAAACGATACAACATGTCTTTCTAGAAAATTTCAATGTTAAATCCCATAAGGATTATCAAGTTTTGAAAGTCGATGAAATTATGATTTTTACTACTTGAAGAAAATTCAAGTTTTAACGTCCACAGTTATATATCCAGGGATAGGAATGGATTATTAATCCGGGATTAAATTAATCCCGGATTACAAAATTTATAAGAAATAATTAATCCCAATCCAAGTGTTCGGGAAACTAGGATCTAATCCTTAATCCTCAATCCCGGCTGAATGCTTTCATTTTAATCCACTAGTTAAATCCAATTATTTGTATGGCAACGATTTAATCCCCAATCCAAATCCAATACTTAATGAATTATTTGGTCAATCCTAATCCCACTATCCACTGTTGTCAGTAGTGTAAATTGGATTATATTGGATTTAACTAGTTAGATATCTACTGCTATATCATTGCTACATTTTTCAACATCTAGCGGCTTTGTAATGAACTTGTAGCCTGTGTTCACATGTCACAATTCCAAGGATGTTTTCAAACAGGAATCATGTCGTTATGGTTTGTAGCAATATAAATCTTAGCACACAACGTGGGAACGGAGTAGTAGCCTCAAGCTTTTTACTTGTTAGGGAGTAACAAATTCTCTTTACGCTTGCCTCAAATATGTGCATATTTCGATTACTAGTATTTTAGCCTGCATGGAAATTAGCAACACAATTGTGCTCAAACAAATCCCGAGCAAAAAATGTGAAGCGTTTTCATGCGGGAGTTTAAAATAGTAATCGAAGTGTGTATCATAAATACGTAGGCTGGAATTGTGATTTGAAATATGTGTCTACTTTAAGCAGACTATTTCTAGTTTTACTCTATCCACAATAAATTACTGCATACTAATGTGTTTGAAAAAATATTACCGACCTTTGTAATTTTAACTATTAGGATATTCACGTCAACGCGTTATCCCAATCTGAATTGCTGAATTTATGGTGGCCAATAGCACAAACCATCTAAGTATGTATTAACAAATGTTGACCCGTTAATTGGACTTATATAAGAATTAAATTGGTCGATGTGCTTCCATTTAATTTTTGATTTTCTTCATCATTCCTTAATATCCACATCTTTATTGGAAATCCAATGTAAATCTTCGAATTTTCATTCGTCAACCATTTCCCCATTAATCCATTAGTCCAATTCAAGTTATCGGAATGTTTTACTTTAATCCGTTAATCCAATCTAAGTGATCGCATTTTTCCCCTCAATCCCTTAATACAGTCCAAGTGATCGGAGTGTCTTACTTTAATCCGTTAATTCAATCCAAGTGATCGGAATTTTGTCATTTAATCCGTTAATCCAATCCAAGTAATCGGAATGTTTTCTCTCCATCCCTTAATCCAATCCAGCAGGTCGTATGTGTAAATTTCCCATCCCTGTATATATCCTTCAACAAAATTCCTTCCAGAAGTAGCCCCTCCATCATGGCGCACCCGTAGTCGATATGATATATTCACTGTTGTCCACCTGTTGTATCGTTTTAATTTTTGAAACTTTGATGATGTGAGAACGGGACAAAATGCACTCGAGTTACATGAGTTTTGTAACATACTAGGGTAGTGCTAAACCATGAGCTATACTTCGTTTGAATCCGCGTGTACCATCCCAAAATCTTACCTTGTTAGAAATCTCAATTTAGCCGGAAGTGCAATCAAGAGACGCAAAACTAAACCAATTGTCATCGTTTTTCATATGCTTCTTTCTGAATTTTCTCCGCGAATTCAAACTCGATATAACGTCTTTGTTTTCGGTGGCAAAACCATGGTAAATAGAATATATATGGTAGTGACAATCCCCATAAGAGCAAACCGCGCGAAACAAAATCGAACGCGTGACGTCACCGTGGAAGATTCTTTAGACGAGTTCCCTGTATTCTTATTGTTAGATGTGTTTAGTGGCCTTTTATTTGAGTGTAATTATAGTTCTAATTCGAAGTAATTTAAAAATATATATTAATTTGTTCGCTGAAAAACAGGGCATTTAATATATCATACACTTGTGCTGCAGCAACATGTCCCAGAACAAAAACAACAAAAGTAGTGAGAGGGACGTCTTTGACACTTCACACGTTTCCCAAACATGATAAAAATACTATCAAAAGTTTGGGGAAAGAAGCGCAAAAGAAAACACCACATAAATTCAAGGTTTTTTTCCAACCACCAGTACTGCTGATTACGAAAAATATTTAAAGTGAATTGATGGGACTACCATCAAACAAATTACTGGAAAAAGATTCCGTGCTAGAAGTGTTTTCTAATCCTAAGACAGCTTAGCAGACTCCATTAAAAAGCCTTAGGCAGTATAGACGTTTGAATATAATGACAGGAAGGATTTATTTAAAATTAACTAGCCAACGAGAAATTAAGTAATTAGTAAGTAATATTTTACCAAAAACAAGAGCTCCAAATAATGAGGAACACTGAGAAAGATCAAGGTGATTTTAATTTCATCAGCACAGATCTTGTACGATATAATCGGTTTCCAAAGGCACTATTAGATTTACATATCATTGACGAACATTTGGAAGAAAGCCACAAGTTTTGGATATATTAATTTTGCAATAATTGCTCATTTATATTTGTTTTGCATTATCTAGTTGCTTTTCTGTGGGCTTATTCCAAATTTAAAGCAACTAGTTTACACAAAAAATACAACACAAGCAATGGTCATTCAAAATTAGTTTATTGCAACCCGGATCTGTTGCCACAGAACCTTCATCCACGAATCAAAATGACACCGAAAAGCAGTCTCTACTTTATTTTTCGGGCTACATTTCGTTTAAATCAAATAAA
Source organism: Allacma fusca (assembly GCA_947179485.1). NCBI lineage: Eukaryota > Metazoa > Arthropoda > Collembola > Symphypleona > Sminthuridae > Allacma > Allacma fusca. The sequence goes on along the minus strand of OX359246.1, from coordinate 74,217,911 downwards.
AAGGTAGGTAAAAATAAATTTGGCATTGCTGGTTGTTTAGGATCAATAAGATAAACTTCAAAATAAATATTGTCTCATAGAGGGTTTTGTAATTTGAGCAACTTGCGAAAAGCTGCTCCGTATTTGATTATTTAAAAGTTATACGACTGAAATAATATATACAAATTTTGAAAGGAAAATAAAACTAATAATTGTCGATTTCTTTTAACTTTAATTAATTACTTTAAGTACTAATTAGCGTCGCAAACAATGGGAAGAAAGACACTTGTTTACAAGTGTAGGGAATGGATGAGAAATTTCTCATCTTCCCCCGTGACGTCACCATAAGTGAAACTCCGCCCTCTTTTCTGCTGTGTAGGGATTGTCACCCCGTTGGGCAAAACATGCATAGGGAACATGGGAGATCCAAAGTCTTGTGTAGAGTGTTCGAAAAAAGAATTTTCCCAGCCTGGTAGGACTTTGATGGATTCCGAAGATATTGTGAAGTGCAATTAAAGATTTGCAACGCTGCTGCTTTACGTCTGCTTTTCTCATCCACAAATCCTGACGTTGCTTAGCTCTCTCGTGATAGTTAAACAAATGTTCATCCGGATAGAACGAAATTGGTTAGCTGGTTTCCCGCGAATTTTCAATGCATATTTTGGGGGAATAAATTATTTGTCTGCAGTTGTGGAAAGCACTCTGGAATAGTGCAGTATTGCGCAGCGAAATAATTGCTTAATGTCCAGGGATTGAATGCGAATAAAAATTTAATTATTAGGGATCATGTACAAATGACATGTAAAAATCCTCCATTTCAATGCCCCCTACCCCCAAATCGGACATAATCATGATTTGACAACTCCCCCGTACCTGACATCACCATGTGCATACAAAATTATCTATAAAAACGATATCCTTGATTAAAGTTGGAGGTTTAAATTTTAAGAATGTTCTCATTAGTAATCCCAGTTAATGTTACAGAAATGTATTCTTTATTTTCAAAATGGTGATCCCCCACCCCCGTGTCATATGTTGTCACCGAATCTATCAGCCCTACCCCCCACACGCAATAAGAAATTGCAGCGGCAGTTTCGGTCTGAATTGTGAAAGGGAATGAAAATCATGATTTTGACATTTAATGCACTTAAGTTGGTTTTATGTTTTAATATGTTGTTACTTTACATTATAAGATTGCGCATTGTAAGGTAATATTCTTTTGCCACACGTGTTAATATGTATATTTTTGAATTTGTGTTGTAGATAAATATTTCTGAGTTCTTGTCAGTGTTTATGGAATTTGTTGGCGAAATAAAGTACTGAACTAATTTTCCATTAAACCATACATAAATGTGTATGCGAACGTCCTGGGAAACGCTCAGTACATATATCTGTTTGAATCAAAATTTTGGTTTCAGATTGATTATTCAATTAAAACTAAAACATTTTAGTTCCTGTACATGCGACCAGAGAGAGGGAAGCGTGCAAAGCGACGAATACTTGAGTGGAATAGTATAATAATTAATTGTGTTGGTTAGAACGACGTTCGTCCATACCCCAGAGTATTTGAAGTGAGTACATATTGTTAGAATGCGGGATTCACAGATGTTTGTTATACAAAGGACCAAACTTCATGTGAAATAATATTTACTTTCCCGGTTACTTCATCAATGAATGTGAGGATACCTTTTCAGGCATGTTAATTTTTAAATATTTTCAATACGGGAGAAGACTTCAAGCTTTTACCCTATTGAAAGTCAGTATCACGACCTCACTTTGTGGTGTGGTAGGTGTCTCCACTGTGTCCTCTTCTACCTTTTAAGAAAGCGAACCTTTCTTATTCCGTCCGTCAACAAAATCTTGTGGTAGCCATATCTTTACAACGGAATGACATACGGACTTGTGACCTGCTTTAAAACATTGTCCATACAATTTAGTTTTCCTGATAACTTCGGCGACCTGGGGTCAAGCGTTTGACCTCAGAAAATTATTTTCCGGACATATTATCACAAACATCTTGCGTTTGCTAGATCTTTCTAATGAATTGACGTATGTACGTACATAAGCCCTTTATCGATTTTAATCCAAATCTATTTCCCTGCCGTACTAGAAATATTTTAATACAAGTTTCACTTTCCTGCACACGCAAACAAAGTTGGCCAAATCAGTGCCGTGCACGGATTTTTAACTGTAAACCTGAGAAGCAAATGAGCTACTTTCCTGTGCTAAATATACTTCCTTAATGCTCATGTTTGAATGAAACGTAAAATTTAAATGTCAAAATACGCAACGAAAATGTTGATACCATGCATTATGCATAGCATTCTTACCCCATCAAACTCCCCGTTTTTGGGACTCGAAGCTGAACAGACCAAATTGAAACTGAATCTGCTGACTCTAATTTACTGTATTCATTTTAATAAATCTGATAACAACCTAGCATTATTAAAGCACCATGGCTCATTCTCATACTACTGGTGCTATTTAGTTGAATGGCAGTAGAACTTTTGAAATACAGCAACATTGTTGGTGTATACGATTGAGTTTCGATTTTCCCTCAACTTTTTTGAAAAGAAATATTTTACCGTGCAAATTGAACGTTTCAAAATTATTTGGCACATTGCTTTTTCAAGGAACCTCCATGAGATTTTTAATTCATATACCTCCGAGTAGTGCATCGCATGGGCACAAAAATGCTGTACCTGGCCATGGACCCAAATAGTGGGTACCGGCAAAACTCATACCCGCACCTGATTATAAGTACCCAGTAAATAAATGTTGGTACCTGGACCTGATTATTTTGCAAGTAGTGCGTACCTGTACCTGAATTTTACCCGTACCCAAAATATACCCAATATATGGACCTGCACCTGAAAACTTTTCATGCGTACTTACCCAATCAGGTGCTTTAAAAAGAATTCCTGTAAACGGCTCAACATAATGACATTCGATGATTTGCATCACAGCTATTACAAGCTAGAGAAAATTCAGCCTGGACATAATTTTTGCAAAGATAGACATTTTAATGGAACTATAAAGTCTATACATCTTCAATTAAATCTTCCACTTCTAGGTCATCCTCCATAACTACTAAGGTTCTCAACGGATAGGATAATTCCCTTTTCCTATCCGTATCCTAACCGAATTTTTACCGATAAAACTGAAGCGTATCCGATCCTATCCGCTTCCATCGGATTAAAAATAAGCTTATCCGTAAATTTTCGGATGACGTATTTATCCTATCCGAAGCCGTCGGATACGAATAAGGAGCTATCCGATCCTATCCGCGGATATCCGATCCTATCTGCGGATACACGAATCAATTGTAGGAGTTGAAATTGATCATAGAGTTTGGCTTTTAGTTTTAAATACAATATTCTGTCAGTGTATAACGTATTGTAATAACAAAAGAAACCGTGCATTTATGTTTGTTTGGTGAACTATTAGACTGATTGTTGTGAGTTTTGGAGTAGTGAAAGGGCCAAGTGTGACCCGTGCAAAAAATGTATGAAGGGGAATGCGCAATTACAAAAAAATAGTTTAAGTTTATTTTAAATGTAATTTCCAAAAATACAGAGGAAAATGTGTTTGAGAGTAGAATTTGTGTAGCTGGAAGTTGAGGATGCGACTCTCTCTGTGTCTGGTGAGTGAGTTTTCTGTGTCTCCTTTAGTGATAAAATCATAACCTTATATATTGGGAAAACAGAGTAATTCCTGAGGAAGCTCTCTCCGAGAAAAAATGTAGCGTTCTTTCCTTAACCTTTAATTGGAGGAAAAATATCGTATGAGACAGGAACTTCCAATAAGGTATGAGGTCAAGTGTACAAAAAGGTAAAGATTAGCAATCTTAAAGAGATTATAGGTGAATAGCTAGGGATTAACAAAGGAATTATATTTGCATATTGATAGTGCACAAATTCCTTCACTTAATTAATTTTTCCTTCAGGCTGGCCTGCACAATGTTTGCTTGGCAAAACATTTAACATAAATAATTTAAGAATTGAGAGTTTTTTTCGCTTATCAGATATTCTCAAATATTTACTTATTAGTAACCTTTAACAATTTGAAGCCTATAAGAACAGGTATCTAGAATAAGCAGCTGAAATTCAAAATATGACTGGATTTCTGGTCATAACATAAATACTTGACAGCATGCTTATATTCGTAAGGTTCGGTTTCAGGTTTGCCACAAAAGTTACATGAAGTGAAAAAAGTATAAATGTTTTGAGAAATTGTCGAATTAATGTCCTGTCGGTGATTGCAGCAGATAGAAATTATTAGAGTGGTCGTCATGTTTTCAAACGTTTATCCGCGGATATCTTTGGATATCCGTCGGATTATCCGAAAAACAAAAGGTCGCTATCCGATCCGTTCGGATATTTTATGTAGTAGTATCCGATCCTATCCGGGATTTTGTTCGGATGCGAATGACAAAACCGATCCGTGCGGATAAATATCGGATCGGATAATCTTCAGTTTTATCCTATCCGTATCCGATCCGTATCCGTTTGGATATATCCGATCCGTTGAGAACCTTAATAACTACAATATCATTTAACTTCATTTTGATTGAATCACAAGTGGAATTTGTAATTACATGTACTTATTGCTGGCACGTTGTGCTAAGTCGGCTAACCATTTCTATTGCTTAAACTTACGCTTTCCAAAAATTACGATCATTGCTGAAAACACGCTGAATAGCAAAACCAATCTTTAGGTTGGAGAGAGCCAAGTACTACACTAGATGCCTCGTAAGTTGGATTTCTGTTCGTAAAAGCACCCAGATTTTCAGGTACTAATTTATCAGGTCCAGGTATATTGGAAGCTTGTACATGTTCCTGTCAGGTACAACCCAAACACTTCCAAGTTTGTACCTGTACCCAACACCCGGCTTTGTACCCAAAATTTGGGTACATATAGCTAGTGCCCATTAAATACCCATTCAGTTTGGGTACTTAAACAGATTACCCATTTCGGACCTGGACCTGTACCCAAATACTCGGGTACTACCCGTACCCATGCGATGCACTGCTTTCGAACTTATGGAAAAACCCACATCACAGCCCCTACAAATATGCGCAAAAATTTACATGTTTTAAGAAAGTTGGCAGTTATAATGTTATATAAAATTTATAAATTTGATAAAAGAATAAGTTACTTCATCAAACATTATTTTCATACTAACATACTCTGTCAACCTCGGAATTTGAGTTTCCAAAATTGCAGTGGCAAGCAACACTTTTGTTAAAACAAATTGCGTACTTTTCAATGCGGAGTTCAACAAATACGAGCTGATTTGTTTGTTTGTCAATTGCTCAATTTTAGACGATTGTGAGCTTGGCTTGGAGATAATTTGAAAAATTTGTTTAATTCCAAATAAAAACTCTGGTTACACCGGTCATGTAAATGGAGCTAGGTCAGAATTTTTTCGGGGAAGATTTCTCCCCCATTTATTTTTCGACATTTGTTCTGACGCTCGCGTAGCAAACTTTATGGACTTTCCAGCAAGCTGTAACGCAGCTGCCTACATTGAGAATTCCAAACAAAACCCTTTAAAACAGAGCAAACTGTGAAATTCATGGTCACGTTTGTGATTAAGGCAAAGTTTACCAATTTAAATATGTTAATTTTTAAATTTCAAACTTGATTCACAATTTCAGTTCCTTCATTTGACTTAAACAGGTTGTGTTAGACTTCACTTGATTCATTTTTGACTGGTAAGACTGATGCCTTTAGTATATGCAACAAATTAGGCTGGATATTTCCCGTAAAAGTAACCCCCACTGGGCAGGTCGAAATTCTGCGTTATTACTAATTTAATTCTAATTACTAATAAGATCCAAGCTAACAGTTGAGATTCGAAATTTGAAGAAACGACAGAAATAGTTTCTGAAAAACACATTTCTATTTACTGACAGTATCAAGATATGTCCTGTTATAACTGTTCCCCACAATCCCCACGGTATTACCTGTTAACGGTTGATTAGTGTCAACATGAGCAGAAAGAAAAATAACACAATTTGAAATTGTTATGACAATAATTCGATATTGGCTCACGAAGTATTCTACACTCGTGTGTTAATATGACAATAATGTGTTTGAATAATAAGGATCCTAAGCTAAAAGCATGCCTTCAATGGGAAAATCAAAATGTTTTCTAAAAAAGGTTTTTTTCTGCTTTGCGTGAATGCTGACACATAAAAAAATTATACATTATTGTTCAGTGCAAATATATATCTTTGACAAAAACTTTGTAGGGGACACCCGGGTTTGAACCGGGGACCTCTCGATCTGCAGTCGAATGCTCTACCACTGAGCTATATCCCCATGTGTTACTACGAATATATTTTTCATCAGATCCGAAACAGAAGTGAACATAAATATTGACAAAATATTGTATTTTTCTTCGGGTATAACTAGAATACCAGTACCTGAAAAACAAACTAAAGTTCGGATCCAGTGCTAACATTACCCGAACCTCAACCCGCACTTGGCTTTCAGGTATTTCAAGCGACTGAGTTAACGTTGATCATATTGATTTTTTCTGAATAAACGAATTAAATAACTAACTAAGGGATAATCAAAATAATTGCACTAGTTTCATGATAACTACTACAACATTTGCTTTAGTTTAAACATTATTTTAGCTAACCCGAACCGAGGGGTATTTTTCAGGTACTATCTGATATCTGCAAGCAGCTCTGGTTATCACATAGAGCACATAATGGAGATGCTTAGTTCGTATTTAATAAATTTGCTCTGACTTGTTTAAACCTTTGGTTTCCGCTTAACTAGACTTGTTTACAAATTGGGCTAATATTTAACTCTTTCGGGTCAGAGATGTAGCAAATATGAACATGAATTTGGAGTGATTGATAATCAAATTTGCAGGAATTTCCATGATAACTCTCAATGCAAAAACTAACTAAAAAATTAATTTAACATTACACATAATTTTAGCTATTCCTTTCAAACCTATGGTGATGTTGAAGGCTGATGCCTTGCTCGGTGTCTGCGTGCAAAGCGAAGGATACTTGTATGGACTGCAGTAATTAATTTTTGGCCGGAACGATCTCCTCGCATATCTCAGACTGTTTGAAGGTAGATATTTTGACAAATAGGAATATTTATATAAAATAATAAATAGAGAGAGAGAGAGTAAGAAATGATTTATTTCACTGATACCACAATATTATTTGCCTTACGACACAGTACACAATATTTTTAACAGAAAAATATTTGTTATAAACTTGGATATAAATATACTAATTGTGCAAGTAATGAAATGCTATCCTATAAGATCCACGAATTGCGGTAATAATAACATCGTTAATAAGCTGTTTATTACATATTTAAATAAAATAATAAATATATAGTACATATTTAAATAAAATAATAAATATATAGTACATATTTAAATAAAATAATAAATATATAGTACATATTTAAATAAAATAATAAATATATAGTACATATTTAAATAAAATAATAAATATATAGTACATATTTAAATAAAATAATAAATATATAGTACATATTTAAATAAAATAATAAATATATAGTACACATTTAAATAAAATGATAAATATATAGTACATATTTAAATAAAATAATAAATATATAGTACATATTTAAATAAAATAATAAATATATAGTACATATTTAAATAAAATAATAAATATATAGTACATATTTAAATAAAATAATAAATATATAGTACATATTTAAATACAATAATAAATATATGGTACATATTTAAATACAATAATAAATATATAGTACATATTTAAATACAATAATAAATATATAGTACATATTTAAATAAAATAATAAATATATAGTACTGTAAAATATTTTACTATTACTATGGTTAAGTGCGTTGGAGTGAATAGAGAATGTATTTATAAATAACTTGTTATTATAAATTAGTTAAAGTGATCAGTTTAGGAATAATCAGATTCATTGGACAGCAAGGCATAGCCAATCAGTATTTCCTGGAAAAGCTATAAAAGCAGAAACACAGCTTTTGATAGCTTCAGTCTCGTTTGAGAGTTCGTGATTCTCGAACTCATAAAATGGGAAGCTGACTGGGATGCCTAGTTGGTCCGGAATAATAATTATAGTTATACAATATAATTGAGATACTCAATTACTAGTATTGGTTTCATATGTCCATACTCAGCTCTAATTAAAATACTACTGCTTGTAATATGTTGATTCATTCAGTTTGAATAAAGATAGCGTTGTGTCTTGTTATACAGAGTGCTTCATAAACCTTGCGATATTATTCAATGACTGCTATATAATAGGATTGTACAGGAATTTAGTATTGAGCCCATTTAAACAGTTCCTTACAGTACATATTTAAATTTAAATAATAAATATATAGTACATATTTAAATAACATAATAAATATATAGTACATATTTAAATAAAATAATAAATATATAGTACATATTTAAATAAAATTATAAATATATAGCACACATTTATTTATTTTGTGACATTCATTCACGAAGGTTTGTATAACAAACATTTTTCTAAGGCCAACATTTTCTGAGAAAGAATTCAACTGAAAATAAATATTTATTTTCTCGGTAACTAGAATAAAATATATAGGGATACATTTTCAGGCCTGTTAACTGTTTTATACATGTAAATATTTTAAATACAGGAGAAGAAAGAGAGAATACTTCAACTTTTAACTCGTTTTAAAGTCAGTGACATGACGTCACTTTGTGGGGTTGTTGCTGTCTCCACTGTGCCCACTTCTACCTTTTTAACTGTAAACAGAGCTGCGCTCAAGTCATTACAGACACCTTGACTTGAACTTGACTTGAACTTGACAAATTGACTAAACGAGGTATCCGTACTTGTGCTTGATGAATCAAGTTTCTCAAGCAACTTGAGTATAGGATATATAAACGTGCACGTAAAAACTGTGCAAAAATCAAAATTTCATCGACTGTAAAAACTCAAAATCCTTATGGGATTTAACATTAACGTTTTTTTAAAAGACCTGTGGTATCGTTTTAAATTTTGAAACTTTGGTGACGTGTCCTAGGAGAACGGGGCAAAATGCACTCAAATTACATGAGTTTTGAAACATACTAGGTGAGTACTAAAAAAGTTTTGCTAGCCTTAATTAATCAATAAGATGGCCAGCGAATGTTGGGAGCATTCTGGAAGATTTTATTCTTAGAGTCAAATAAATATTTGTAATGTTATTCTTAGCCAAAGAATAAAAATAGAATGTTCTAGATTAGCCAGGTTAGAAATGGAATGTTCTAGAAGGTCCGAATATTGCTCTCGGACACCCGGAGAGAAGAGGACACAATCGTTGACACGTGTTATTGTTTCGTCCTCCGAGACTAGGATCTCAGGGCAATTAACTTGGATTAAATATAGGAAATAAATAAGGCTTAAAAGACACGTGTAGTTGTAATATGATAAATGAAAATATCCAATTAGCAATAAAAGAAGAGACAGCCAAAACCCATACCTCGACACGTATGTAATATCATGTGTTGGAGATTTTGGAAAAAGACATAACTGTCCAAAATAGATATTTATGTTACTTTCGGCGCCAGAGTGTCGGTGCGCCTCTCATAAAAAGTCTGATGAGATTTTGTTCTCGGAGATTAAAATTTTGTAATAAAAACACCGGCCTGCGACGAGGCTCTCAAGCCGCTAATACATATGTGGGGGAAAAGGTATAAATAGGAAAACCTAAAGGGTTAAAGATTTACTAAATATCTGGTCCTGAAGCGGGCGTCAGCTCTGCTGGACTTCTCCTAAACATCTTAGATATTTCAGGCCCTACAGGATGGGAAAGTTATCATACCTGTTTGTATCTCTTTTATATTTCTGTATTTGTACTTTGAAGATTTAAGTTAGTATTTGAGAATTAAAGAACTTAGCTTTAGTCTAGTAAAGAGACCTAAGGAGTTAGTTAAGCCTTGGTAGTATGGAGAGTTGGTGCATCTACAGGTAGTTAATTATAGTTTGGGAATAATATGACGCTGAGACAGAAAGAAATATCACTTGTACAATTTGTAAAGATATTTAGGCTTAAGGACCTAGTAAAGAATTGTAAGTTATAAGTTGTGCCAATTTGAAGATAAGGTAATTAAACTTTGATACATTGGTGTAATTATAATTAATAATAATTAAATAGAGTTTATGTTAGAAAATCTATTGGTAATATATGTTATGTTGAATTCTTGTAATCATTGTGTCTTTAATAAATTTCATCCTGGACGCAGGAAAGTGTCAAAATTGCATGAAGGTTTGTTAATAAGGAATTAATTTATGTGTGGTATAATTAATTCACGGCATTTCCAGCTGAGCTACATAATCAACAATCATAACATGAGCATACATCATAATGTATGTATGTTATTATTTTTTAAGCAATGATAATAGGTCTAGTTTTAATAATCTCATGGACACGGGTCAATATTTCAGGTCACAGGGGAAAGAAATGTTAAGCAAAGTTGTGGTTTTAGCCGAATGCCAACTTCTTGATTTTGTAGTTCTTTAAGAAAATGGTTTGACGCTAGAAATCTCCATGTAATGCAATAAGAAAAATCCTGTATGAAAAATACAGTAAGTATAAATTATTAATATTGCTTTCAATCCATTGAAAAGTGAAATATGATTAAAAGTGTATGGACTCGATTAAAGCACGTCTTGAATTGTAAAAGTTAATTAAACCCACAACTTTTGTAAAGGTAATTACTTACAAATTAAAATAATGACGACATTTTTCAAGTGGAACAAACTTCTTAAAGTCTTTTTTAAAAATTAATCTTTATTGTCTTTCAGCCTTATGACTATAACAATTTTTAGTATCTGCATTTCATGTTAATTGGTTGGGACGCAGCCCCTTAACCTAATTTGCTTAATCTATGGAGGAGAGAGAGCAAGGTAACATAGAAGGAGATAATATCCCATGACAAACTGAGGGTGCACTGTCTAGCTATGACAGAGGCACACCTATCCCGAAGCATCAGTAAATCCACTCACATTGAAGTCAGCGTTGGGTGCATGCTAACTAGCAGTACATCCCACAGAACCCAACATCTATCTCTCTCTTTCTCTCACCTCCGCGACACAGGGGCACCGGGCTTTGAAGCCATTCCTCAACGATGGTAGTTGAGTACATTCAGTGCTGGACTACTCCTGTGTTCAAAATTTAATGGTGAAGCACTTGCAATAAATTTCTAACTTCAGTAATTTTTCAAACCCTTGTCTAAAATTTAAAGCATCATTCAAAGTGTAATGATTATATTCAGAAAAATGTTTTGCAAAATTATACCTCCCTATTAGTGAAGATACTTCAACTTTAACCAATGAGTGCGTGTTCTCAAAATCCATTTCTGCACCTTACTCACATATTAACTATTGTGTTAAAACTCCATTAATTAATTCAATTCAATTTATTTAAATGTCTTTCGGGTCTCGCCCATAACATTTTCTTTAAGTAACATTGTATATTTACATTGTGCAATTTTTAACGAAGTTTACAATTTTAAGTAAGTGTTCTTTTTCCTGGATTCTGAACAGAATATAAAAATTCTCTCTCCTTATATTTTCTATATAATTAGCCAGAAAATGCTCCCTCCGGGAGTTATATTGTTTACATTCGATAAAAAAGTGGTACATATCATTAGTCATATTATTATTACATATTTTGCACTCCTCTTGGGAGAATCTTATTTTATGTTTATTATAGTATATAATGTGGTGGCCATTTCTAAGTTGCGATATTAGTCTTTTAGAGCTTAAGCTTGTTTGGGTCCTTAAGTAGTTTGACACGTTTGTATTTTTCTTAAAAAGTTTGTAATCTTGGGAATATGATGACTGGATAATTCTTTGGATGTCGGCTTTTTCACACTGGGATCTGATACTGTCTATAATGTCTTTGAGATTCTCCTGAAATACTTGTGGTAACTCCATTAATCTATCACCTATTTACTCCAGGAATTCACCAACAGTAACACTGACTTGTTTTTATGTAGTTTTTGTACTGTTTTATGTACTTTTTTTTCCTTGTAACAATAACACTGTATTAATATTTTCTTCGGAAAGGTGAACTAATACGAACACGAAAGGGAAAAATATTCCGTATATACATATGTAAAACAAAAATTAAAACATTTATCAAGCAAAACGTTCTACATCAATATTTTAATTGTGGACTTCACCATAAAAATAGCGGCACAATTCCCTATAAAAATTGCATCTTAAAAGCGGCAAAAAGTTTATTATTCAAAGTATGAAAACCCGAGTTGTACTGTTATGTTTAATCGCATTTTGCCCCAGAGTTCTATCAGAAACAAATTTTGAGGGTGACAACGTAAATAAAATTGCTTCTGGAGTCAAAACCTGCATTCTTAATTTCGTTCAGGTGACAAAACCTATTGACCACAGTAAAATAACAACACCATTTATCCTACGCGTATTTCGGGGTAATAGATACAACCCTACTTTGAGTAGCAAATTTCAGTCCTTCAAAGAAAGGACACTTCGTTGCTACGTGGTTTTCGTATTTTTTGAGTATCACAAGTTACTTCAGGAGAAATGCGTGACATCAGTGTCATCAGAGGGTTTCTTTCAATATAGATTTTGCGTTGACACGCGGACAAACGTTCTGGCATGGGTGACCAATTCTATGCCTCACGCACTTGTGCGTTCAAATTTACTCATTTTGTTTCGCCAAGATTCAGTCCCCACTGAATTTCTTTATCGTCTTTTAAAACATATTTACACCCATTTACCAGGGAGTCTTTTCTTTTTCATGTTTCCTAAAATTTTTAAATCAGATGACAAATTTTATAAAATCGTCGTGAATTTTAATGATACAACAAAACACAAGAAATCAAGTACTGTCGGGGGTTTCTCTGGCTATTTCAATTTGTACGGGTCTTCATTAGATTCGCTGGACCATTTTACTTGCGAAGCTTCAAAATGATACAAGATGATGGTAGCAGCATTTGACCGTGCAACTAACAGTGGTAAAAATATTTTGTGGCAGTTATCAATGTATCCCAATAAATTGGAACGTAAACTTGTTTTCAAATTAGGCAGCCCATTTCAAAGGAACAACCCTTGGAATATTTTGAACACAACGTATGAGTTTTTAACCCACGATTTGGAGACAAATTTGACAGAAAATGTCCATGTTCGTGAAAGTACTCATATTGTTTTTGGATTTGCTCACTTCGACGATTTAAAACTTCCATTGGGCGTTGGCTCTTTTAAAGAATTCCCAGTTTCGTACACCTCTCCAAAAATTTTTATCACTTCTGATAACGCACTTGCGGTAATCCTTGAATTTAAAATTTACACCAACCCATTTGACCTCCAGTGTTGGGTTGGGATTGCTAGCCTTGTACTCCTAGTGGGATTAATTTTGTTCTCACATTTTTTTTCAATGAGGCAGTCACATTTCGCAAAACGATTTACGCTTGCTGTCTTGTCAGTATTTGAGTCTCATCGATCAAGGGATGAGTACTCCAAAAAATGGGGCAAAACTATCAAAATTTATCCAGTCCAAATCCAGAAGTTTGGTACTGACTTCATGGCTTATTTCAGGAATAGTTCTTTCGAATGGTTACAAAAGTTTCATGCAAACAGCAGTCATAACAGGACCCGAATTTCGAACCAAATGGAGAAGATTAGAAGAACTCCAGAATTTTACATTATTCATTCCAACAGGCGCCCTTTATGCAACATTTCACGAGCCCTACATTTATGTCGAATGTAACACAACCGGGAAGAAATGCCTACGAGAATGTTACTCCGAAGGTTATGAAAACTTCGGCTGCACAAATCTTCACGATCCAATTCAAATTCATCGTAACAGTTCAAAAACAATAGTTGCGGGGCAGTTTCAACCATTTTGTGACGAGAATTTGGATTCAATTTTTAAGTGGAACCTTACACTTCCCCAAACGGCATTGGTAGTGTCTTCCAGGGAATTCGAGTACCACTGGGACAGGGTGAGTCAGAAAATGAAGCAAACGAATTCTAAATTTGCGCATAATAGCTATAGGGGAAGGGATCGTTTACTTCGTTCCGGAACTTCTTTCTAAGTCGCAAAATATTTTGATGAAAGGTACCACTACGTAGCGAAACGGGCCAATAGTATGCTCAGCTCTGGCTTGTATTTACTGTGGGAAAAATGGGACCGGATAAGATTTCCAGAATGCAACTCTGATTTTCGAAGGAAGGCTTTGGATGAAAAAAACGTTAAAGCTTTGTCGATGGAAAGCTCGCTGATATTGGCTTTGTATGTATTTCTATGGAGTCTGTCAGCATGCTCACTGATTTTTATTACTAAACTTTTTATTTGAGCAGAGCAGTTTTTAAATGGTGGTAAAACTAATTAATAAACACATTTTTTTTGTTCGTTTCATATTATATCATACCTAATTAAATACACGAAATAAGTCCAGTTTTATCGTTTGATATATGTAAGGTTTAATTATTACTAAGTCAGAAATTTTGCTGTAAATAATTTAAGTAAGTAGTGAATTAAAAATTATCAAAATACACTTCACGCAGTTCCAACTCAAGCCCATATGTCGGGTTAAGAATTCTTTAGATCCACACCCGTTCCAAATGTTTTGGGTGACAGTATTTTTAACCCAAAACCCCAATAATTTTTTAAATCTGCACGTCACTTACATTTAGACAATGCTCAAGGTTTCTATATAATCTACATCATATTTAGCGTGTTAGTCGAAAATTATGCAGTAAATATAACTGCGGTCCACCTGTCCTCTGAATGCCTTACAATTAGCATCGAAAGCTAAAATATTCATAAGCTTGGTTTTCATTTATCTCGCTCCAAGGTGAGAGAATATACTGTACGCTAATTGGTGGATGACCTAGAAATTTATGACAGAGAATATTAATGAATTGCTAGCTCACCCCAGTAAGGAATTCATTCTCTCCTCGATTTAGGGGGATAAATGAAAACCAATGTTTCCAGTATTTTACCCTATTAGAACAGCCGTAAAATAAACGGGTGGGCTCCAATTCTTGTTGTTGCGCACAAAAAAAGTATCAAAGTATTTTACCCTGATAACTCGGTCATTATCGGATGAATTACAAGTTTTTATGCGTATTAAAAGTTAAGAGGTGACATGTCAATATGTATTTTAGTACATGTAAAAATGGTTCGCTCGCATAACAGGGCGATGAAAAACCTGCACATCTTTTCCCAATCGTCATTACATAGCATAGTTTAGGTGCATACAAGTATATATCAAGTAGCGCCGTTTTTTTTTTGTTTTATCTGTAATGCAACCAAGTCCTGGGAATTCCCATTTAGGATTTGCGAGTTTGAGAAGTGAACGGACGAATGAAGTGAAGAAAGGTTCGGTCTACTGACTGGTGACACAGCCCATAAATGTTTAATACAGGGAATCCGCCAGATAATTTTTCTTAGTCGGAGTATATATGTGTGTATGTAATCCGAGTATAGTAAAACGTATAGTGGAAGAGTCTGTATGGAATGGGGCTGCGCTTGGAACAAAGCGAACCATAAATATTGTAACTGACCGGAACTTTATCAGCACTAGGACAAGATTTAGGTATGTGATATTTCATAAGCAGGTGTTGCAAAATTCCCAAGTGACTCGTATTCACGCGAATCTTTTGCAGATTTTTAAAAGTTATCAAAACATACAATTACCTACTTCTGATATTTTACCCTCTCGTACCTCGGGGACTAGAAGTTTTGGAAATTGATAAAAAAATCATTCAATTGCATTTTATGTGGTTGATTTAACGATTTATTCAATGTGGAGTGAACACGAAATATTCACAACTCCAATACTTGCTCGTGTTAATATTCAAGACGATTTGAAATATCGCTTTTAATAATTAGGGAAAAATTAAGTGCTTGTAGATGTGTAGTGCAGCATTGTTATTAACCACTCAGCAATTACTGTTTTGTTTATTGCAATAAATATTCAATGATTTTCCTATGTATTGGCAAAACACTTGCCAATATATGGAGATGCCACTACATCTTACTAATAATTATATAATTTAAATCCGGAGGAGAATATAATGTCAATATGAAGGGTATGTCATTTCAAAGCGGAAACCACTACAGAGGAAGGTAATAATTGCAATCAAATATAGTTATTGTGCATGGAAAAAACTATAAAAAAGGGGGAGGCAAAGTTTAAAAATCTGTATATAATTATACATGTACATGTATGTACGTACATGTTTACAATGTAATATTGGAAACATTTTCTAAAATCTCGTACGCTAAAAAATAGTCTAGATAAAATTAAACGGCAAAAATTCAACATTTAATTCTAAAATTTCAAATAAACGTTCAACACATGTGGCAATAAATTATTTAAATACAGTCACACAAGCGATTGTATTTGCCCATCGTTAAATGCTGTTTCAATGGGAACATGAGCTTAAAATTCTTTGCTCTCGAACCTTCTTTAGATTCCTCCTGCTCTTGCTCTTGGACAGACTGGCCAGCCTAGTGGGCTTTGCTAGCCGAGTGCAGCTACTTTCATCCGATTTATCTCCTAATGACATCCCAAAGAAGTGACATGAGTTAGAAATAATTGAGGAACATGTTAGAATTTCTAATATTAAAGATATTTTACGTACTGCAATCCTGCCAACTATCGCATTTATATTCTCCAGGGATACAAAGTCCATCGTCACATTGAAACTCCGACTACAATGTGGAAAGGTTAAAATTAAGCATCCACAAAGAGTGAACAAATCTGGCTCTTCCAATATTCACAATAAATCAACTTACCGGATTACAGTTACAATCGGCCTCATCACTGTCGCAGTCCCATTCACCGTCGCAAGCCTAATAAATTTATTATTTGTTATTAACATCCTCGTTATGACTCACTATTTCCATTCAGCCTCTCATCAACAAGCAATAAGGATTAAGTGTCAAAAGAATCTACTCACCCAAATGGAAGGAATACATTTACCATCTGTGCACATGAACTGTGAGAAGAAAAAAAATCATTTGGTTTAAAAACGCAAGTCCAAAAACAAATTATAACTTAATAATGAACAATTAAAACAATTAACTCACTCCTGGGCAAGGAGGGCAGTCTTTCTCATCTTCTCCTTCAGGGCAGTCACGGTCAAAGTCGCAGAACTGCATAAAATCAAGTTTAACATCAGCTACTTTTAACATGTAGTTATTCCAAACCAACTTTACAAAAACGAGTAACTCTACTTTGCACGTACTAACATATCTCTATATAAAAATTACTTGACCAATACAAATTCTACTAAATAAATCTTGCATTGTGTTTTGTTACTTGAGCATATCCTCACTGAAGAGGCAAAATGATCTACGTGTTGTTTTTGTGTACGATGTAGATCATTTTGCCCTTATTTTCTGTATAGGATGTAGATGCTGCACAAAAACATAGCATGTAGATCATTATAGATAGAACATATGAAAAACTTACTTGTGCATAAAAAATGCATACTCCAGAGTTGCGGCATTGGTACTTGAAAATTTAGAACAAACATTTAATAAACTTTTAGCAATGTATTCAATAATACCCCTCTTTTAATTTCCCTCTATTATTGTGCAAGGTTACGCAGAAGTGCTTACCATTCCTGCGGGGCAGTAACAATCTTGCTCATCCCATCCGTTGCTACAATCTTTATAGATGCCATCGCAATACTGTAAATATCATTCAAAAATGAATTGACGCTCAACAAACCAATTAAACATTATAAGGACATAATATTATATGTGTACAACAAATTCTAGAAATTACCCATTTTTCTGGAATACATTCGTCCACAGTCCCCTCACAAAACACCTGAAAATATTTATTGTTCAAGGTTAAAATAGGGAAACACAAAAGAAGTTTTGAAAGCAACAACAAAATACCTCTTCTTCTCCACAAGTCTGTGCGTTGGTATATGCTACCAGAAATAGGCAAGCAAAAAGAGCAAAAAGTTTCATTTTGAATAATTTATAATCAAGACGTAAAAGCTTTAATAAGTCAAATAATAAGTACAAATTATTGTATCACTGGAAGAAGTAAACCCGGGGATGCAATGTAAATTAACCTTGTGAATCAAAGGTAGACACAGTATATAAACCTGGAGAACCTGGTATCTTTGTTTTTTACAGATAAGGCTCATCACTTATCAGTGCTCGCCGCACGCTTGCACGACTATTGTCTATTGCACTTTGTGACTATTATTGTATCAGTGGGACGAATGACGATCAAATTCCATTAGATCATTATGTGCATACAACAGGTGTAATTACTTAAACATGTTCAACAAGGTCGTAATTGGGAAGCCCAAGTATTAATTACTCTTTTTCATTCGAAGGCTTTTGATCATATGTTCAAGTGTTTTAATGAGACAAGCCGTAAATCTCAACAAGATTTACTTGAGACTGACAGGTACTTGACGTAGATTTGACATACTTGTTGAATGCTGTGGATATTCAATTATGTATTACCCTTCAAAATGTAACTGGAAGGTGTTGCAAAAGCTAAGGCAGGAGCAATTCAAACAATGTCCGAATATAAGCTTTACTTCAAATTGAAGTAAATAAACCCAAATACCGTTAATTCCTTCGAGGAATATGATTAAATAGTCCTTGGCATGATTCTTGCATTCTTAATACTTGAAGGGAAACCATTACATTATTTATGGGTTCAATGTCCAATAATGCTCGCATTAGCAAATTCCATCCAATGTCTTTCCTGCTAGAAACCACGGAGCAAAGTTTAAATTTATTATCCAGCCTTTGGCAACATCAAGCCTGAATTTAGTTTTCTTCCTTGAGGTTTTACAATCAAATCTGAATTTCAGAAGGAACTGTTCCTTGCAAATCAATTTGATTCCCAATTGATTGAAATTTTTTTAACTAATTAGTATTGGTTGTTGACTTGAGCACGACCCTAAAAATTATGCAAGTACAAAAATCTAGTTTCGTGTGAAAAATGTAGTTGAGGCTGGATATAATATACATACGTATGCATGTATCTGGATAAAAAAATTGGCTCAAACAAGTATGTCAGTTATTGTCAGATCTCAGATGTGACAATTACACTCACTCAAAGCTGGTCATTCTAAAAATGACCATATGTTAACATAGCACATACATATATATGTACAGACCTAACGAAGCATAATTTTAATTTCGTAAATCCATATTTGCTTCTCCTTTTTCTGTAATAACTACTTAAAATTAGTTGTTTTTATCCCTTCTTATTCATGAATTCATAAAGAAGTAATTTTTAGGAGGTAGACTTAAATGAAATTATAAATTATTTTCATGCAGGTAACATCCCACCACAAAATGTTTGTCAATAGGATTGGCAAGGATTTCAACTTTCTTTACCACTGACAATGAGGGTATTTTCCATAAATGCATTTTTCCAAATGGGGAATTTCCTTACCACAATAAATGCAACTAGCTTTTCATCATTGAAGGTAGGCACAATTTTGGCAATGAATGTTTACAATGCCGAAACGCTACTAGTTTGGCGGAACAATTGGCCAACAATTGAGCATTTATTTAAAGACTCGAAAGTTTTTACCGCATTTGTAACTTCTATTTGAACATTTTCGCCGGGGCATTTGGTTCAAGGAAACTCCACTTCTGGCAAATTGTTGCTAAAAACGATGCTGTTGGAGAATACGAAAGTGTTCGTTAAAAGGGGGAAATCAAATTGGTGGAATTTTATTTAAACTGATTTTCAAATCAAATGTTCATGTATTGTTTTGTGAAATTGTTGACACTAGTTCGAATTGTGTCTAATTCGTGGCTCAGATTCTTTTCATTTATCAATCAATTAAACGTGCATGTACCAAAAGTTCCTGTAATCAAAGAATCATAGACGCGTATCGTTTTCACTGTTATTAAGATATTCATTATATACTTAATTTTAACTTTGCAGTATATAATACACATAATACTTATAAGTAGATATCTATAACCACGAGCTAACGGGAACTTGCAAACAAGAACTTATGCTTGTAGAGGAAAAATAACTCCACAGGAAATGGATTGCCGCAAAATTTTTGGAATATGAGAGGAAAAGATGGAAAATCTAAAATCCAAGGTACAAGTGCAAACAAAAGCTAGTGCTAATGTATGTATGAAAAAGCTAAATTTCAGAGAGATGGACAATGGATGGTTTTATATTTCGTTATTTTATTATCGTAATTTTATTGTAAGAATATAGCATGCAAAACTAACAGCTAACAGTAAATTAATTCTACATTCAAAGAATAGTCCATTTCTGGCCAATTTCCGAACTTATTTCTTTACAGCATACTTAAAATGTTCGTGGATTGCATCAAGTTCTACAGTCCGCTCTTGGAACTTCCAACTTTTAAAGACATTTTTTAATATTAGTTTTAGAAATATTTCTTCTACGATTCCACACAAACAATGTTTGTACAATTTCTATAACTAAAAAATTATCCCAACTGGATGTTCTAAACTGGTGTTGACAATGAGTGGGACAAACTGTATGCAACTATTCAAACTTAAAACAATGGTAAAACAAGATCTCATGTACAAAATATGTAATTACAATGCAGCACGAAATCAAATAAGTGAAAAAAAGAGTTTCAACAAAATTTGACCGAATATTTAAGCCATGAGTTTTCCTTTTGGGAAACATCAAATATTTTAGGCTGTAATTTGAATCACTCAAAGACTCAATTCTTTCTCTAACCCAATTGAAGATACCATTTGATAAAATTTGGTTGATGAAAGCGACTAGAGTACAAGCATTAATTTTATCAATAGACCAACCGTACAAGCCATAAAGCATTTTATCCGATCCTAAAATAAATGGTTTTTCTGAAAGGGACTGGCGTCGGAGTGGGGGAACGACGAAATTTAATATTTTGCTACTAAAGTCTAAAAATGCACTCCGATCGCATTTAGACACTTCTGGCTCTAATAAACCAGGGGTAGGGTTAGAAGGCACAACCAACCAATCAATAATATCCTCACACGCTTTTTTGGTTTTCAAAAACGACTTCGTCAAACGCTTTTTGTGCTTTCTCGAAGCTTCAAAGAACAAATCATAAAATGAACAAGTTTGTCCTAAATTTGTTGCACGCAGCGCACCCTCACTGTGTTTCAATAAAATCATACTCGAACTAACATTACTATTATGTTCATGATAATAATATGCACGAGGAAGGTCTGTCTTTTCAGGGAAAATTTACACATCTTTCAGTTCCTTAAATTTGTGTAGCCCTGCTATTGGTTTTGCTGAGGTAAGGTTTGACGTTAGAACACCTTTAAAAGCGTTACTCAACACAACGGCAACTAGTAGCCAAAGCATAATTACGAGCATGTATCGAAATTTGAAAATATTTATGAAATTGATGTTTTCTAAAATCCTTGCAATAGTAAATAAAAAACAGCCAAACTTTCCTTTCGATACGGTGACATTTCGGGCTTTAACGCTACATCAATAACTGTAGTGGTCGGGCCAATTCAGTTCAGAACCGAAATTTTCAATTCAATTCAATTCGGTTCAGTTTGGTTCAATTTTATTTCAATTCAGTTTACTTGATGAATTGAATTGCGCGGTTCAGTTCACTCGCGTGAATCGAAATGAACCGCAGACTGTGAATTGCAATTCAAACAATTCGTTAAATAACGAGACTACAGTCATGCAACAGTAGTCTAATAGTCTCGTCCCACCTCTCATACACGCTCGCAAAGGGATGATCAGTGGTTTGTATATTGAGGTCGATTTTTGACATTTTTAAGGCTGGCAAAAGCGTTACCGGGACCAAACGTTATCGAACATAAACACATGGGAATTCTGATTTAAAAAATGTCCCTGAACTAAATGGTTCATGGTTCAATTCAGTTCTTAGCGTAAAACTGAACTGAATTGAACTGAAATTTGTCAAACTGAATTGAACCACACTCGTTCAATTCAATTCAGCTTATAAACTGAATTGAATTGATTTTTTTGAACCAAACTGAACCAGTCCGACCACTAAATAACTGCCATTGTTGCCAGAATCAAGATCCAGACGATAATTTGAAAGGGATAAAGATACATTTGAAATGACCTTGAACTGCGTAAACCGTAACACGATATGAATGTAAACCAGTCATTTCGCGTACACACAAAATTCGAAGATAATTCCAGCGGACATTCTAGTTGAATAAAGGGATACAACATGTAAATCAAACTTTTTGTAGGTTTTCTATTCATAAGGGGTATGGTTTCATTGGAAAACCGGCCATGAACAATTTTCAAAATCACATACGAATACTCTTTTAAACCCTTTTCAGTAAAAAGCCGCTTGCCAGGAACTTTTAGAAAATCACAATTGGTCGTTCTAATTGATACGAAAGCATCGTGAACCTGATAGCTGGTCCGACGTTCAATATTTTGAGAATAAAAATCCAAATGTTTACGAAATTGAAACGCTGCAGTGACGAAATCAACTTCGTGTAGTTTATTGTAATAACCACAACTCAAACAATAGGTTTGCCACTTGGAAATTTCAACTCCGTCGGAAGTGTAATCAAGGGACGCAAAACTAAATCAATTGTCATCGTTTCTCTTATGCTTCTTTCCAAAATTTCTTAACGCCTTCAAACTCGATATAATTTGTTTATTTTCGGTGGCAAAACAGGCATAGGGAACATGGGAGATCCAAAGACCTGTGTAGAGTGTTTGGAATAAGAATTTTCCCAGGCTAGCAGGGCTTTGATGGATTCCGAAAATATTGTAAAGCACAATGAAAGATTTACACCTCTGCTGCTTTACATCAGCTTTTCTCATCCACAAATCCTGACGTTGCTTAGCTCGTTCGTGATAAGTAAACATATGTTCATCAGTGTAGAACGAAATTGGATATCTCGTTTCCCACAAGTTCTCAATGCATATTTTGGGCGAATAAATTATTTGTCTGCAGTTCTGGAAGGCACTCTGGAATTTTTCAAGGCTTGAAAAATTTGTGCGAATAGTGCAGTATTGCGCAGCGAAATAATTGCATAAGGACCAATGAGTGAAGGAAAATAAAAACATAATTGTTATTACTTTAACACAGCGCATTTTTAAATTTCCAAGTTGTATTCTTCCTGATGTTTAAGCTTTCAAATATATCTGGGAATTATTGTAATCCAATTTTTGTTTAGATTTTATCATTACAAATAAAGACTAAAGTAACAGGTTGGAACTTGCTATTTTGTACGATTGTTGTCAAAGTATTTTATTTCAAACGCAATAAGAAATTCCAGTCTGATTTGGAAAATCGAATGAAATTTTTTAATTTTGATATTTATGCACTTAAGTTGGCTTCATGTTGTAAGATGGTATTCCTTTACATTACAAGATTGCGCATTGTAAGATAATATTGTTTTGCCACATGTGTTATTCTGTATATTTTTGGATGCGTGTGGTAGATATTTCTGAGTTCTTGTCAATGTTCAAGGAATTTGTTAAGGAAATAAAGTATTAAACTAATTCCCCATTGAACCATACATAAATATGTATGCAAACGTCCTGGGAAACGCTCAGTATCTGTTTGTTACAAAATTTTGGTTTCAAATTGATTATTAAATTTATTTTATTAAAACTAAAACGTTTTAGAGTTCCTTTACATATGCGACCAGAGAGAGGGATGCGTGCAAAGCCAAGAATACTTGAGTTGAATATAATAACTAATTTTGTTGGTTAGAACTACGTTCGTCCATAAACCAGAGCATTTGAAGGTACATATTGTTAGAATGCATTATTCACAGAGTTATACAAGACTTTTCAAAAGGATCAAGCTTCCTGTAAAATAATATTTATTTTCCCGCTTGGAAATCGTGTGCACAATTGTGAGCAAACTGGGTTTTCCATGAATTCCGTGCACAATTGTGTATACATATTTCGTTTGCGTTATTTTGTGCACAATGATGCACAACTCAATGGTTACCATATTTTCATACGCCTTTCAAATTTCACTTAAATTCTATGAACTGTCGTCAATAATTTTTATGTAACGTAAATTTATTCATTAGTAAACATATTCTGTTGAATAGCTAACAATAAATAATTAAATTATATCAAACACGATCATTCAAGTTCTACAGTGTTAGGAACTCTAGTTAAATATTTCAGATAATTTTCAGTCGTACTACAAGTAATAAATTTTTGCCTAAACAATTTGGACAGGATTACAATTGACCAACTTTCGTCAACATGCGTAACTGTTGTTAGATACGAATTGAGTGAATTTGCAATCCCATGAATGCGCTGAGCAACTGCCACTCCGACACCACCTGAAAAGTTAATGTACACAAGTTTCTGAATAAGCCATATTTTATTGTCTTCTGTAGCTATTATCGGATTATTTCGTTTATGGGTGATTTGATCTGCCCGGCTGAAAACCTTCCCATTAATAATGCATCTCTTAAAGCTGTAACCGCAAGAAGGAATAATCCCAAAATCTCTGAGTTTTCGCTGGTCCTGACAGGAAAATTGATACTTTTGGCTTGGTCCAACAAATACAGTATTAGGGTGGACGTTTTTAAATTGCATGGAAAATTTCTTAGACTGCATTAAAGTATGAAAAACATTGGCAGCAATTTCATTATTGAAAATTTTACAACTGTTTCGAAGTGTAACCAGTTCCAGTGTACGGGCTTTAATTTGCGAAGTAATCTTATTTCCACGAAAAAGATTGCTTAAAAACCCATTAAAGTTTTCAAACTGAAAGGCTGAATAACACCACAACGGTCCCCAATGTTTTACACACGTTGTAGCATGTAACAGAATGTGTAAATTATATGTACATGATTGTATACCGTAAAGATTTTCAGTACTTTTGACAAAAGATAATAAATTATTTTCACAAAATATCAAATCATCTTCAGTTAGTTTTTCATCCGACAATAGCATAATACAGTTCGAAAACTTCAGAAAGTGTTGTCTGTAAACTTCTGGTAAAATTCCAGTTAACACGGTTGCAGCAATAAAAGTCCAGGTTCTCCATTCCGAGGCTTTCCAAAATTTTCGCTGTTTTATTGATCTAATTGTTCGATCATAATCGTACGGAACACGGAAACGTAATAAAGAACTGTCGACTTTTTGCAGTTGTCTCCCAATATAAAATGCACTTTCATGGTTGGAACTATCAAACCAAAACCCAGTCAGCATTTTCATGACTCCAAGGTAGGTTGAATGCATAACATCGTAAGTAAATCCAGTAATAATATTGAAGTTTTTCAATAGTAGCAGTTGAGAGGCGCTTTTAATACCATTGTAACTTTCCTCTTTAAAATCCCTTGACTCTATTTTTCTGGAAAACATGTCTAAGTCCTCTAAAAACTAAGGTTGAGTTCTAATTACACATTCTTGAAATCTATAAACCCAATTCCGAGAACGATATTCATCATCACACCAGTGCGTTTCACCTGGAATGAGACACCACGGACATCCATATTTTCCATTAAATTGGTTTAGCCCTTGTACAGCGCATCGAGCAACAGAATCTGCTATGAACATTGGGGCGTAGCAAAAACTAGCAAATTGTTTGCCTGCATGTTGCCAAATAATTGGTTCAGTACAAAATTCATTAAGTAATTTAACTACTGGGCTGAAGAATGCATCAAAATTTGGTTTTTCTTTACCACACCATAGAGCGACAATTAAAGTGTTTTGTCGACGTAAGCCATAATCAAGCTCATTCAGAGAAATTAAAATTGGCCAAAAACTGAATTTTGAGGATCGAAACGGCGATACTCCGTCGGTGTTTAATGACAAGGAAAAATCGAATTCTTGAAGTCCAAGTGTTTTATAACTTGCCCCATCGCAAATATCTTGTTGGAATACTTGGTTATTTGCATTTCGCTTCAATAAATTTCGATACAAACACTCTGAAACGTCTTCTGACTTCAGTAAACTGTTGATCATGTACCGAATATCAAACGTAATGAAGTAGCTTCCACTCCGCAACATAGACTCATTACTTAATTCCGTATGACAGGATTCGCATTCTAAATACTTTTCTTGTTTTTCTTCTCCTATTAAGGATTGGCACTTTGGGCAAATAAATTGTGTTTTGCAACTATTCATGTTGACGTTAATTTCTTTTTTAAGTAAAAAGTGGCTGCTGGGTATATCCCGATCTTCCGGAGACAAGAGTTGCAGTAATGTCAATAAATCCTCCGTTGCTGACTTTGTTAAGCCGTGCTTTATCACATAAGCATTAATGAGGAGAATTTTTTCTTGTCTATTTAAACTTGAAAAATGTTCCTGAAATTCACATCATCTGTATTAAAATGCAGTTATGTATATAATCAGTAATATAAAATTAGTAGACTGTATTAGAGTTAAAGTTTACATTTGGCCCTTGGGATTGCCTGTTAGCTAACCAATCTTCACAAAGTGCATGACCGCCACCATTGACATCGTTCGAAGTTGTCTCTTGTCAATATAAACGTGAAATTGTCAAAATATGAAATATAATTGCCCGCGTATATTTTTTAAAATTTATAGAATTATTACATTTGGAATTGCATCTTCACGATGATTGATAGGGGAGATTCTAAAATAAAGTTGATTGCATCCCCACTACACCCACCTTGTTTCACCTGCTGATAATTAAAAATTAATTGTAAAATGATTGCTTAAACGCTATTCAACACAAAAATCATTATATTAAAAATTAGAAATAATTACAACAGTTCAGAGTTACCTTTAATAACCTATGCCTGGACCGTCGTGGAATATTGCTGACTGGAGATGATTTGAGCTTTCTTTGCTTTGGCATTGCGATATTTAAAATAATAGTAAATATTATTGCAATTTGTTTCGTTCACAGCGCAATATTTACAGACCTAATATCCTACAGTAAATTAGCCCTACACATAATGAGCATTTAATAGTACCAAGTAGTCCCGTTTGGACAAACTACCCAAATAAGTATTAAGCTAGTTATTGCTTAACAATAAAAATGTTTGTGGAATAGAATAGCTTATGTGCTCTGTTTTTTAGCAAGAAACTATCCGGGTGATTATTCTCGACAAAGTTCTAAAAGGGTAAACGATTACAAATAATGTGGTGTTCAAACTCAAATACTACCAAAAAATGAAAGAAGCCCAGTTTGTACTGGGGTGAGTAAGTATATAATTTTCGATTGAATTAAATTCCATGGTGTTTGTTAGCTGGTGACAACAGCAGCACTTTTAATGAGGTAAATTTTATTAACGAATATTAATATTTTAAAACAGCGAAGTAAAATAAATATCCATGTTGTGTGAAGTAACGCTGTTATTTTAAAACTTATTATAGCCAAATGTCAGCGAAAATGTTTTGGATGCCATTACGGACAACAATTTGTATTTACCCGAACTGCCAGTAAACACTCGAGAACATGTTAACCAAGCTGACGATCCTGGTGACTTGCAGGAATGTATCAAGAAGTTGCAGGCCAAAATAGAAAAGTTAAAGAGACGAAAGCTGAAGTTGAAAAGTATTCTATTTTCAATTTTTCAATTTTTTTATTGTGTTTATTTAAAATAATTATGAATTTACTTTAATATTTCCAGATACAGTGGACGAGCAACAGAAGACAATCAATTCATTGGAACAGAAGCTTCAAGTCTCATCATCGTCTTCGGTGAATAATCATATATACATATATATTGTAGTTCATTTACATATTAATTAAAATTTTCATGGTAAATTTTATATTAATTTTAAATCTCGTTAAAATTGTAGAAGAAGGTCGAACTTGTAGCTGGCAGCGGAGTTTATTTGCGAGCAACTAAAATTGCTGCAGCAAAACTTTGGTCCAAAACTCCAGCTATTCTTTCCCGGAAGTTGTTTCGGTTTTTATTTACTACGGAAGAGGCTAAGGGATGTTCAATTTTAGGACGACAATGCAATGCAAACAAAGGCTCCATTGCATTGCCTTCAGTGGATCCAGCAAAGCGTGATGCCATCATTGGTACAGACAATATTCATGGTTGATAACTTTATTAAAACTTTCTAAACTTCTTCATTTTAATTATTGATTTACAGAGTTCACTCTTTCTACATTTAATCTGAAGCCTTCTTTTACAAAAGGATTAAATGAGTACCAATTTCAGAAAGGGAAAATTTTAGCTTCACTTGGAAAATTGCTTCGTGAGGAGTACCATAAAACCCCGTGAGCGGTGATCAATAATTGGCATCATTTTTAATGGTTTGCTACAACTATACTTAATACATGATTCTTGTTATAAATAAATGTAAAAGATCGAAAATCCAAAATGTCGTGAGAATTTATTTGTGCACAATTTACTCTGCACATTAACTTGTGCGACAAATTGGGCCAAATGTGCAGCACAACAATTTGTGAACGATTAGGTGTGCGCAAGAAGCTGTGCACTTCAAGTTGTCTACAATTCGGTGTGCGCAACTTTGGCCCAATTTGTCGCACATTTTTTTGTGCACAATTGTTATCCATATTTCCAAGCGGGTTCTCGGTTACTTCATCAATGCATCTGAGGATACCTTTTCAGGCATGTTAATTTTTAAATATTTTAAATACAGGAGAAGAAAGAGAAGACTTCAAGCTTTTTTTTGTTTCAGTTTGTTTCAAAAAATTCGTTTCGTTTCAGTTTGGACGCTGAAATGAACCGAATTTATTGTTTCGTTTCAGTTCACAAAAAAGTCAGTTCGTTTCAGTTTGCTCGGTGAACTGAAACGAAACGCAAAATGATCGTTTCAGGAGCGAAAATTT
The DNA here is from genome assembly GCA_947179485.1 of Allacma fusca. Taxonomy (NCBI): domain Eukaryota; kingdom Metazoa; phylum Arthropoda; class Collembola; order Symphypleona; family Sminthuridae; genus Allacma; species Allacma fusca. The sequence continues at coordinate 74,189,168 of OX359246.1, read as the reverse complement.
AAAATGCTTGACATTAAATACTTTATGACCCGGTATTCCCTGCCTAGGTTTACTACGACGTCAGGCATACTTCTAAATGCAAATCTATAGCCTTGGGTAGCTCATGTAACTCCAATCATTTTCCATGGTTAAAGCAGGAACCAACATGCCCCACAAAGTATGTCGTTAACCCCGTGGTGGTAATTTAATTTAAATTTGCACAAACTTCAACATTCAAGACGTAATGAAAAATATACATTGTGATTTTGCGTCAATTATAAAGATTTAGATGTATTCTATTACTAAATATTAATTAATTATTTTTTAATTCAGGATTCGATGGTTTACCAAGCCCATAAACTGTCCAAAGAAAATTTCATCGTTTTATTCTACATTATATAGTCCACATGCCCAAGAAATGTAAGTATACGTCAACGTGCGTTTTCCCGCAGAATTTTATTGCATTTGCAACGTTTGAAACGCTTTTCAGTGAGACTGTTTCGTTTTGTTTCCGAGCCTTAACTGAAACGTTCGTTTTAGCTAAACTTGAAACTGAACTGAAATGTTTATGGAACGAACTGAAACAAACTGAAACGAAACGGAAATTTTCGTTTCAGGAACGAAACACTGGGCGCACTAGCCATACCTTTACAACGGAATGACATACGGACATGTGACCTTCTTTAAAACATCGACCAGAAAATTTAGTTGTGCCTTAACTTTGGCGACCTAGGTTCAAGCGTTTGACCTCAGAGAATTATTTTCTGGACATAATTAATCTTGCGTTTGATACATCTTTCGAATGGATTGACGTTTGTACGTACTAGAGCATCTCGGGCGGTTAAGATTTGCGGGTAAGCCCGTAAAAAGCCCGGCCCGCCCGAGCTTCGGGCGGGTACGGATAAAATTTATTACACTTGACGGGTTACGGGCGGGTACGGTTTTTTCAATGCGGTTAAAAAAGACCGTGAAAGCCCGTAAAAGCCAGTGAAAAAATTAATGTGTGGTGCATGCGGGATCTGGGGTTGTAAAAGTACAAAACTTGAATACATGGAACAATTTTCAAACGTTTGAAATTTTACCTTTAAAACAATGTCTTGACATTCAATGTCAACGAATTAAATTACAGGAAATAGTCGGAGGATTGCAAGTTGGAAAAAAACTTAAACAGATACTAGTTGAACATGTGTGTCTATAAATTATGCGATATTGCGAAGTGCAATAAGTGCAGGGGTATTTTAGCAGGCAATCGCGCTAAGTAGGGACATCAACTCTGGTCAAACATAAATGTAAGAATTCTACAGTGGAAGTAACCCCAGCTCATACCAATTTCATTCAAACAAAGGCGATTGAAACAAAAAATTGAATAAGAAAGTTGTTCTGGGTCTATAGTTATGAATTAGAGGGGGGATTTGGGTTTGACGTCAGGCCCGAACCCGGAAGAAACCCGAAAAAGTACTCTATTAGCCCGACCCGGCCCGCCAACGGGCTAAATATTTGATATTCAACCCTGCCCGTTTTATGCACCTTAAATTTTGGTAAGCCCGAACCCGTTAAAACCCCGGTCTCCAAAAATTTTTGGAGACCGGGGTCCGATGTGAAACCTTCGTTTACATATTCTATTATATTTACATATACTATCCAACCCTACTCATCACATTCAATAAGCGTGCACTAAAGGAGCAAAACTTCTTTATTTACTGAAAGGACACCGCACAATCCTTACGAGAAAATGCCCTCTGTTCGATTTTAACGAAAAAATTACTGCAGGGTGCGCCTTGAAGCGTAGATCATTTTTGACAATTGCCCCGAAAAAATCTGACGACGGGATTCGGAGATATCCCGGGTCAAAGTTACCAAAAAATGAGGGGGGGGCTCACGGGGTACCAAAAAATTCAAACAGTAAAAATTAGCAATGTAACTTCAAAAATGGCAAGAATAACAATTAAATAACGTGCAAAAACATTTTCAGCTAGATATGACCTCAAAATTCCAAGATACTGACCTCAAGAGGTCAAAGAGTGTCGATACCGGTTTCATGATCTAAACGGTGACAAAACTGGCCCAGATTGGAATTAGGGCTTTAATTAGACACATATTAAACGTGTGCCGAGTTTGGTTCCAGTTTGTGACACGATGACCCAGCTGTGACCCCCGAGGTCAATATCTTACCCATACCGGAGTTGGTACCTAAAAATCATTCGAATTGCCCGCACATAGGCTAGATCTTTTGGTTTAAGCCCGGATTCTTCGGGTATAACTAGAATTATTCCAGTACTTGAAAAATAACCTGAAGTTCGGATCCAGTGCAAACCATACCCGAACCTCAACCCGCACTTCGGATACTTTCACGTATTGTACTCAAAGTTGAGTATGCAAATTCGTCAACATTTGACTCGTCAATGGATGGAGCGTCCCAAAATTTTCCCCATAAAAACCCAGCTAGTACATATTTAATAAATTTGCTCTGACTTGTTTAAACAAATTATTTTCTGCTTAACCAGACTTGTTTACAAATTGGGATAATATTTAACTCTTTCGGGTCAGACATGTAGAAAATATGAGCTTGAATTTGGAGCGATTGATATTCAAATTTGCAGGCATTTCCATGATAATTCTCAATGCAAAAATTAACTAAAAAATTAATTTAACATTACACAAAATTTTAGCAATCCCTTTCAAATCTATGGTGATGTTGAAGACTGATGACTTACTCAGTGTATACTGTGCTGCGGCCTAAGGTACAAAATACGACTGTACCCTTGGTCGTTTTTAGGGTGGCGTCAGCCCCCTAGTGAAATAGCCTTGTCCGTACCTCAAACACTACTTCTCCGATTTCAATGAAATTTTTATAGACATTACTTGTGTCAAACGTAGGGCTTTGTTCGTATTTGGCTGAAATCGGCCGGATAGTTTTTGAGAAAACAATTCTTGCAATTTTGGACTTCAAGTCAAATGACAGGTATCTCCAAAACTAATGTATCGATTTCAATGAAAGTTTTTGTGAGTATTACTTATGCAAACAATAATGATTTTTGATTATGTGGTTGAAATCAGCCCTGTAGTTTTTTCGTAAAAAATCTGAAATTTCGAACTTCGAGTCAAATGACAGCTATCTCTAAAACTACTGAATCGATTTCAGTGAAATTTTTTGTGAATATTTCTTACGTGAATCGTAATGGTTATTGCCAATGTGGTTGAAATCGGCCGGATTGTTTTTTCGATAAAAATTATGAAATTTTGAAAAAAGAAAACAATATTCATCATACTTTAACGGCGGTAGCTGACGCCACCCAACGTGAAGCCTCAAATTATTGCGTAGCGATGATTTTTATATATACTGTCCACGCTATCATTCTTGGTTGAAATCACAGAAATCATTTACATTTTTGATTACCTACAATTTACTCAACATTTTACGATTTTTGAAATAATATATGATAATCACGTAAACTCCAGGGAGTGAAGGAGACTATAAAAAGTTGTTATATTACTTCAACGCAGTCAATTTTCAAATTTCCAGGTTTCGGTAATCTGGATTTTTAAGCTTTTAATTATATCATTGAGAGATTTAATGTAATGGAAATCTTTTAGATTTTATCATTACAAGCAATGACTCAAGTAGTAGGTTAAAACTTGTTGTGGTGTACGATTGTTGTTAAAGTAATTTTGTTTAAACGCGATAACAAATTGTAGCAGTATTCGTGTCTGAAATATAAGAGGGAATGAAATTTATATATATAATTTCATATTTTATAATAATTGTTACTTTACATTACAAGATTGCCTAATGTAAAATAATATTCTTTCGCCACATGTGTAAATCGCATGTTTGGAAGCGTGGTAAGACTTTCGGAGTTTTTGCGAGTGTTTATATGCGGAATCGTTGGGTGAAACTGAGTAATGAACTGATTCCCCCAATCAGCCATGCATATTAACATATGAGAACGTCCTAGGAAACGCTCAGTACCTGTCTGCTGCAACATTTTTGTCTCAGTGTCATTAGTAAATTTGTTTATTTAATTAAGATAAAAACTGTGAGTCCGTATACATATGCACTTAACAATCAGAGAGAGAGCACATGCGTGCATATCGAAGGATACTTGAATGGACTATAGTAATCAATTTTTCGGGCGGAACGATGTCCTCGCATATCTCAGACTGTTTGAAGGTAGATATTTTGACAGATATATATAATTATTTATATAAAATAATAAATATCTGTGTAATGTATATTTAAATAAATAACAAAATATATTATAGTATTATTTTTAATAATATTTATTTATTTTGTGACAGTCATTCACCAAGGTTTGTATAACAAACATTTTCTTAAGGCCCAAATTTTCTGAGAAAGAACTCAACTGAAAATAAATATTTATTTTCTCGGTAGCTTGAATAAAATATATATGGATAACTTTTCCAGCCTGTTAACTGTTTTATACATATAAATATTTTAAATACAGTAAAAAAAAGAGAATACTTCAACTTTTGACTCTGTTGAAAGTCAGTGACATGACGTCACTTTGTGGTGTGGTTGCTGTCTCACTATGCCCACTTCTACCTTTTTAACTGTAAACCTGAGAAACAAATGGGTTATTTCCTTAGGGGAAATACACTTCAGTAATATTCGTATTTCCGAACAATGGAGGAAACGTCCCAATGAACAATGAATATAATTTCAGCATTCAGGTTGCATTAAATTTTAACCTAGCAATAGTTGAGGCAATGTTAGATTTAATGCAATAGAAGCGCAAAAATGTCCGCTTTTGGTACATTAAAAAACCATTAGCATTTAACATTGCCCTGACGTATGAAATATTCATTGTTTTAATGCAGGATTGTTACTGTTTGGCAATGTAACAGCTAATAATTAGTTTATAGTTCTGATATTTAAAAAATACCTAGTTCTTATTATTCTACATTAATAGACAGATTATTTGTTACTTCCTTTTATTTCATCAAATTAAAATGAATTAAGTACACATGCTTAAATGAATGTAATAATAATGATCATTTGAATTGTATATAAAAATACAAGTATTACAAAGTTGCTCAACATTGTTTAAAAAATTAATAGACATGCAAAATAAAGTCAGTTGTCATACTCTCAAAATTGTTGAAAACATGATAATACAGAACGTAGATTCAAATCCACCTTAATTTAATTTTCCTTGACCCTAGACTTTGCATTACGAAACCACGCTTTGATAACTTCCTCAATAGCATGCTCGGTAGAACCATGCTCCTCGTTTTTCTTCAAAACTGCTTCTATAAAATAAAAAATAGTCCAGGATTGGGTAAAAGTAAACACTAATGTAAGCCATTTGTTCGAGAAACAAAGATTTCTCAATGATCAAGAATTTGATTGGTGTTACTTACTAATAACTACTTTTGGAATGACCGTCTTGGAAATAGGAAGCTTACTGCCTTCCAGCCCAATTAAAATGGGATGCTATTTCATTCGTAAGAAGCATTCGAAGTATTCGCTCCGTCTCGTGCTTCAGATCGTTCCCACCAACACGTCTCAGTGAATTAATCTAAAGTTTTAGAGTTACAGAATAATACACTGTCTAATATCATAACATTACTGATTAAAAATCAACCAATCTATGTATTCGAATGCCCCTTGTGTGATCTTACAGCCTGAAGCATACGTTGATCCGATTCCTTACATTTCTGATCAAATAAATTGACGTCATCCACTGTTTGAAGCGGAAATGAAGAAAGTCCAGCTATAGAAAGATCCGACACATTGCAACTGCCATACTGCTTCAATTTCGCACCTCAATATTAAGATCCTTAACGTTACTTGAGAGTTTTTCAAGTTTCTTCAGAACCAGGTATTCAAAACCTACAAATTCGGAAGCAATGTACCTACACACATTGCCCAATTACATTAATTAACATAATTAACAATTTTGACTAAACCTACCTAACATATTATTCTTTGCCTGGTAAGAACCGGGAATTGCTCCTGCAGATGTTCCGGGAATTGCCCGATCTGTTTCTGGGACTATCGGTACATCATGTGTGATAGGAACCGTGGTGTCAAGTAAACCCTGATGATGAAATCGATCTTCCGTATTTAATGCAGATGTGGGAATAGGAAGTTAAAAGTTTTCAACTCTGGCAACTGATTCTGGAGATGATGTAAAGCCGGAGTTATCCAAAGGCCAAAATGTGAAATTGTCATTCAAGGTTTCTTCTCCCCGTGCATTTGGAATGAATTTAGCTTTCCTAGGCTTTCGTATACCAACCGTTGGTTCATCGTCTGATGTGTCAATATTGGACGTTTCCAGATACTTTTGCCCTTTTAAATTCGCCTCCTTCACGCTGTCTGAAATAAATGAATTTAAATAAAAGGAATTGGAACTCAATAAATTATTTATAACTTTTATTTACTATTTATAACTGTTTTAAATCTAAGTAAGCAGTCAAGTAAACAGTTGTACCTGCTAAGTTTACGAGCTTGATTGGCCAGTCCTCCCAGTTAGATTGTGGAGTAGTTTGATTTAAAATCGCGGATTTAACGTTTTTTAAGGGCCACTTGCACGATTTTGTGTCAGCAGACACCCATTTTAATGGGATTACTTCACATGGTCTGGTTTCACATGAGTTATTTTCACATGAGCTGGTTACCCCGTTGTGTTGTTTATTCGCCAAAAACTCGACCAAAGCAAACATCTGAATGAAATGAGTTTATTTACACTTAGAAATATATGTTCCACTACAAACAATGACGCAAAACGCTACAAACTAAATTAGATCGGAATTCTGTACATAAACATTTAGCCAAGATTGAACTTGCATTAAAATGCTTAATAACGTCAGTTTGTTTCACTATAGCAATACCCACATCTCTGCTTTTACAGGGATACGTAAACAAATCCCCGATTTCTTCTAACACTTTTGCCTGCAGTTGTACAACATTTTCTTTGTCAACAAGAACATGCAATAGCTGGCAGTATTCATGATTTGTTATGAAAAAAGAATCCTTCACATTTGTCTGCAAAACAAAATTGTCGCCAGAAAAAATTGAATATGCCTTGTACGTTTTAGTCAATGTCACGAAGTCCTTTTTACATCGCCTGCTAAAATTTCCAAAAGAGGAGTGTAAGGTTGGTTCTTCTAAAAATTGCCATTCTTTCAGTCTAGCACAGAGTTGCTGCAGAGTGTGGTGAGGAGCACGAAGTTGTCTCTTGAGGATTACAAGGTAATTTTTGAAAGGAAATGACGAAAAATTATCGACTTTTCCATGATTTCTTACATCTGCTAAAATGTGAATTAGTGAATGAATATTGTACGATAAATTTTCATTTCCATAAATCTTGCCAAAATTTTGTACAAAATTTTTTAAACATTCATCTGCAAATGTGTATTTAGCAATATCATCGGACGTGATTATTAACATCGCACAAGCCAGCAAAAGAAAGTGTTTGTAGGTATTTGGTGCTAAAATGGGGGCAAGTATAATCGGGCCTAAGTTTATTAAAAATAATCTGGCCTCTGTTGCTTTCCAACGTTCGCAGAACTTCAGTTCTCGAATTTTTCGATTGAAATCGGATGGGATTAGGTTGTGGGTTGATAACATTGCTGCCGAAATTCTTTGGATTATTCCAGAACCTTGACGAATTGTAAGCGGACCTTTTTGCCACAATTTAACTAATTTTCGTACTGCACCCAGACATACTGAATGCATATAATCCATGGGGATTTGACGGATCATATCAACCTGGACAGCTTCTAGAGGCGTTTTTTCTTCAAAATATAATTCCTGGTGGTGCTCCTCCTGTTGTCTCGACTTAAACGATGCATCTGTTCGAAGATCAGCATTCACGGAGTCGAAATATGTTGTTTTATTCCATTTTTCTTTCACTACACATTTCTCACACCCGTATTTGCTGTTGTGTCCCTTAATACCTTTAATGAACGCACGGGCTGGGGCATCGCAAATAACTATGCACTTTTTTACATATATTATGATTGCTTGATAATTAATTATAAATGGTTGTTCGCTAAGAAATTTTAATTCTGCAGCAAATTCATGTAAGAAGTTGCGCAAACTATCCGGCTTGGATTTTCCTAGGTAGATACCGATTGGAATTGGTTGTGCGTTCTTTTGAAACTTTTGGGCTAGAATTGGCCATATATTACAATTAGTACTGTTTTTATACACAGGTATTCCATCTATATTAAATTTTTGAGGAACTAAAACACAATTTTTCTGGAGTTGCTCATTGTCAATTTGGAGATGCGTCTCCGAAAATGATTTAATTCCTAGATGGATGTACTCCCCACTATCCATGTTCCGGGGTTGAATATTAATCGGTGTCGGCAACAGCGTTCGCGCACAAAGTGGAAGATCCGGGTGGTAAGGCTGAAGTAGTTTCAATAACTTGTCTACAGCATTTTGAGTTATATTATTCTCTAATGGCCATGTCCTTAATTTTCCTTTGAAATTATTTTTGCTCGAATTACGTGATTCCTCGATCCAATTGTTTCCATTATTTAATTCCATTGATTCGTTGGAGGTACTAGACTGGTAGCCACGATTGCTATCACTGCTGAGGTTATTTGAATCTTCATAATCACAGCGGTCACCATTCCCGTCAATTTGATTAGAATCAACTATTGTTGAAACTGAAGAAATTGTAGCAGATTCAAAAGTAGATTTGGGCACAGTTTCTGTAATTATCAGTTTCTCTTTGGAATTTCGATCTAATCTTTGTAATACTTCTAAATCCTTTTCAACGGCAGCTTTAATTCTTCGACGCTTGTGGCGAGAAGTATAAATTTTACACGACAAAATTACTTAAGTCTAAATTAAACACTGTACTAACTAGTACCTAACAAACTACAATTTATTTTAAAATTACCTTAATTTCCGGATTCTTTACCAGTTTCAGTTCTGGATGTTAAATGTAAAAATCCAAATGCTGGAGTAGAAACTACTCGCACGTAACCGTCAACGTGAGAATTGAATAAGAAATTGTATAACGCAAGTCCGCTGGCAAAAACCAAATATGAATGCATATTCAATGTATTCATGTATACATTGAATGGATTTTAAACGCCAGTTCAACTGACGTTAAACATTTGTAACCTCTCAAACGTATCCTCAATCGTTATTCCATGATGCTGCAATAACGTTTAGGTAACGTTTTCAGAAAACCGTTTGAATCTTTTGCAGTAATAATGTTAATTGTAGCATTGTGTCAACGTAAGAAAGCTAACATCATATTTTAACGTTAAATATAGACTTCGCTGTTCATTGGGTATGTATATATCTATGTATGGTCTATGTACTTGTATGGTCTACTATACAGTCAAACCTCTTTATAGTCACTACCGCTGTAATTAACTTCTCTCTATAGTCATTAAATAATTTGGCCCCGGCGATTCGCCCGTATACTGTAATGTTAAATATTTTCAGAATAGTCAACTTCCCAATAGTCATAACCTCTCTATTATCTTGCATAATTTCTGTCCCGAGGAATCTATAACTCTCCATATACTCTTTCAACTTCTGATTGATTCAATTATTACGTATGTAGCATTTTTCAAATTTTGCTTATCCCAGAGTTCCATAATAGCGTATTTAGCATGTAATCTCGGGTTGTAAAGGTTGTGGCCTAAGTATCGACCATTAAAACCACTATTATTGTTATTATGATTATTTACCAAATAATTGTAATTATATACTCCGAATTAGGGCTCCTCACAACTCAATTTATTGAGCTAGTTGAAATTGAATTTGTAATTGAAATTGAATTTGCAATTCAATTTATAGTGGTAATTTGTAGCTGATTATTTGTCAATCAAATACTTGAAAAATAATCAATTTGTATTAATCAAGTAGCAGCGTCAATAGTTGAATTGTCAATTACAACTTTCAAGACTTGAGCATGTTGAAATTGACTTGTAATTGGGATTAAATTGAATTGAAATTGAATTGAAATTGGTTTTTTTTAATTCTTACCCGTGGGTACCAAAAGAAAAACTGGTTGTGAAAATAAAATAGACTAAAATAGTGTTGGCTACACCTGATTAATTTGTTTGTTATGAAATTAAACTAAACTCATTCACCTTCCAGCTGCAAACTAAGAACACCATTTTCAGGTCTGTCGATTTTGTATGGTGCTCCGACAGATATCGCTCGAATTTGCCCCTGGAATAGTACTTATAACTAATCTTTTGAACATCAAACAGATTTTCAGATTCGGTAATTGTTGGTTCCCCATTAGGTTTGGATTGGAGTTACTTTTTCAGTGTTTCGTTGCTTTTGTATTAGAAGAAATAAGCAGCACATTAAGGTGTCATTTGCTTTAGAAAGTTGAGTAATCTCCGCGCTTTGATTACACATTCCTGCCTTTGCGCGCATTCTTGCCTTAACATTTACTAGTTGTCAATTATCAACTTCAACTATCAATTTTTGACAACGCAGCTATTTGAAATTGAAATTGTGGAAGTTCCCAATTATAATGACTAAATTGATAGTTGATTTGTAATTGAAATTGAATCAACAACTAAAAAGCCATTTTTATTTGAAATTGATTTCAATTTACAACTTGCAGATTATCATCAATTGAAATTGAATTGAAATTGTATTTGAAATTGATAGTTGCAATTACTACTTGAAATTGTGGGGAGCCCTACTCCGAATAGTCAACTAGTTGACTCTGTAGTCAACGTTCTCTATAGTCAACCTTTATATACGGTCCCCTGCGATGTGACTACAAAGAGGTTTTACTGTATATGTATATTTACGTTCATGGTGTCTATAAAAATTTGTCTCCTAGTCCATATAAGGGAGTGATTCATCAAATATATATTTAAATCCCCTAGTATGTTGCAAATTTAGTTCCGAATATTCTAAAATTTTGTTCATTGACCTTGATCAATCTCTGAGGCCACTAGGTCAAAAACGTTTAGGCAAGTAGTTTTTTCAGAAGGTCAAAAATGTTTAAACGCTTGTTTGCAGCGAATTTTACGGACTTTGCAGAGCAATATACAGCAGGTCTCTAAGTTGAGAACCGTAGACACGACCAGGAAAAATTCGGAACAAGGTTGAAGAAACTCGGTTTCAAAAGCGAAAGTCAAATAGATTCGTAAAAAATTAATTTTTGGTCTTGCCATTTTTTCCTGGACGATCCAGAGTTCATATGTAAATGCTTTTGAAAATCTGTTTTGAAGCAACTTTTATGGGGATTAATTTTAGCTTTATATATGTCAACTTCCTGGAACAAAAATTGCGATCCCCGCAGTCAGAAGTGTGAGGTAAGACATATGCGGTGAATTTAGGAAAAATTATTTATTTTTATGGCATCTCTTTAAACCAATTCGCAGCCCCGACTTTACTGAACGTTTCTGGAACCTGTGACCAAACATTTTGGCCAAGGGCAGTGAAGTAAAATTTAGAATATTTGGAAATAAATTGGCTAAAGGCTTGGAATCAATTTTTTTATCAATCATTCCAAGAAGTAGGCTAGAGGGGGAGCAGATGATCATGATCGCCGTGATCGGATGTTGGCCGTATTATATTTCCCTCTCCAGCACACATTTAGGATCTTATAAAGAGCGAAAATAAGGAAAATATGTACACTAGAAGTTTAGCTTCAGTAACAGATACAAAATAAATCTGGAGGACCATAAAATTATGAAGCTATCACTTTTTCAAACCATGAAAATATATTTGAAAACAATGATAATAGCCTTGTTAGGGAAGCATTTATTTTAAATATTATATCGACAACTGGAAAATTACAGAAAGGGTATGGGAATTAAGGTTGTATGCGAAAATGAAAAACTTTTAATACTAAAAGCTTTAACTTAAAAAACTGAAAACTTTACGTTAAACTAAGTATTTCAGTTACGTCCTCATTTGTGACATCCCAGTCACTCAAAACTGTATGGGATTCCTATAGGATGCAAGTTCTGTGAGAAAATGTACCAGAAATCCCATCAGCGATATAGGATTTTACAGAAATCATTTAGTCAAGAAGAAATTAAGTCAGAAATCAAGTTAGGGTATCACAGGAAGTTTTTAGAAAAATCCTATAGTTTGGTAGCACAAATCTTGCAGGTGCGAGTACCATAGGATATTTTCAGAAAAATTCAACAAGTTGGGGGCACCATAGGAAGTTTTGAAACAAATCCTATAAGTTGGGTGCCACATATCCTGCAAGTTGGAGTACCATAGGAAATTTTCAGAAAAATCCTATAGTTTGGGGGTGCCATAGGACATTTTTAGAAAAATCCTGTACTTGCTTTGACAAGGATTCTGCGCTACTCGGCATTTGTACAAGACATAGATTATAACCGCCAAATTTTCCATACTTCATCAACAGAAGTTATTTACTTGTGGATGCAATTTTATTTTGTAGTGTTATTTTATTTCCACGTAGAACTACAGTGTAGGGTGTGTGAAAATTTGAGGAGATGTATATGTATGCAAATGTTAATGGCAGGTAGCTTAATTGTTTAGACAATTGTAAATATTGATACTATTTACAATTGTCTAAAAATTAAACTAACTGTAGTAAAGATAGTTATGTAGCTGTAATTTTGAAGGAAAATGGAGTAGAGGTAGAGAAGTCCATAAGATAATTATGAATTTTCAGCTATAGGACAAGCTGGAGAAAATCCCATACGAGGTTGGGACTAGTAACTATGGGAAAGTATAGGATCCTGTAGTAAAATCGTTTGAGATATCGTCCGCAAATCTGATACTTTTATCCTATAGATTTTACATGTAGGATCCTATACATTTCGAGGGACTGGGATTGGCTAACTGAATTCGAATGATCTGTACTTGCAAATGTCCGGTGCTTTGCAATACATTTTAATGGTCTTAGGTTTTTGCTAAAAATGATCATTTCAAAATAAAGTTATATTTTCCTGTTATCCAACTGGTTTTGGAAGCAAAATTTCTGCACATTGTTTCCCATTTTTGACCTGTTGTGATTGAATTACTAAAATCATTATAGACCTATCAGATCGTATTTAGTTAATCATTAAAATTTATGTTAATCTCGAATTCGTGGTTCATCTTGAACTATTTGAACTAAAGGAAACAGCGTTGTGCGCTCCGATTAAGGTTAGCATACAAATTGAAAATTCTTTTTCTCCGTAAAGCTTTCAAAACTAGTTGCACGCCAGTGAATCAGCGATTTATATGCATTATTGAAATTAGTTGGCCAAAAAACTGAACAATTATTTAAGGAGTTAAGATAAATTGATATTGCGGTAGAATTGAGATTGTTGTTTTTGTAGTCAAACGTTTGAACGTGTCGTGGAAACGTCGGGATTTCTAATGTCAAAACTTCCCTGCCTTTGAAAGTTCTTCCGGTGTATCAAAACATATTTTGCAGCGCAGATAATTTGCAAATGATTATTTTTGTTAAATAATTCATGCAAACGTGATTTAGAAGTAAAGCTAATGAAGTGATTAGGGTATGTCGATCGAAAATGCTCTGCAATATTTGCATGCCCAAAATGCCTGCCCACAAGCCCAAATTTGGGCATGTGGGCATGTTACATTTGGGGCATGTGGGCATGTTACATTTGGGGCATGTGGGCATGTTACATTTGGGGCATGGCAAGTTGGGCATTTTGGGCATTTTCACGGCACCAAAAATGAATCGATTGTACATCTCTAATTGTATAGCAGCGAAGGAAAAGATACATATATGAATACCGTGTTATTCGCGTGTTCGTTAATAATAATTGCAGAAACATCGACAAATTAACCTTATATCAATGACATCGGGTGATATAATTTATCTCTACTATGAATACGAATGATGCAAATTGCCATTCCAAAATATTTAAACATTTCGTGACACAATTGGTACATTTTCGCCTGAAAGCCGGTCATGAATTATTTTCAGTATCACGTGCGAATACTCTTATAAAAAATTTGACAAGCCACTTTCCAGGATATTAAAGAATATCAACCTAGTTTGTTCAAATGCAACCAACACATTTTTAACCTTCTAACTGGTCAAATTCAATTCAATCATTTGGGAATATAAATCCAACAGTTTCCATAAATTTAACGGCACTGCAGTGAAATCAACTTCGACTAAATTACTGTGAAAACAATAACCTTGCAGGTACAGTGAATCTCTGGGAACGGACGTTATAATGAGACTCAACCGTATACTTGATATGATGGGAATACATATTTTTTAAAAAAATTTTTAACATCGCATCAATGTTTATTCATTACTAATTACAGTAGTACAAGAAAATGAGTGGATACATATTCCAGGCATTGCAATTTACAAATCATTAAAAGTAACAGCATAAAAGTTAGAACGTTACAAGTATTTCTTAAAGGTACATTAGTTCTCGTTCTTTAACGAAACATCTGTTTCTACAATTATTAAGGACGGATTAAATTCAGACAAATTTTATAACTTTAATTTCTTTTTATATATAAACATTATTGGCACAGCTTTTCAGCAGAAGTAGCTATACAATGACTCAGTATACGATTTCTAGGTGCATTTTATCATATAACAGTATACATAGTATGCTTATTTTGAATTTCTGCGCTAATAATTATTACATAATAAAGCACCTTTATTTAACACTAATAACGAAGACATTTAACGAATTATTTTCAAATTGTTCCACGTGGAATTATATGCAGTGCGATTGTCCCAATTTCACATGAAATTAATTAACTATTGAAGTAGGGTATGCTGTCATCGCTGATTGATTTTTTCTCGTGTACGGCTGCAGTCGACATTATCTATATATTAATTCAATAATATAATAGTTTAATAATTTAATTATATAGTAATCTAATAGTTTAATAATTTAATTATATAGTAATCTAATAGTTTAATAATTTAATAATTTAATTATATAGTAATCTAATAGTTTAATAATTTAATAATTTAATTATATAGTAATCTAATAGTTTAATAATTTAATAATTTAATTATATAGTAATCTAATAGTTTAATAATTTAATTATATAGTAATCTAATAGTTTAATAATTTAATAATTTAATAATTTAATTATATAGTAATCTAATAGTTTAATAATTTAATAATTTAATTATATAGTAATCTAATAGTTTAATAATTTAATAATTTAATTATATAGTAATCTAATAGTTTAATAATTTAATAATTTAATTATATAGTAATCTAATAGTTTAATAATTTAATAATTTAATTAAATAGTAATCTAATAGTTTAATAATTTAATATATTATTAAGGTCAAGCTGAGGTCACTTCTTTTGAGTAACTTTCCAAACTTGACTAATTATGAATCGTGCTAAAAATGTAATTAATTGGACGAAAGCAACTAATAAAAGTCTCAAATGTAATCCAGAGAATTATTGAATGAAACAACCCGAAGGCTGATTGTTTATTCAAAATGAAACTGAAAACGAAATGATTATTACTTCAACAATAACTTCAGAAACTTAAAAATAGAACAAAAGGGGAATCTCAGAGGATTCCAAAAATCAAACAGAAAGGAATAACTCTCAGTCTAAGACTGAAGTTCGCAAATAAGATTTGCACACACTTTAACACTGTCGTGTGTGATTCATACATCATTACATCATTTCATAAGATGAGACGCGTCCAAAAGTGGAGCGTGAGAAGTCCCTCGTCAGGGATTCTTTACTCTGCTCTAGACGCAGCTAGAGCTGACCTTTAACACTAATAACAATTTTATTACATGACTAAAATCACTTCTTACAACTACACTTCTTACAACTATGTATGTATACCTTACATCCCGGGGTCCGGGAAAAACATTTTGTCCTCAAAATGTGAACAATTTTATCATGAATAAAATATAAATGACCAAAATTATGTCAAAATGATAACATAATAAGTACTTGTAAAGTACAAACCTGAAAATGATAGAGTAGATAGTTACAGTAAGAGAAAAAGAGAGACAAAAGATTGGTTTTGTATTTTTCATCTATACTTACACTTGATAATTTACAAGGAAGACATTATCAAGTTTGCCTCACAATCGGAAGCCACTTAAAACTATGACAATTTGATTAATTTCATAATTCTAAGTACCAAAAGCACTGACTAAAAATATTTTTAACACCACACTTTTATATACACAATCACTTTATTGATGAAAGTCAATAAGCACGGGGGAAGGTAACAACGGGAGCAGGATGCTGGGCGTTGTTATTATCTTCAGGAGTTGACACGAAGACGGCCTGCTGGAGGTGTCCGTGTTGACGCGAAGAAGTGCGGCGATAACGGTAACAACCGTAAATGATTAAAAGTAAACCAAAAAGAGTAAAGAAAACAATACCAGTTATGGAGAAAATTCTGAATTCCAAATTATAATCACCAGTGCCGAGGCCAACTTCAAGTTGAGGGGTTGGAATGACGGCAGGGATGACTGGGAGTTTGAATGACTGCTCTTGTGCAGTCGGAGAGGCTGGAGTAGCTTGGGTGGACTTTATGACGCTCTCGAAATTGAAAGTTTTAGGGTCGGCAATCAGCATGAGTTGGAGTAACTTGAAATCTTGTATGGCTTGATCCATGGGAGACAAGGTCACGTTAGGGCTGAAATTAATACTTTCACTCGCACTAGTAACATCTTCTTTGAGAAGCTGATGAGGAGGAAGGTTTTGATTGAAGGTATTAGAAGGTGAAGGCACAAAATCAAGCACTTTAGCAATTACGGGAGGAGCAAGCACAAAACCGGCTCCAAGAGCCATCACTTTTAATGCATTAGCACGCTTTTTCTTTTTTATGTCAGTGAGAAAAGGATTTGGGGCAACTTTAGAATGAAGTGTATTAATACTTACGGACCTTTGAGGAGGAATTACCAACTTTTGGTTTGAAAGAGCTTGTTGCTTGTTCATTTTGGAGAGACTGAATCCATGTGTGAGGGATGGTAAGCTGTTCCATCCTCCGGGCGGGGGTAGTGGGGCCGCTCCGCCGGAGCTGATGAGGAAGAAAACACAGAGCGTGGTGAACTTTGTGGAGAGGCCACAAATTCTCCTCTGTCGTTTAGCAGGAACTGTTGAGACATATGTGACGGAGTCATCTGAGGAGTCCCCGGAAGGTGGGACGATGATTCCCGGGGATGAGGCGGATTCTCCGAAGAGGGCGGAGGCCGGCTCATCATGCTCGTTGTGGAAGAAACTGTCGTGGACGGAAGTCCCGAACGGAGCACTTCGAAGGAGGGAAGGCGATATGCAGGAGACTCGTTCCGCACGCGAATTGGATCGCTTTGAGCGGGTCGGATTAATGACAGGTTTTTGAACTGACACTGGGGGTGAGTCACTTTTGGGGTTGAAAAATTTTGACACGCCGGAGGTACCGGGTTGGGGTGAATCTCTGGCGGAACTACTAAAAACTGAGCTCGCGAGTGACTCGGAGCTGACATTTGAATAGGCGGGCGACTGTGGCAATGATATTTCGCGTTTGTTAAAGGACTCGAGGTAGGGAGCAACTTCCGTTGTTTCGGAACTGCCTTGAGATGCTCGAGTGTTGACTGGGTAAAAACTTCGATGTGGATTTGAGGGTCCACTAAAATCACTGGAGTGGACAGAACGAATTCCGCTGGGGAATCCCTCATTTGATGTAACAATTGTTTCCATGTTATAGCCTGGCGGTACGCTGCCGCACAATAAGCACCTCTCAATTGATCTATGAGCAAGGGCACAACACTGGGTAACACAAGTCCCAGGGCGACGTGACGAAAAGTTCTGGAGTAGATGGGAACTGAACAATCCGTTGCAGCAATGACTTGTCCAGTTGCATCCGAAAACTGAAGGGGAAAAATTTTTACAATACACTCGGCCACCGGACAATAAACTGGGATATTGGATGGAGTAGGGAGTGTAACCGAAGCTAACTGCGACCAAGGGTTTTCTCCTAATTTGAAAATTGGCCTGACTCCCAGCGTAGTCATAGGAGTCAGTTGGCCTTGGAGAGTGGGATATTGCGGGGGTGCTGGAGAGTTGGGGGATGAAGAATTCATGACGATGCATGTGTAAAACGACACAGTAGGGCAACTAAAGTAAGTATAGCAAAAATTTATACACGTTTGGCTTTATCAATCAATCGCTGAGATTTTCTCACCGGAAGTGGGAGTTTAGATGGAGACGAAACTTTGGATAAAACTGGAACACGAGTCGCACTTTCAGAAGATGATGATGGAGTGGAAATGTCAGGAGAGTCGGAGGAGTGAAAATGACTGAGCCAAGAGTTAAACTCATCTTGGTCATCACTTGTGTATACATACTCAGGGTGTATTATACCATTACCTAAATCTAAACTTATAAGCTTGAGCTGTGAAAGATGACACCGGACATTAGGTCGCAACCTTTGAGAAGGGAATGTTAAAACTAGCTCAGCATTATTGTTCTTATCTATACTTACAATTGTATAGGGGCCTATCCACCTACAGAGTAATTTATCGGAAAGACCAACTTTACGCTGTGGTAAGTAAAATCTAACGTGGGAACCAACTTTATATTCAAAGGGTCTGTATTGCGCATCAAATTTTTCCTTGGCCTGAATCTGAGCTTTGCGAATTAATTGAGCAATTCGCTGATGCATAATTTTTACTTGATTCGGACTCAACTGAGTAATACTTAAAAGGGAATTAGGGATCGAGTTTAGCATGGGAGCTGGAGGCTGGCGCCCGAAAAACGCTTGGAAAGGGGAAATTTTTGTAACCGAATGCTCACTGGTATTGTAAGCAGCAATTACATATGGAACATATACGTCCCAATTATCTTGATTATCGGAAACAAACTTACTAAGCATTATTGCTAAAGTTTGGTTCACTCTTTCCACGGCTCCATGAGACCGGGGGTGAAAGGGCACACTAAAATTATGAGTAATGTTAAATTGTTGTGTTAACTTTTGCACAACTGCCGACTTAAATTCAGCGGCACCATCAGAAATTAATGTGGACATGCCAGGAAAAGTTAAAATAAATTGCTCGAGATGCATGGAAACATTCGCAGCATCTTTGACAGGAAGCAATGAAACATGAACCCATTTTGTAAACAAGTCTGTTAAAACTAATACATATTTATTACCTCTAGGTGTTTCTTTAAAGGGGCCTAATAAATCCATCGCGTAAGTACTAGCGGGGATTTTTATGGGAATTATTTTAAGACTGTCCATCCGTAGACGAGTCTGATGTTGGCGACTTTGGCACTCGGGGCATTGTGAGCAATGCTTGAAAGTGTCCGCGGTCATGGATCGCCACCAATAATAGGGACGGATCCTTGCCAAACATCTACGAAAACTGAGATGACCTGCTAAGGGATGATTATGGGCATTATGTAATAATGTGGGAATCAAGGCCTTAGGAACTAAAAGTAAATTAGGTTGCCTAGGATTAAACTGAATAAAATACACGCCATCACTATTCGAAGTAACTTTTGAGCGCTTTTTTGTTAATAATCTCTGCAAAACAGGATCAATTGCTTGAGCATGTTTCAAGTCGTCAGGATTAATTAACGGATCAAAAGGAGTAACGAGAGAGGAAGTAAAACCAGGTAAAATCAAATCCTCCTCAGATTGTGTATCACTAGACAGTGCATATGGACAACGGGAGACGCCATCCACATTCCTGTGGAGAGAGCCTTTTTTATAACGTATCACATACCTATATTCCTGTAAAATTATAGACATTTTTGTAAGTCTAGCAGTAGGGTCACGCTGACACTTTAAGAAGCATAATGCATGATGGTCAGTGACAATTGTAAAAGGCTTTAAAAATAAAAATTCACGTAACTTTTTCGTGGAAAATACAACAGCAAGACACTCTTTCTCAGTGACACTCCAATTTTTCTCCGTAGGAGTGAGTGCACGAGAGACATAATAAACGGGATGCTCTCCATCCTCAAACTGTTGGTGGAGAATCCCTGCAATTGCAAGGTTGCTCGCATCCGTGTACAATAAACATGGAAGATTCTCATCATAATGTCTCAACACAGGGGCTTTACACACGGCCTGTTTGAGATTTTCAAAAGACTCATCACAATCCTTGGACCAATGGTACAAAGAATGTTTTTTGAGTAAGCTCTGCAATGGAGCTGCAATCTGAGCAAAACCTAAAATAAATCTTCGGTAATAACCTATAGTGCCCAACAATTTTCTAAGAGTATCTAAATTATTGGGCTTCGGCTGGCGCATTATAGCAGCCACTTTAGCCGGTTCCGTTGTTAATCCCTGTTGGGTCAAATAAAATCCGAAAATGATATGTTCTTGCATAGCAAAATTACATTTCCATGGACTGAGTCGAAAATTAACTCGGGATAACGCTTGAAAAACTAATTCAAGGGCGACTAAATGAGAAGGAAAATCACGACTGTATGGAATTATATCATCTATATATGATACAGCATGTGTATAGCGTAAGCGTCCCAAAGTTGCAATAGCTAATTTTTGGAAATAGGCCGGAGCATTTTTGAGACCGAAACATACGCGGAGGTACATATATATACCAAATTCAGTAATAATAGCGCATAAATGTCTATCATCAGGATGAATCAGAGCCTGATAATAGCCGCTAAATAAATCCAAGGGGGAAAAATATTTTGCGTGACGGAGTTGGAAAAGTAAGTCATCAATGCGGGGAAGAGGAAATAACTCATCTTTAGTGATTTTGTTTAACTTTGTAAAATCACACACTAATCTCCATTTATTTAATTTTTGTCGAACTAAGAATACTGGGGTTGAATAATTGGAAGACTCACACGGGACTATAATATTAGCCTGTATGAGTTTGTCAAGTTCACTTTTTAATATTTCACGTTCAAGGGGACTGAGTCTATACGGTTTGGACTGAACTGGAACATCCGAGTTCAACTGTATACGCATAGGAGGGAGAATGCAAGCCTGTAAATCATTAATGCTCCATGCAAAAAGATAAGAATACCGATTTAAAAGTTGAATAATAGCATGACGCTGGTCTGGGGTAAGTTGAGAATTAATATTGATAACTGAAAGTTGTTCAGCAGTCAATGGTTTAATTTCAGAGGGAATAACAGGGACAGAAGAGAGGGCTTGAACAAACTCATACCGTTGTGAGTAACCTAAAATTGTGCCCGCAACAATAAGTTGAGGAGAGCGAGACACATTGGAAGCCAATAAAACATTTTTACTATGGTTGATGACAGGGGGAAAAATAACTTGAAGTTGTTTTTCTACTGTAGGACTGGGAATGAACGCACATGAATGAGTGGAATTCATATCTGTGGTTGGAATGTACATTTGACGTCGAGGGGGAAGGTTAATGGTAAACAAGGACTTCACTGGTAAGGAACATCCACATTCCACTGAGCACACTTCATTGTATGCATGACTACGAAGATAATGGGTCACTTGTGAATTATACATAATACTACGACTAACATCTACAATCAATGTGTATTGTTTGAGAAAAGCACACCCTAAAATGAATGAGGGGGTGAGAGTATCTAACACATGAGCTGTAGTTGTGTAATTTATATTATCTAATTTAAAACACAAAGTTACTACACTTGAAGTTTTAAGTTTGGTTTTGTCAGCGGTCATAATATGACAGGGAGGGCCTGGCAAAATTTTACTCTCAGCTGGCACTGCACTTCGTAAAATTAAAGTATGTGTAGCACCAGTATCAACTAAAGCATCAATTGTCACTGAGGTAAAATAGCACATGATGTAGGGGCAATGTGTAGCACTTAAAACATTTACAGAGGGTAAGTAATCTGTGGGTATGACTGTAGAGTGGGATTTGCTTGAACTTGCTGGGGAACTGCAGCCTGTTGAGGAGGCGCAAAAGCAAGTTCCACTCTTTGAACATTCTGGCGACTGTTGGGATTGTAATTGTTGTTGCGGCGATAATTGTTGTTTTGGTAATTCCGTTGACCATTGTTGCGGTTCTGGAATTGTTGTCGATTTTGATTGTTTTGGGGACCCTGGTTCTGATTGTTGGGTCCCCGCTGCCCATTTCCCGACCGACAGTCGCGAGCAAAATGACCAAATTTGTTGCAATTATAGCATTGGAGCCCACGAGCAGGGTTGGGATTATTATTATTACCGTTATTTGGATTATTATTGTTACGAGGAGTACCATTATTATTATTTCTACCACCGCCTCGTCCGCGACGATTATTATTCCGTTGAGCAGGTGGGTTACCATTTAATGCGTTAACTTGAGCATGTGGGGCATCAGATGTAGTTAACTTTTTGATTTGTTCTTCCAAAGCTAATAATTTAGCAGTAGTATCGGGCATGGGAGTAGCTTCTTGTTGAAATTCACGATGCTCGCAAAATCTAACAAGGGCTGCGATACTTGTAAAACTCAAGCCGCTAGTAGCTTGGGCGTATTTTGGGAGTAGTCCCGAAATGCCCCAAGCCACTCTATCAGCGACGGGCATGTTTGCATCATAACGGGAACAAAGTGTATCCATAGCATACAAAAATTTTGCACATGACTCTTTTTCTACCTGAACTTTTGATTTAAGTTGGTGCAAATAAACTTGACGGCTTTTACCGTATCTCTCTCGAAGAGCTGTATACATAGTGGGAATATCTACTACAGTGGAACCTGCACGTCGAATTTCACCCTGTAGCCAAAGAAATGGATCAGGCAATAATAAATTGGGGAGATTATTTTGTAACTCCGCCCAATCCCATTTAAGTAAACCAATAATCCGCTCCAAATCCATAATAAAATCAAAAACATCATGATTCGCCGGATCAAACTGATTAGTTTTCTTAAAATTAAGAAAAGAATTCGCTGGAGGGGTTTGAATCACTATCGTAGGCGGAACTGTCGTCGCCATTTTATTCGTATGATAATAAACTGTTGAAAAATAACCACTAGGTTCTTGAAATAAATCACATAAATTTATTACCGGAGGTGGGATCTTAAATTTACGAGAAGCACGTTTTGCATTTTTCTGCGAAGCACTTTGAGTAAAACTAGCACTAGGGGTAGGTTTAGTAGTTTTGGTTTTAAGGGGTGGAATTAATGGAACAGTTGTAGTAGTTGGAGGAGTCTGAGCTGTGCTACTGGAAACTGTAGTTACAGGTTGGCGCTTACGAGCAGCCTTTAAAACCTTAGCTAATTGATCTTTATCTAAAATGTCAGGGTTAGAATTTGAACGAGTTGAACGCCCTTGAGGCGGAGGTGAAATTGATGACTGAGATGCAAGGGGTTTCTTTGGAGGCTGTTTTGAGCCAGACATAAAAAACCATAATTATTTACGTACCTTTTTCCAGTAAAACATCAGTAAGTCTTGATATGACCAAAATAATAAATCATTTAAACACTGGACAGGAAAATCACTCTGTCAAAACAACACACACAGGAAAATCTTCTGTGGAAAACTTGAAAGCAGGTAAAGGTCCTCTGCAAAAATCCAGTAAGGCAGGCAAATCCTCTGCAAAATCTTGTATAGGCAGGCAAATCCTCTGCGAACAATGACTCAATCCTCGGAACCGTTGTGGGCCAGGAGAGTAGAATCGGGGGCAGTCCAAGACAGCTGTTGTCGCCACTTGGTCCACCTGACTTCAGTAGTTGCAATCTACAAGTCCTTTAACAAAAATTCTCGAGACGGGAATAAAATCAACCGTTAGACAAACCTCATGTTAAAAATCAATCTCAAAAGAATGCCAAAATCTCAAACTTTTTTCTTAATTATTGCGCTTTTAACCCGGGGAGCCTAATCTGAGAGCTATTCGGGTGACTTATTCACGGGCAAACTGGTGAAAAGTCTTTGACATGGGCCACCATATTAAGGTCAAGCTGAGGTCACTTCTTTTGAGTAACTTTCCAAACTTGACTAATTATGAATCGTGCTAAAAATGTAATTAATTGGACGAAAGCAACTAATAAAAGTCTCAAATGTAATCCAGAGAATTATTGAATGAAACAACCCGAAGGCTGATTGTTTATTCAAAATGAAACTGAAAACGAAATGATTATTACTTCAACAATAACTTCAGAAACTTAAAAATAGAACAAAAGGGGAATCTCAGAGGATTCCAAAAATCAAACAGAAAGGAATAACTCTCAGTCTAAGACTGAAGTTCGCAAATAAGATTTGCACACACTTTAACACTGTCGTGTGTGATTCATACATCATTACATCATTTCATAAGATGAGACGCGTCCAAAAGTGGAGCGTGAGAAGTCCCTCGTCAGGGATTCTTTACTCTGCTCTAGACGCAGCTAGAGCTGACCTTTAACACTAATAACAATTTTATTACATGACTAAAATCACTTCTTACAACTACACTTCTTACAACTATGTATGTATACCTTACAATATTAATAATATAGCAATCTAATAGTTTAATAATTTAATAATATATAACTATAATACTATATTATAATATTATTATCTACAATGCTTGTATCCTCTTTAATAGTAGGCCCATACCTAAAATTTTGTAGATATAGAAGCTTTCAGAATACAGTAAACAGCAAAGAATTTGGGTTTGAAGAACCTTGTTAGTTTACACGGAAGGTAACTGCGTTGACTAATAAATATGATGCGTCTTAGCATGCATTTTTTGTATACGTTTTTGCAAAACTGATTTAAATACCTTAGCTACAATTTGTGAAGCTAACATATTTAGCACAAAACACTTGCAGGATTACTGCTGACTTTGAAAATAAAACTGTCCGCAACTATTCAAAGTGAATAAAACGAGTAAACAGGAACTCGTATATGAAATAAGTAATAACAATGCAGCATGAAATAAAATAAATGAAAAGAAGAGTCTCAATAAAATTCGAACGTATCTTTAACCCATGAATTTTCCGTTTGGAAAGCATCATATATTTTAGGCTGTATTTTGAATCACTCAGAGACTCCATTCTTTCCCTAACCCAGGAGAAGATACCACTTGCCACAATTTGATTTATAAACGTGACTAGTGTACAAGCATTAATTTTATCAATAGACCAACCGTACAGTCCATCAAGCATTTTTTCTGATCCCAAAATAAACGGTTTCTCTGACAAGGTTTGACGTCGGAATAGGGGAACAACGAAATTTAATATTTTGCTACGGAAGTGTAAAAATGCACTCCGATCACATTCAGACACTTCTTGCTCTAATAAACCCGGGGTATCCTTTGTAGGGACAACCAGCCATTCTATAATAGCCTCACACTTTTGCTTGTTCTTCAAAAACGACTTTGACACACTATACCCGTTACGTTTTGCACCCTGAAGAAAGAGTTGATAAAATAAACAGGTGTAACCTAAATTGGTTGAAAGTAACGCATTCTCACTATTTTTCAAAAAAAGCTTCTTTGAACTAACACTAACATGCTCATGTAAATAATTTGCTTGCATTAGTTCTGTCTTGACAGTAAAAATGTAAACATCTTTTAGTTCTTCGAATTCCTGTAGCCCTGTTATGGGTTTTGGTGCGGTAAGGTTTGAAGTTAGCACACCTTTGTAAGCGTTACTCAACACGACAGCAGCTAGTAGCCAGAGAATAATTACGAGCCTATACCTGGAGTTCAAAAAATTTGAAAAATTGATATTTTCTAAAAGTGTTCCAATTGCCAGTAAAAACAGGAAAGTAAATTCCGTTTGAATCTCTGTCATTTCGTTGTTTAACACGAAACAAACAACTAACATTGTTGACAGAATCAATATCCACACGATGATTTGAAAGGGATGAAGATAAATGCGAAATGATCTTGAACTGCTTAAACCGTAACATGATATGAATGTGAACCAATCATTTCGCGTGCATACAAAATTAGTAGACAATTCCAGGGGATATTCCAGGTAAATGTAAGGATACATTTTGCTATTCCAAATGGATAGGGACTTTCTGGTTAGAAGAGATACAGTTTCGTTCGAAAACCGGTCATGTACTATTTTCAGAATCACATACGAATACTCTTTGAAACCCTTTTCAGTGAACAGTTGCTTCCCAGGAACATCCAGAAAATTAAACCTGTTCGTTCTAAATGATACGAAAGCATCGTAAATCGTGTAGGTGGTTCGACGTTCAATATGTAGAGAATATAAATCCAACTGTAATCTGAAATTAAACGATGCAGCGGTGAAATCAATTTCAATTAGTTTCTTATAAAACGCGCAACTCATGCAGTACGTCTGCCATTTAGAAATCGCAGCCCCGTCGGAAGTGGTGTCCAGAGACACAAAACTAAACCAGTTGTCATCGTTTCTCTTATTTTCCTTTCCGAATTTTCGAAATGCCTGCAAACTAGGTATAATTTGTTTGCTTTCCGTAGCTACGCAAACATACGGAATATGGTAGATGAAAAGTCCTGAATAGAGTGCCTGGAATAAGAATTCTCCCAATTTGTTAGGACTTTGAAGGATTCCGAAAATATTGTAGAGAACAATGAAAGATTTGCACGTTTGCTGCTTCACATCTGCTCTTCTGCTCCAGAAAACATGGCTTTGTTTAGTACGCTCGTGATAACTAAACAGATTTTCATCCGTGTAGAACGAAATGGGATTGGTTGCTTCCCACAAGTTCTCAATGCATATCTTTGGTGAATAAATTATTTGTCTGCAATCGTAAAAAGCACTCTGAATAATTTTAAAACTTGAAAATCTTATGCGGACTGTGCAATATTGCGCAGCCAAATAATTACTGAAAGTAAAGGGTGTGAAGGAGACTAACAAAATAAATTTTATTAATTTTCCACTCCGCATTTTTAAATATCCAGGTTGTCTTTCTCCTGATGTTACATTTCAATTATATTGTGGTATAGTGTTAGTCTAATCGCAAACGTTTATACTGTATCATTACAAACTATCAGCTAAAGCACTAATTTCAGCCGTACTTTAGAACTTGACAGGCTGCTATGTTGTTCGAATGCTTTAAGAATATGTAATTATAAACGCAATCGCAAATCGTTGCAGGATTCTGTTTGTCTAAAATGTATACGGGAATGAAATGCTCTAATCTTTTCAATTATTGCATGGACGTCGGCTTCGTGCTTTATTATTATAGTTGTTATTTTACAATCAAATCCACACGAAATTACTAGTCTTTGACAAATTTGTAAATTATATATGTGTATTTTGTTGCGTGTGGTATTTTTAAAGTGCTTCTATGTTTTTTCCAATGTTAACGAGACTACAGTAAATTTCCTTTATAGCGGTTCGAAAGGGACACAAAATCTCTGCCAATAAATGGAGATGTCACTGTATCCTAATCCTATATAACGTATATTTCAAATAATTGGATTTTTTAATGGAGTCCATTTAAATACATAGACTGCTGTCTTCATGCTATATGTCATAGGGAAGTACACTAAAATGTAATTTCGTAATTGATTTTGCTGTGCGGAACGATTCCTAATATAACAAAGTGTTTGACAGCGCACTGAAATCATGGTTCACGTTGAAAGTTAAAGTTTATATAACAATCGGTTTTTCTTGTGCCTAGGCTTACCGGTTATTAATTTAAACGGGTGCTTTCTTAAAGCATGCGAGGATAACTTTTCAGGTGATTTAAATACTGATATTTCTAAATACACGACAATAGAGAGGACCTATTTTTATCTGTAAAACCGACAAACAAATAAGCTTCTTTTCCGATAAAATGCATTGCAAAATACGCATAACGCAAACATTTTCGAACGATGGAAAAAACTCTGAAGGAAATGAGTTTCTTTAATAACAAAGCAACTGCCAAAATCCCCCCATGCATTAACTACATGATTCTTAAATAATAACAATTAAAAATCAAAAATGGCTCTATAAGTTAACTAACAGATAACAAATTTTGGGCGAGAATTGGGTTCCCCAACGTATTGACATCAAAAGGTCACCGGGGGTCAATACCGGTTTTGCAACCTAACCTTGATGAAATCGTCCCAAAATAAACTTGACTTGAATAATAAGACTTTGATTTGGCACAGAATAAACGTGTGCCGATTTATGGATCCACTCATTCGCCTCATGACCAATCAGTGACCTAATGGGTTAATATCACACTCAAACCGGGTTTCTTACCCAAAACATATTGAACTCGGTCCAGAGACTAGATATTTCTTGAAATTCACCATGTATTTGTCTGCGAATTTTGGTCCCACTTCGTGACGTACTGACCCGTCAATGACCTCATGGGTCAATATAGAATACACACCGTATTTTTAACCTAAATACTTTGGAATCGTAACAGAATAGACCAGATGCCTTTTAACATGTACAACGTTGTCGCCTACCAAGTTAGCGTACAATTTGTGACCTTTTGACAAGTCAGTGACCTCACAGGTTGATATAAAACCCATACCGGTTTTCTTACCCAGAGCTTAATGGAAAACCCCAGAATGGACTTAGAATAGAATATAGTGGCATATACATATATTGTCAGGTATTTTGCTTACTACAGGGAACAGCTGCATATTGTATATAATAAATGTTTACACTCCGTTGTAATGATTCCTCACTTGGATCTCATTTGATGAGCAATAAACGACGGATTTGAAACCTTATTGATAAAAAATTATGCGTTGTCAGTGGAATGGAACTGGCGTTGCCAATCTAAACTACGTGGTCATTGATTTATGAGAAATATACCCCCTCGATAAGAGAAACTGAGCTCCTTCTCTACAAGAGCAAAAATGTGGGAGCCTAATCCCATATAAGTACGACAATATATTACTATTTAGGGGCCAAGTGACGCTGAAAGTCCCTTTTGCGATTTGTTGTAGAGCAACATTAGAAAAAGTAAGAAGTCTATTCCTTTTGACAGAAGGTTTAAACAGAATTATGAAACCGATCAAGAATATAGTCAGATATCATCATAGATTACTCGATCAAATTTTATAAGAATGTCCTTCATGTGGACAAAAAAGTTTATATACTCACTTAATCAATTTCCACATTAAAGGTAAGGTAAGTAAGGTCATTAATTTGTCGCAAAAACAGAAATTTTAAAATTTTTAAAATTGGTATTACTTTTAAAAATTTCAATAATAATTCAAGCTTTTTTTAAATATTTAAATGTTTTCCAAACATAAGAACATAATAAGAGTTGACCGCGTTTTATTGTTTAGACACATTAAATCTCATAGCTCTCCGTTTAAAGCATTCCGAACTTGTTGCAAACAGGAGTAAAATTGTAGTGTTTGTAAAGTTCGAAGTATACAAAAATCAAAAGTTATAAAATTTCTGCGTTTTTTAAAATTGTCTGTCTTAAAGATTGACAAAATGCATTGGCCAAATCATCGTATCCGGAGTCAATACGAAGGAGTTCCTTTCTTATTTCAATCGCAATAATTTCACCAAATGTATTGGAGGTTAAAATTGTCTAAAAATATTTGTGATTAAAAATTAGTGGAAATAAAGAACAAGGATTTTGTAAAAATTCCCAGGCAACAATTATTTGAAGCATAATGGACAGTAAAAACGATCGGAGAAAATCATCTGGAATTGGATTGGGGACAAAACTTCAAGTGACTTAAATTATTCCGTTCAAAATAAAAACTCATACTGCAGGAAATTCCATTCGTAGGTTTAATACTAACATGGAAATTGTTTTACGTGTCCGTGGGGAATTCAAACGAAAAATAGAACATGCTGTAGTTCTTAGATTAGAGGTCTCAACGATCAAGTAATTTTAGAGCGTATTGCCCCATCCGTGCAATAAACCTTAAAGAAGGTAAATAAATCATAGACAAATCGATAGAACTGTCGTGAACTGGTCGAAGCCTGTTTGTAGATTTGTGTATTAGGCCAAAATCCTGTGCTAACACTAAGATCCTTTGGTTAACTTTGATGCACTGTATCCACTCACCCCGAAGGTATGAATCAACTGTGGAATCGTTTGATCCTAATTTAACGACTGGAATGAAGCGTTCAATCACATAATAAAGTGTTACATTTTCCACTGGATTTTGTTTTCTTATTTTAAACCATAATTTTTCAATCTACAGCGTGTCAAAAGCAGCCCACGAGATCAAACAAGTAAGCAACTCATTA
Source organism: Allacma fusca (assembly GCA_947179485.1). NCBI lineage: Eukaryota > Metazoa > Arthropoda > Collembola > Symphypleona > Sminthuridae > Allacma > Allacma fusca. The sequence continues at coordinate 74,159,235 of OX359246.1, read as the reverse complement.
AATGTTTAGCGTCCTTCTTGTGTAACGATTTCATTTCCAGATTTTACGAAATTTGACTCATCGAACAAAATATATTTTTCCATGGGCAGGATTCCAAAAGACGGATTTTGAAATTCAACATCTTTTTATTTCAACATAATTTGTTTCGCGAATATCTTTGCACCACATGGTATGTCTCCAATCGAGATGTCTGTTATGTTTACTGAACAATCTTGCGTGATGAACCTTTATGGCTGCAGACAGAATTCAAGATTGAGATGGGTGTTCCATGGAAAAATATACTTTTATATATATTTAATCTATTAGCCCCCTAGTCACATGTTACTTTTGTTTATCTATATATTATAAGTATATAAGAAATTAATTGCACTGCTTTCCAATGAAAGTAACCACTACTGATTTAGTTAACTATTTGACAAGTCATTATTTGTAAGTATAATATTGAACTGTTTACGACATAAATAATTATACATTATTGTATAAATGATCTTGGCATATTGATACGCCACTTTTTAAAACTGTTGTAACAATTACAATAAATATTGATACAGGAATTTTAAACTGACAATGCAATTCATGAATAATTTTGAGATTGCTACCCTAGCACAAATCAAAAAGATCAATATAATAGAATCCATATCTTTGGTTTACGTTGTTCACTTTATTCAACAAGCTAAATTAAATACAAGCTTTCGACATCTAACAGACTGTCATCCTCAGGCACTAACAAGCAAGTTTATATATAGCAATATCAATACTTTCAATATCTTTAACATCAAAATTATAATTATTGAAGTAAGGAATGCATGGATCATTAATCGATTTCTTCTTTTGGTTCACCTGATCTGCTTGGTTGATACGATCTTCTATTCTGATGGTTGTTTCAATAATAAAACCGGCTTTTAGATCTCTTGCCCAATGCAAATATATCTACCCTTCTACCTCTTCCATCTAAGTTTTCACATACATATTCTTCTTCAACCAAAATATCTCCATTCAGTTTTGTTGCTAAACTTGTTCTGATATTAAGATGATTGTTGCAGTAAATATAATTATCATCGTTATTGTTATCAACTCTCATCGAATTTTAGCCTTCGTACTACTAAATCTCGAAACACAATATCATATCATATACATATATTGGCGAATAAAAAACAAAATAGTGCAAGATTCACTTGGTCGGGAGATCAAGTTAAGTTCTTAAGTTAAATGGAATTCAAAACGCGTTTTTCTGGATGATTACACTTGAATGCATTATGTTCAAAATAAATTATTCAATTACAGATCATTATCAACAGGGTGGATTAATAAAATGTTTTACCCTGACCCTCAGCCCCAGAATGGTTAGAAAGCCATGCAATCTAAGGTCCTGGTTAATGTTTTCTCCTTGACCCTAAAATGTTTTCCATTGGCAGGGCCAGGGCATAAATCCACCCCTGATTAAGCACACAAACTGTGTTATATTCATTAATTAAAAACATGTGTTAAGTTTTTAATCAATATATCATTTATTAAAGGCTTTAGGAGGTGTAAATATTTATGTTGGTGCGAATTCGTAACAAGTGCTTAGTAACAAATTAAAGTGGATTATCACATTCGAATGAAATGGGTAAAGTTCAGTGTTCAGAAAATCTAAATACTGACAAGCAAAAAATCAGTGTTGCGTAGTAAATTCTACAAATATTTCTCACATATAGTCCTAACGATATATAACAAACCTTACGCATCCAGGAAGCGGAACGATTCGTGCCAACTTAATGACAATTTGTTGCGTTGATTTGGATACATACTTACAGCATCAACTTATATACAATGTATACTTTACGGGTTGGCTAATCATTCAGTTTATCCCATACGTTAATCTTACCCTTTCTTATTTACACCAGTATAATGTCATACATAAAGATCATTGAGCTCCAATTAAAATAATGTAAACATGAATTTGTACCAATTTGAACTTTACCGAAGTCATGTAAACTATATGCAAAATGTTAAGCCAACCGAGTTCACAAATTGTTGCACTTTTTATGACCTCTCCTGATATCTTGACGGATTTGGTTAAAATTGGACACATTCCGGGTTATGAAACTTCTTTCTAACCAATCAATTCTAACCTATCCCGGATTACTGTAGGAGTTGTATTCAGTTTTGAACGTTTTGGTTGTTGAGAATTAAAGATTCAACTTTTCAGTAAAAACTCAATGAAAATGCAACAATGAATTTGAGGAATAGAACTTTAACGTCATCCTTTTTAGTAGGGTTTATGTAGTACGATAGTGACCGCAGCTTTTGAAATGTCTTGCCGTGTTGTTATTAATTATATTTGACAAAAGTAACGTGCAAATCTGTTTCAATCGTCTGAATTGCTGTTCCTATGGATTAAAATAGCGCTGACGCGCCAACAATTTTATATATTATATTTCTTTCCCTCTCCTTCCGCTGAGCATATACTAACTTAGATTTGGCACTAATTTCCCATTTGTGCATCTAATGCTACACACACGGCAATATAATACTTTAAGCAAGTTTTGAACAAAATTTGGAAAAGAGTTGCCTCAAATTACTGAAAACAGAAACATAGTAAAACAGCTATTAGAATGATTTATATAACGGCGTTGGACAAAATAAAGTATGCATTATTTAATGAGTTTGCCACTACATGGAATTAAATTTTCCGCTTCGACGTATCAGTCATGAGAGTCAGTCGGTGTGGGGGGGGGTTAAGATGTATTTGAAAATTCAAATACAATAAATATTAAAAACGCTATTAAACATTTTTCATTTTGTTAATAATTTCATTGATTTTAGTGGTGTATTGTTTGTTAATGTAGAACATGATAATGCATATTAAGTTAAAAATATTTCCATTTGTTTTACACGCTTGATTTTGTTACCACTAAAGTAAACCATTTTGATCTCAAACTAGGTCCATCATTGGTCTACTGAAAATTAGCATGTACTACATGTTTTTGTTACACGGTCATAAGTATATCATACTATAAAATCATATATATGATAAGTAGGGATTTTTTAGCTTAATGCTAATCATCTATGATATTCTAAGCCGTTACAACTTGCGTTTGTTCCGTATCGTTGATTTTATTCCGTAGTTTGAAGTAATTGAAATTTATTGGTTTCAGGGATTTGATTCTCTAATTTTACTTTGCCTTTACACCACGAAGCAAATATTTAATTTGATTTATAAGATACTTAAGGGTTTATATTTTGTGAAAAGCAATCACCTAGGTACATGTGAAACGTTAATATTTCAAACCTATTTTTCCAAAACATTTATTGAAAAATCCAAATTCTATCAATCCACCCACGTACCTACTGAAGCACTTGTTTTATGAGAATGAGTCTAGGTACCTTGACAATGACAGTTTTATTAAATGAATCAGCATTAAGATGTTCAACGCAAAATTCGTTTGTTCAGCTTCGATTCTCAATTAACGTGGGTGCGGCCGGTTAATTGTTTTCAATAGTTTTTATATTTTGGTTCTTAATGAGCCACCCTTGCATTTTTTGGTAACTTTAACCCGGGAAATCTCCGAATCCTGTTTTCAGAATTTTTCAAATTATCAAAAATATCTACTCGTCAAGGTGCAATCTCCAAGAATTTATCTTCGAGATCAATCAGCGTCATATTGGTGGTAATGATTATTAAGTCCTTCCCAAATTTTTTGTCAGTATAATCGGTATGAACATTAGATACATCATTGGCTTTAATGCAGTCACACCTCTTAGAGAATGTCCTTATTATAGAACTGATATAATTATATATTTATTTCCCTAATTTCTGATGAAAATTCGTGTATTTCATTCAGCGGAAAAAACCTGCTGTGACAGAATGTAGAAACTAGTTGGGGAAATAATGCGTTTGGAAAACTCTCTGAAGTCCGACACGTTTTATCTTCTTACATGGAAAAATTAAGTTTTGGTAATAATTATTGGACAATTGAGTGGTTTTGTCCACTCAAAAGACGGACTCTCAGAAATAGAAGCAGTAGCCTATAGCGACAGTACACTGTATTCCTAATAAGTTTTGAAATGCCATGTAAACCATCTGTCACTTAATCTTGTAATCAACTTTCTACCGTAATGTATTTCCCCACTTCAAAAGTTATCAGTTGTACAATTTATCTAATCTGCATGTTGCCTTGACTAGGTTAGTCGCCTGTCTCGTATTTAAAGTGTGGAATTGTGGAAAACGGTCCTCAAATGCAAAAAGCAAGTTCAATTTATAATTTGCTTCATTTTGCTTAAAGTTATTGGTTCAAAAGTAATTCTATCCACTTTTTGTTCTAGTGTCTGATCTTTGACCTTAGCTATTCGCTCTCTTTCTTCTTCCTTGTCATCGAAATGTAAGTCCAAATTTTATTCAAAACTTGCTCAAATAAAATCATTTACTTGATGTAAATCTTTTTGAGTATTTTTTGATTTTACCAAAAGGCACCACACAATCCTTTCAAGGATATGCAATTCCTCAAATTTATTGTCTCGATTCAGAAAATCCTGAAGAGGCATCGTCAAGAGTAGATAATTTTTGACGGAATTGACCAGGTCTTTCCCAATGCGTAACGCACGTAGTCACCTTGTTTGCCAAGTTTGGTTCACTTCGTGACCTAATGTCTTTTCAATGACATCATGGGTCAACATAGGATAAATAATAAATGTCTACGCAACATATTGGAAACGTGGGGTCCGTATTCATATACAAGGTCACTGATGGGTCGTGAGGTCACTAAGTGAATCCATAAATCAGCACACGTCTAGTGTGTGTCTAGTCAAAGCCTTTAACTTTATTTTGAGACGATTTCATCCTTGTTTAGGTTTCAAAGTCGGAAATGACCCCCGTGACCTTCTGAGGTCATAAACTTGGTTTGGGAGCCTATATCTTGTCTAAACAATTAGTGTCTGGTATGTAATTTATTTATTGAGTTGTTTTATTCGATTGCTAGTTCTCATCATAATTATATTTTGGTGCACAATGAGCCAAAGTCATTTTTGGGTAAATTGAATCCGGTATATCTCCGAAACTTGTTTTCAGGTTTCTTGGAACCAATTATCAAAAATGATTTACTCTTGAATTTGCACCCTCCAGGAATTTTTTTATCGAGATCCAGCATGGGCATATCCTTGTAAGGATTGTGCGGTGTCCCTTGGCAAACGCAAACAATTCTCAAGCAAATTGACGCTAACGTAAAAGAAATAAAAACAACAAACATTGAAAATAAGGATGGAAGTAACTCCAGTGCATTTTGCCTCTTCTTCCATTACAGGGCTCCAAAGTAGGACATCCTAGTTAAATGCAGGGGACAGGATTTCGTTTTTATCTAATTTTTGCACATTTAAAATAGTTTCCTTGTGTGTATTATTCCTAGACATGGAACTGATAATGTCTGCTGCTTTGATGTAAACATTTCCACTTTTCACATTTTATCCAAAAGCTCTCTCAAAACTATTTGCTTTTTACTTTCAAACACATCCATCGTCCATTTTGTAGCTTCACCAAGGTTATGTTGCGTATTTCATCAAGTGGCAATATTTTCTGCTTTAAAAAAGCCCTAGAAGCATCGGTGCTTCAAATAAAAATCATGACTCGGTTACAATTTGGTTTTAATACTAAAGCTGCGCTTCAGGACAGAGAATATTTTTATTCCTCTAGAATGAGAGCTAGGTAAATATTTTAAATTATATAAAGGAATTCATTGCCACCTGTGAACCAATCATTTTTGTTCTCTTCGGAATCCCAAGTGACGCAAAGAGCGAGAACTTTCTTTACTATTTTCAGCAGAACATCTTTAGAAGGGAACGAAACCTTTCTGACACAAATACACAGATCCCATTGAAACTTCCGCTTTTGCAAAATCATTTTTCAAAATTCCAAGCTAAATGTAAGGACGAATATTTTTAGTTATTTTTACGTTCAATAAATTTCAAAGCGAAAATTTTATTAAATCCTTGTCATTAAATTAAAAGGGAAAACATTCTCCTTCGCATCGAATCCCGAATGGATGATTTGACCACAGCTTTTCATAAGCTGAAAACTGAAAATGAAATTCTTCGAAGAGAGATCTTTGGAGTTTCATCTTCTTTAATTTCCGAGGAAATGGGATTAATGGAAACCAGGACCATGAGAGAAATTGTTGATAACACGGAATTATTTGTCAACATAATCCAGGACAACATTTTAAGCACAGACAGGGGAAAAGAAATTCCATCGAAGACAAAATGTCCAGGCGAAAGTTCCGAAAAAGCAGTGGAAGAATTTCAAGTTGTGAAAATTCGTTCTAAAACTCAAACTGAGGAGACAAAATTTTTGAATGAAACTTTCAAGGAATTGATAAAAGAGAAAAAATTCCAAGATGGCGAAAGTCTTCACGGAACTTCTGTTCAAGCGATTTCCGACTCAATTCCTTTGTCCTACTTTGAAAACACAAGTTGCACGATTAAATTGAGTGAGTTGTTTCGAATAATTAAATCCCGCATCGTTGTTATAAATTGAAAACATAAATCATGGTAGACTCATTTTCAGCCAACCTTTTAGACTCCGTTCTCACCGATCCGCAGTATTATCTTTGGAGTGATTCAAAAATTAGCGGACCTTCGAAAGTTGATGAAGGTTTTAGCGAAGCTTTTTCTTTCAAAGGACATTCGTAAGTTAAACATTTTGAATCGTTTTTAAACCCACAAGAAATTGCATCAAGATTATTAAATTCCTTTAGAATCTCAACGAACGAATCGAGAATAAAATTATTGAAACAATTAAACAATTCCTATGCAATGATTGTGTTTTAAAAATATTATTCCATTTGTGATTATGCTTTGTTGGTTGTTGTCATTTTAATCCATTCATTTGTTTCAGGAGTTATTGTTTCGTCTTGTGCTCATTCGCAATTTCCAGAGACTTAAGGTTAGTCATTATTTGCTTCAGTTCTTCGGACGTTGGTAATAGATTCGGCTTGGGATTCGCCCCCGCGGACGTTTCTACAGATAAAACATTGGAAGGCATATTATATAAAATCCCAACTGGACCGGATGCTTTCTTTCTCGTAAGAACTTCTGTAATTGTGAGAATTGTTTCAATGATTATCTTCAAACCAATTCCATCAATTTATTTTCCTCCAGACTGAATGGAGCAAAGTCCCTATAAAGCATTTCATGACCCACGGAAATTTGCTTATGAAAGGTCACATGTCCAGTGGTCCAAGATGTATCGTACATGTTGAAATCCTGGAATTCAATTCCATGATTGGGTCTCCAAGTTCTGTGATTGGTCGGAAACAACGGGTCGTGGATGGAAAAACTTTGGAATCAGCACGATACGCAAATAATGCCGAAACAAATTTAGAATCAGTTGGAATAGTCGAAAGGTTTTCTTGCACTATTGAGATAGGTTGGTTTAAAAATTCTTTTTTTCAGAGAAACATATTACAAAGTAATTATTATTCTGAGTTCTATTTTCATTTCAGTAAACTGTTTGAGCGTTCCTTTGAGGAACCGGAACAGGTGGTACTGTAATTCCGAAAATAATACTTTTTTGTCAATGGAAATTCTACCTCTGCATCGAGAAAGTTTTTTTGCATCGGATCAAACGTATGAGCGCCTTTTCTAGGACTTTGCTGATGAAGGAAGATTTTCTTACGTTTATTGCACTATTGTTAAATTCAAATTTAATTTACTTACTTACAATTTTTGAAGGTAAATTGTGTTGAATTTATTTCCGCAGGAACTTGAAAGTAATGATTTCCTACGAAATCATTTCAACGGATCTCAATTTGGTGATTGGCCTGAAACTGGGACCTGGAGGCAAATCCTTTGCTGCTGCATTTGTGCGATTTCCAGTCGTCACGGGGAAGAAAAAACTAGAAAAGTTGATGGACGAAAATCAATGGAAAATTCATGATTACAAGACAATTTTGAAAGTAACTAGTTTTGCCTTCAAAATCTTTTCTTGCCAATTTTTCTGGAAATCTATTTGAGGTTTTAATTTTTCCAGGCGAGTGAAGGAATGAAACTAATTGCGATAAGAAATATTCGGGCAGAAATTTGCATGACAGATGAAGAGAGATCAGTTTTGAAAATAAGAATTTTTGCGGTTTAGTTGTTGTACTATTTCTGGAATTTGTCTTTACATTCAAGCGTTAACAAATGTGCAATATTGAATTCAAAAATTAAATTACACGAGTATTTATGCAACCCACCACTCTATACATTACTGGTTCTTGTGTTTTCTTAAATTTTGTTGAGAATAAAACCAAAACATGTTTACAAAAATTGCTTGGAAATTCGTACAGCGAGCTGGATTTGAATTTTATTTAATTGTGAGGCAAAGTTCTTAAATTCTTTTAAATGATTGCAATGAAAATAAACTCTTTTCCTATTTTTTATCTTGCCCCATATTTTAAAATCCTTTGATATTTGATCTAAGAAGGTGACATTAGAATAAAATACATTCCCACAATTTTCTCAATGTACATACGCAGGGTTTTCAAATATGTTTATGAACCACAGACGGTTCGTAATCAATAGTGTAGAAATGGCAAGGTCAGAAACCCGTTTTCTAATCATTGTTTTTGCAAAAGATTTCCACAATAAGTTTACTTTTTTATGGTCTTTAAAGGGCTTTTGGATTAAAATTATTTTGGACACCCTGCATGTTGTTTGGTAAAGAAATATTTGTATTCTTGAATTGATGCCAATAAGGAGTGGAAACGTCTATAGGAAAATACTTGGATTAGTGAGGAACATACCGAGACAACGAGACGAGATTCTCGTTTGTTTTTCTTTATGCAGCAACGACAGAGGACGAGAAACCTCGTTTTTTTAGAGTGGCGTCAGCCCATTAGTAAAATAGTCTTGTCCGTACTTCCGTACGTCCGTGTGTCCCTCCGAACGATTATGCAAAAACTACTTCAAAGGAACTTTTTTATTCACAATACTTGTATCAAAATTAAGGCTGAGTTCGTATTTGGTTGAAATCGGCCGGATAGTTTTTTCGAAAAAAAAAATCTAAAATTTTGGAGTTTATGTCAAATGGCTGTTATCTCTAAAAGTACTAATTCGATTTCAATGAAACGTTTTGTGAATATTGCTTATGTAAAAAGTAATGGTTACCGTCTATATGTTTGAAATCGGCCTGTGGATAGTTTTTTCGGAAAAAAATCTGAAATTTCGAAAAAAAACTAAACATTGTCCTACTTTGATGGCGGTAGCTGACGCCACCCTACGCGAAGCCTCAAATTATCGATAATCTTTACCGATAATAGCGTTTCAAACTCTTTTTTTCAACTCTAAACGTCATAATAAATAATTATTGTTGAAGATGTTCATTTATATTTCTCAATATCTTTATTCGCTTTCAAACTTAGTGGATAATACCAACAAATATAGAACTTGTTTTGTGATTGTTTGGATTAAGAAAATTAAAGAAACTCGGCCCAATGTTGGGCATGTGGGCAGGCACTTTGGGCGTTTTCAGCTGGGCGGGCAAATACTTCAGGGCATTTTCAATCGACATACCCTAGTTGCAACTACAAATAAATGTTAGATCTCCGTTAATTTGTGCAAATATTTTTATAACGGTATTCTTATAAAACTTCGTTTAACATTCGTTTGTAGAATAATCTTTGGGCATAACGGGGTATCCAACAGTTCCCTTCTGAGAATTCTGGACTTACCCGTAAGATAAGGGGACAATATTGGGAAAATTATTCTTCAGGACCAAAAGTGAAGAAAATGGCTTCTTATGCTGACATTTTTTGTGGACGGTAAATTAAAATTTATAGTAAATTTCATGCGTATTTATTTGACTCTAACATTACGATCTCCGGATATGTTGCAAATAAAATATTTTTCAATTCTTTCAATATTGCCTCACATGTTTACGATCATTATAACGATTTACCCCCAACTTGAACCACGATTTTACTTGTCAGATCTACACTTTGCAGTAAAATATTTAGTAGCGTATAGTAAATTTAGAAATTCATCTCGAAAAGCAGCATCAAAGTTAGGTCTGAAAAACATTATGTGTAAAAGAACCCATTTTTAATGGAATCGACACAAGAAACCTATATTAGAAATTTAAAAATAATTATTGACTATGAACAGAAATGTTACCTTAAAAATAATTACCGTTGTAAGCACCTTCGTGGAAGACAATGACAATCTTCGCTATATCCTAAGCCGATATATATGTACATTGTAGGTGTAACCTGGGATATTATAATTATACTTAAGATCACCTGAAATTGACAGCAATGATCATCGCAATTGTTTATGATGTCCAACAGTTTCGAAACTGCTTGTAAGTTTATTTTTCTATTGAACGAATCTAAAATATGGTGGAATTAAAATTTCTACCATACTCTTCACCTTTACTTCTGAAACTCATTATCCTTTCACTTGGCTTCTATTACTTTCTGCCAAAATAAATACTCCCAAGGTAGTCATCTTCCAAGCTGTTTAAAAACCATTTGAAACACTGCAAATTGTGCCTTTAAAAAATGAATTGTGAGCTAAAAAAATTGAAAAAAAATCTCTTTTGACCTTGAAATTAAACCTGTAATATTGACACTGACCAATTATTCAATTTTTAAAAATTTAGAAGCGAATTCACATCAAAATAAGAGAAATATATATTGCTTAATTTTTATTCTTTAAATTGATGCCAAATATGTGGAAAGGACTATTAAGAATCGTGCGGATTTTATTAAATCCTCATTGGATACACCCATCATATTCCAGAATTGACGAATGACCGATTCCAAATCAAGATAAATTTCCGTAGAAACATTGCATTTTATTTCGGAATAAACATTTTCAAATATGTCATTTCACGTCATCAGTGCGGCTACTGTAGCGTTACTCATATTTCCAAGAGGGGAGTTCATTTAGGAAATTGAACTTCTAAAGCTAAAAATTAGATTTATGCATTTGTCATTCGACCACACGTATTATATTGTGTCACAAAAGAGAGTTTCCGTTAATCTGCAGAGCAAATTGGATAAAATCTGAGAACTCATGGAATGCAAGTTCGAACGGTTTGTATAAATAACATAAACAATTATGCTCTATGTTTCAAGCAGTAACAAATCATCAGAAAAAAAGTTTATCATGTGAATGATTGTGATGACCGCGAATAAGTTAAGTGAGTCAGAGAATTGGGAATAACAAGATCTTCGAGTAGTAAGTAACTCATAATAGCTACAGCAGTAATTTATTATAATAATTAATATTAGTAGTTTCTTGTAGTTACTTGAGAGTTGTAAGTGAAACATTCGGAGGGAATAAAAATTCCATACATGAACCTTAACCGATTGTTTAAAAGGAGAAAATCCTACTTTATTTCATTACGCTTACGGTGCTCCTCTTCAGCACCAGAGCTGCGTTCAAGTCAAGTTATTTTAGATAACTCGACTTGAACTTGACTTGAACTTGACTTGAACTTGACTTGAACTTGAAAAATTGTCTAAACGAGGTATCCGTACTTTTACTTGATGAATCAAGTTTCTCAAGCAACTTGAGTATTCAAGTAGACGATTTTCAAGTTCATTTTGTACAACTTGAACTTGATTAGAACTTGACGTTCAAGTTGGACACATAACTTGACTTAAACGTGAACTTGAACTTGTACTTGAACTTGATTATTCAAGTATTTATTTCGTAAATGAATTAACCATACTAGAAAATTCGTCCACAATAATTATTATAGCTGATTATGGTTAGGCCGTAATTAGGATAAACAAAACGGCATGCGGACGATATTCTTTACTTTAAAATTGCTAAAAATATTAAAATTATTCATGGTCAACAAAATTTAAGCATTGTAGTCTAATTTACTAATTTCTATTGTTAACAGGTTAGCAATCATATTATTGGCCTGCTCACATTATGTTGCACTCGTTTGGTGACTTTAACCAGCAGTTATAATCATGAATATTTGTGATCGTTAATTTTGCTTAACCAAATTTATTTATAAGATTGTTTGTTGTTCATCTGCGCCATCACCTTCAATATCAGCAATAATCATTCTTACAGGAAATAATAAATTGTTCTTAAACTTCTCCTTAGCTTCAGAACAGGTGAACTAAACAATAACTTCAACAAGAACTTGATACGCACTTGAACGTTTCAAGTTATACTTGAACTTGAACGCAGCTCTGTTCAGCACAATGATAAATGTAGCTATGTGCCCATATATGTAATGCTCAAGTATACGAGGAAGTGCTCGCAGTCGTTTGTCCGAATGGAATGTGCTCCGTCAAACTATTCACTCTTCCACGGTTTCTCTCGCAACCTTTTCAATAAACTTGACCTTCCATTAATTCCTCCCCTCACAGTCCAAAGAGCCGGGTTGCTCCTCATGCTAACGTTTTGCCCCAGCCGCCTGAATTTAAGGTACGTACGTAGTATTTTTGTTCGCACAAAGGATAAACCCTTGAAATTGGAAGGAGTCACATATTGCGATAACAGACTTTCTTTATCCGTTTCACAATGCCAATTAATCTTGTCATAAATTATCTCCCATAATAAATTCCCCACTTCAAATGTAATCCGTTTTCAGAGTTTCCCTCATGTGCTTGTTGCTTTGACACATTCTCAATTCAATCAAGTAATCACAATAATACTACTTTTTACTTACTTTTTACAAGGTAATCGATTTTTTAATTCATTTAAATAAATTAACAATGAACAAATCCTCCCTCGTACTGAATGCCGATTGGAAGATTTGACCCAAGTTTTTCAACAATTGAAAACCAAGAATGTATTTCTGCGAAGATATTCTTGCAGTTTTGTCTTCGCCAAATACCAAAGCAATTGGATTAATTTATACCAGGACTTTGATGGAGATTGGGGAAAGAACGGAAGTTTACCTCAAAAGAATTAACAACATTTTGACCAAAAAATGCGACAAACTATAAATGCGAGAAAGTCAATCTCACAGAGATAAGTGAAAACCTTTTAGAACGTTAGTTTGCAATTTTTCTCGATTGTTAAAACCACAAAAAAATAGTTCAAATTAATAGCAATCCTTCACAATTTAAACGAACGAAATAAGTTCAAAATGGTTCAAATTCTCTTCTTCGTAATTATTGTTGTCGTTTTAATCCATTAAATTTTTTCAAAAACGTTTTTTCTTGTGCTCGGTCTGAATTCCCTAATTATAAAACGTTTAGGCATTTAATTCGGCCGTGTTTGGGGTGGTAATATTTATTTCAGCAAAATGGAAACACCCTCTTAAGACTTTTAGGACGTAAGACTTCTAAAATTGAGAGTCGTGTCTCCATTATTGAGCTCAAATCTCTTACAGAAATTAATATTCCTTTAGGAAACGAGAAAGGTCCAACTAGAGTTTTACCTGGCTCATGGAAATTTACTTATGAAAGTCACATGACCAAAGGTATAAAATCTACCTTTCATGTCAAAATCTTGGAATTCAATCTCATGTTTAGATCCTCAAGTTCTCTGATTGGAGGGAAACAACGGATCTTTTGGATGGAAAAAGTGTAGAACGGATTCGACCCAGAAATATCTTTGAAACGAATTCGAAATCAATATGAAAAATCGTGAGATTTTCTTACTCTGCTAAGATACTTCCGTTTATTAAATGTTTCACTTTTTTCAGGGAAACATATTACAAACTAATAGGAGCCTTTGTTTTTTAATACTAGTAAATTATTCAAGTGTTCCTTTGAGTTTGTTCTGCAATTTCGACGTTGAAAATATTTTGCCGCTTAAAATTCCGAGGAAAAACTTTGAAGAATTGTTGGACCGAATTGACATTTTATGTTTTAATGAAGTAACCAAAGTAGGTTACATAATAGACCCAACTGTCAGATAGGAAAAAGATAGAAATCAACCAATTGAAGTGGACCATGAAAAGAAGCAGATTTATTAACCGTGGGTTCCTTTCTTTAAGCAGAAATACAATTTGAAAACCATTGAAGTTATTGGAATATTAATCGGAGCTCGTGGAACCATTTTTGAACATTTTGAACAATTTAGACAACGATTTAATTTACAGTATCTAAACAGCTTATAAACAACGATGTTATTATTACCACAATTCGTGGATCTTATAGGATAGCATTTCATCACTTGAACAATTAATATATTTATATATTCTAGCTTGTAACAAATATCTTTCTATTAAAAATGTTTGAAATCATTATGTACTGTGTCGTAAGGCAAATACTATTGTGGTATCAGTGAAATAAATTATTTCTTTCTCTCTCTAACTTAAAATCGTAAAAATATATAAATACAAACTAATAAATATTAAAAATACTTGAAAGCAACTGTTTTTCAATTACGAGCTTTTTTTCTCAATGTTTTACTAACTGTAATTACTTGAGGCTCTAATTTTTTGAGACGACGAAGGAATGGAATGGTTTGGGTTAACAAATATTCGAGGGCAACTTCTGATGGAGGAAAAACAAAAATCATTTTAAAACCCCGAATTATTCCAGTTTAGCGGTTAATTTAATTAATAGTTTTAATTCTTGTTTTTACATCTAAAACAAAACACCTCTTTTATATCCAAGGGATCCAAGACACACGTGAACAACTCTGTATGTACAAATTTCCTCCCAGCAACCCTTCATCTAATTTCAGCTTTCTCTTATTTTATCCACCCAAAAATCATCCAGATCAGAAGAATTTCATAATAATTATTAATATTGCTAAAGTTTATCCGTTTTTGTTAGTAATTATACTGAAACTCCGGTTTGGAAGTCTTCATAAATCAATGACTACGTGGATTCCAAACTGTTTTGATGAAATGCACTACACACTTCGATTTTTTCCCAACCTCGGTTTTATGTATAATTTCCGTGTACATACGTCGACAATTTGAAACGGAGCATTTTCTACAACTGAAACTAGTTTCCAAGACTATTTTGAGCAAAAATAGGAAAATACAGATTCCAAAATCTGAGAAGTTTAGATTTACTTACACTGACCACACAGAATGACATAAATCCAAAATACAGTAAAACCTGTATATAGTGACCACCTATACAGTGGTCTCCTGTTCACAGTGGCCAGTATCATGTGTCCCCGTCACGCGCCCTATGTTTTAACATTACGTTAACCCTGTATACAGTGATTTTCTCTATAGTGGTCCCCTTTCAATAATGGACCCGGGCTTACGTCCATTCATTACGAAATGTATGCTTCGAACTCTGAATACAGTGGTCAGCATTAAAAACCATGTGCACGCGAAATCGTCGCTCATAATTTCTATAGATTTCTAAGATTATTCTAGATTACGGTTTCTTAAATAAAGCATATTCCCGGTACCATACCTCCATACCACGCAGAGTTCAAAATACATTGATTTCCATTTCGAAAAATATAGACTAGGTAGGCAGGATTGCCAGCAAGCAGTGGTTGGATCGAATCTTGGAAGAAGAAACATTATATTTGTTTACATTATATTTGCGGAGAATCTGCCGGCGTCAATAATAAAGTAATTTTACGCTAGGTTGGTAGCTATTTCACGTAGTATTCAAAAACAATATTTAGAATTACTATATAGAATTATCGTTATACAGAATATCTTGCTCAACACAAGTTGAAAATTTTTAAACGGTCAAAAATTAGTGATATGTAAAAAAAAATGCGACAGTTATTATGTCTTCTTAAACACGTTAAAATTAATAATTTAATATATGCACCCTATATAGTGGTCCATGACCAATATACTGAGTATAGTGGTCACTGTACATAGTGGTCAAATATTAGGTTCCTTAGAGAAACCACTATATACAGGTTTTACAGTAATAATTATGTCAATGAAACTTAAACTAATCTGGATTCATTTACTGGAGCACAAGGAAATTCCATAGTTTTCTGCACATAATCACTTTCAACATTATATTTTAACGGTGGGCTTAAATGAAGTCACGCCTCTCGGTAGAGAATGTCCTTATAACAGCACTGTTCTAAAAATTGTATATTCACTTATTTTATTAATTTCTGATTGACATTTCATTTATTTCCTTCAGCTGAATAAAACGTTTTGTGACTGAAAATCTCGGGAGGTGGGGGAATACGCGGGAAAATGTGCTTCAAAATTTTATTCAACAATTATTTGCGCTAGTAAGAGGAGTATAGACATGCAATACAATTGACATATATTCACTTAAGATAAATATCTTGTGTGTAAATAGGTACATTAGCTCTGTGAAATGCATTATGTCCAAAATCTTCTTAGATAAAAGAATTAAGTTTTAGCAATTGGATAAGTGAGTAATTTTGTCCACGGAAAATACAAACTCTCAAAAATAGAAAGAGTAGACTTTTGCCACATAATGCGGCATACCTTGTCCGTTTCATAATGCGACTTAAACTACCTGTCATTTAATCTTGGCATAAATTATCTCCCGCAATAAATTCCCCCACTTCACAAGTTATCAGTTCTAAAATTTACCTAACGTGGATGTTGCTTTGACGTATTTTCCACTGGTCATATGATTCGCACGTTTAGTGAGATGTTTCCCGACGTTCGTTCAGTGTGCTCTTCCATAAACGGCCGCAAAGTGCAAAAGCAAGTTTAATTTATATTTTGCTTAATTTTGCTTAAAGTTATTGGTTCGTAAATGCTCCTTGTCATCGAAATGTAAGTCCAAATTTTATTCCAAAACTTAATCGGTGAAAAATATCTGACTAAATCCCGAAAATGGGGGATTGAGAGACATGAAAAAGATTATCCCTTTTTCTTTTTTCCATTTTTCCTACAATTTTTATAGTTTATTTCAATCGTCGCAGCTCAAAACTTGTGGATACATCATTTAGGAAGCGGAGAAAATTCGCCATTTTTTGGAAATGAAATTTTGAAGGTGTTTGAATTTTTACTTGAATGAAAATCTGGGACGGGATATAAAAAAATGCACATTTAAATTCCGATTCAAATACATTATAATTTCGACTTTAATTTAAATATTCTTTTGTACATAGTTTTTATATTGATTGTATTGTAGATACTTTATTGGAATCGGAATTCTTGCAAAAATATGCGAATACCGATTCGAGTACCCTTGTTTTTTTAATACAATTCCGATTCGAATTTCCCTAATTTAAATGTAACTTGTGTGACCAATGCATAAGCACGAACAAGCTTTTAATTGCAATGATCTGCGAAGTTCATATTGTGTCTTCACACAGTTTCCCATAAATGTTTCTTCATACATTTTCGTTTTAGTAATAAAGCATCACGCACTTTGTGAGGATATAATCTGATTTTATTTCACGTCAATCAGAGCGATGTATGTAATTAATTCAAATGATCAAAACAAACTCCTTCCGAAACCCAAGCGCTACAAAAATAACTTTTTTAACTAACATTTTTTCCAACAGAACTCCTTTTGAAAGGAATCCAACCGATCTGACAGAAATACACATTTCACATTCAGGATAAATTGAAACTTCAAGTTTTGCAAATTCGTTTTTCTTAATTCCACTAAAAATGTAAGGACGAATACTTTTAAATAATTTTTACTTCCAATACATTTCAAAGGAGAAGGTTTGTTAAATCCGTGTCAATGAATTAAAAGGGAAAATATTCTCCTTCGTATCGAATCCCGATTGGATGAATTAACGAAATCTTTTCATCAAATGAAAACTGAAAATGAAATTGTGCTAAAAGAGATCCTTGGACTTTCATCTTCTACAAATTACGTAAGAATAGGATTGATGGAAACCAGGACTATGAGAGAAATTGTTGAAGAAACAGAATTTCTTGTCAATAGAATCAAGAACAACATTTTAAGCACAGACGATGAAAAAGAAAATCCAAGGAAATCAAAATCCAAAGGCGAAGTGAGAACAATTGTCGAGGAAGAAAGTTCGGAAGAATCAGTGGAAGAATTTGAAGTTATGGAAATTCGTTGTAAAACTGAAACTGAGGAAAGAGAATTTTTGAAGGAAACTTTCACTCAATTTATAAAAGAGAAAAAAGCCAAAGATGGCGAAAGTCTTCGAGGAACTTCTGTTCAAACGGTTTCTAACTCAATTCCATTTTCAGAAGATGTAAAAACATCTTGCACGATTAAATTAAGTGAGCTTTTTCAAATCATTTGCCATATCGTTGTTATAAGCAATTAAATAATTAAAAACATTAATTATTTTAAACTCATTTCCAGCCAACTTTTTAGACTCCGTTCTCACCGATCCGCAGTATCACTTTGGGTTTGGTTCAAAAAATAGTGGACCTTTGAACGTCGTTGGAAGTTTCAGCGAAGTGTTTTCTTTCAAAGGAGATAAGTAAGTCAAAGATTTTGCATCTTTTTTAAAACAGTAATTTTCTTCAAATTGATTACATTTCTTCACAATCTGAGCGAACTAAATGAGGATAAAATTATTGAAAAAATTAAGCAACTCCTTCATAATTGTTGCTTTTCAAAAATATCATTCCAGTTGTGATTATGCGTTATTTGTTGTTGACATTTTAATCCATTCATTTATTTCAGGAACTTTTGTGAGTTCTTGTGCACATTCGCAATTTCCAGAGTCCTAAAATTATTCATTATTTGCTGCACTTATTCTGATGGTGATATTTATTTGGGTATTGGATTCATCCCCGCCGACGTTATTATAAATGAAGCATTGGATGACAGATTACTGAAAATATCACCCGCACCGGATGTTTGGTTTCCTGTAAGAACATCTGAAATTTTGAGAAAAGTCTCAATAATTGCGTTAAAATCAATTCCATCGATTTATTTTCTTCCAGGATGAAGTCAGCGAAGTCCCAGTAGAGTTTTTTGTGAATCATGGAAATTTAATTGTGAGAGGTCACATGTCCATTGGTCCAGCAGCTATCGTTCATGTCGAAATCTTGGAATTCAGTCCCATGGTTGGGTCTCCATGTTCTGTGATTGGAGGGAAACAACGGATTGTGGATGGAAAAAGTTTAGATTCGATTCGATCCCCACATAATTCCCAAACAAATTCAAAATCAGTCAGAAAAATGGAAAGGTTTTCTTGTGTTGTTGAAATAGGTCGGTTTATCAAAACTTCGACTATTGTTTCGGAGAAGCAAATTGCATACTTGAATTTATGCTGACTTGTTTTTTATTATTTTAGTAAATTGTTTGAGTGTTCCTTTGAGTAACCGGGGCAGTTGGTGTTGCAATTCCCAAGCTAATATTTTTTTGCCAATGGAAATTCTATCATTGCATCGAGAAAGTTTCTTTGCATCGGATGACACGTATAAGAACCATTTCTGGGATTTTCCTGATGAGGGAAAATTTCGTTACATTTATTGCAATATTTTAATTGAATTCGAATTCCATTTATTTTATTACAATTTCTGAAGTAGAATTGTGTTGATTTAATTTGCGCAGGACCTTGGAAGCAATGTTTTCCTACGAGATCATTTCAACGGATCTCGCTTTGGTAATTGCTCTGAAAATGGGATCTGGAGGGAAATTATTTGCTGCAGCATTTGTGCCATTTCCAGTGATCACGGGGAAAAAAGAACTAGAAGAGTTGATGGATGGAAATCAGTGGAAAACTCACGATTACAAGAAATATTCGAAAGTAACTGTTTTTGCCTTCACAATATTTTTGTAAAATTTCGGAAACTCTAATTTAGGTTTTCATTTTCACAGGCGAGCCAAGTAATGCAACTAATTTCGATAAGAAATATTCGAGCGGAAATTCTGATGACGGAGGACGAGAAATCGCTTTTGAAAATACGAATTTTTGCGGTTTAATTGTTGTCAGTTTTTCAACTTTACAGTCTGGCGTTACATATTGTGAAATATTGTATTCGAAAATTACGAAAACACGAATATTTTGGAATCCTGCTTTGTAAAACGTCAATGGAATTATTAAATTTTTCTTGAAAATTAACTTTAGTTACTGAATTATTAGAATTTTCTCGAACATTAACTTCTAGTTCCTGATTATTAACTATTTATATAAAGTGGGATCCAAACAAGAAATAAAATCTTTACTTCCAGTCGAAGTTAAGATGAAATGTCAAATCTTCAATGTTCCAGTTGCAATAATTTAAACATAAATATGCAACTACCAAAATTATAGACATGCCTAAGCAATTTGTTACCCACTTTAATGTATGTACATACACTTTTGATTCTTGAATTTCCTAAATGTTTTTGACAAAAAAATGAAAACGTATATATGAACTAAAAGTACTTAGAAATTCGTTCTGTGGGTTGCATTCATGTCGTTAAGTTGTTTAAGAGTTGTTCTATCTCTTCATTTTTGAATCTTGCCTTACAGTTTTAGATCCTTTGAACTCAGTGTTTTACCTTAACAGGTGATATTTGAATAAAATAAATCCCCATAAAATTCGCAGCATACTCATATTTAAAATATGCTCATGAACAGCAGACCGTACTTATATAAAATGGAAGGTCAGAAACTCAACGTTCCCTCATTTTTGTTTTTGTAAATACATTTCCCCAACCATTTGTCTGTCGTTTTTCCTTATGTACATATATGTATAGGGGCTGGGGAGGTTTGGTGAGAAGATGTCTATTGGACACCCTGCATGTTGCTTGATAAAGAAATATTTTTATGGATAAATCGCTTCCCTCGTCTTCATCAGTGCCAGTGGTGAAAAAATCATGTGTTTGACTACTTTACGCACTCGGATGGGTTTCATGTTTGATTTTTGAAGGTGAATATATAATTTTGGCAATTTGATACGTGGGAATGTTTTTCGGCAAGAATCAAACTCTATAGAAATTCCACGGAGTAGTCAATAGTGACATCCCGTCAAGAATATCAAGAATGTCCCCAAATCAATAATAAATAAGTTTTAAATGCTTCCCGAATCTGGATGCTGTTTTGATGCATTTTCGATTGGATTCAAAAACACACTCGACCAATCAATAACCTCGTTCAATTAATATTCTGCCTTATGTTGTAGTAGTAGATACTTAAATTATTGTATCCAGTTTTTCTGTTTACTGTTCCTTAACGTTGACTACTGAATGATTTGCTCTCATTCTTGTTTCTTTTCATCAAATTGTAAGTCTAGATTTTACCCTAAAATTAGGACAGACACAAAAATTTAATTTATTTGACTCCACGACGACTCAGGACGAGAGAATGAGAATAGTGAAAAAGATTACGGACCCATATTGGCCAAACCAATTTTTGAACAAAATGTAAATTTAGCAAAAAAGATCAGGTCACATTCTTGAGAATATGTCTTATGAAAGTTCCAATTGTTTGTGATAACGAGAGAAATTAGTATTGTTGTATGTAGGAATAGGAAACATCTGATTTTGCCTCAGTGGTGAACGAAGTTAAAAGCTGTCCAGAAATTCCTCTCGATAGTTTCAAAATTTTAATAAAAACTATAAAATTTCAGCATTTCTGTTTATTTATTACTAACTTCTCTTCACTACCCTCAAAACAGTTTCCAGCGTGTTTGAGTTTCGGGGCTGAAACAAATTTCCTAAAATTGGATTGAATTTTGACTACATAATGTGGAACTTTTACCGTTTCCCTCTACTATGGTCTAGGAATTAGTCTGGTCTAAACGTTTTTTAAGCCCGTTACATTAAAATAAAATAAAAATAAAGTGATAAAAACGATACATATGTATCTATGTATATATATTCTCAAATAAAAATTGAAAAGCGGACCATATGTAAAAGCACAAATAATTTTAAATTAAATTTACGTTGAATGATCCATCCCAACGAATTACCAGGGACAAAATCCTCCATCATACAGAATCCCGGTGGGATAATTATATAGATAGAAATCCGTGGATTTTCAACATTTGAAAATTCCGTTGCTATTTATGGGTTATTGCTGTTTTGATTCAAAATTATTGTGGCTTCTTATGCTCATTCGCAGAGAATTAAGGTTAAGCATTTATTGCTACGTTAGTAATTCCGATATTATTGCATTTGGCATTGGATTCACCCCTGCGGACATTCCTACGGATAAAACATTGTACGACACATTATCGAAATTGTCAACCGTACCTGATGTTTGGATTCATGAACGAGCTGCTGCAATAATTGTGAGAAATGTCAGCGTAACATATTAGGATCAAATCAATTCCGAAAATTTATTTTCATACATCAACAAGGAAGCAAAGAACCAACAGAGTTTTTTGTGACCCACGGAAATTTAATTTCGAGTGGTCACAAGACCAATGATCCAAGATTTGTCGTGCATATCGAAATATTCGTATACAATGGCACGTGAAATTCTGTTCACATGAAAGGTATATATACTCTTACTGCTAACCAGCTTTTATTTTATTTATTAACAGACATGTTTTGTAGTTTATGGCACCTGAGGCGGAGGTTGGACTAAAAGTCCCCTTATATGCAAATATCCGCTATACAGCCATCCATTCTAATGAGAATTCGTTGAAAGTATTACCTCAAGTCCACTAAATTACTAACACTGAAAATTCTATTTTTCCTCGAAATCCAAAAATTATCATTTTTAATGGAAATTAACAGGGAAAATTTCAGCTGAAACAGAGGGGACCCACAGAGGGGACCCACAGAGTAGGTTGCACTTTTTGTTATTCAAACGAACTAAATCGAGCTATAACTTCTCCACAATTTTTACCTTTTAAAAAATTTCATTTATAATTATGCTTTGTTAGACGTTGTCGTTATAAGCGGTTGATTTTGGTCAGGCTTTCGTGTTACATATCGTGTGCGCATTCACGATTTCCAGAGTCTTACGTTTAATCATTTCGTTGCTTGAGTCGTTGTCTCGGTAATATTTATTTTCGCATTGGATTCATCCCCGCAAATGTTTCTACGGATAACAAATTGGAAGATACTTTATGGGAGATGCCACTTGGTCTTAAATAGAGTCACACCTATCCGTACAAGATATCCATTTACTGGCACTGCACTGCATATTGTTACGGATATATTATAAATAGAGTAGAATAAGCATAATCTAAGTCAGCAAATAGTTTGGAAGGTCGTAAGCAAAGGCTACGTGACACCAAACGCTGACATAACATAATTATAAGAAAAGGAAAGGAAATGATTCAGATTATTTAATAAACAATAAACTAAGAATAGGATAAGATTAGATTTAGATTAAGACACGTAGATTAAGTACAAGTTCTAATCTCGACTTCAAGCAAGCAACATCAAGAGGAGCCGCACCTAGAGTCCATTCCCTCCGGGATGGATCTCAAAAGGTAGCAAGCGGGGCAACATGAAATTCGGAGAATTTCAGGAAGAAGAGATTCAGACTTCAAATTCTATTTTGTGTTAAATGTTAATTGTTCGGTGTAAATTGTATCAGTTCTAGGAACAATAATCGGCCAATAAATCAGACAGTTTAGACCTACACAACAGAATCAATAGTTCCATTTATTCATGAGTTTCACCAACATCGAAACCATAATTCAGGGGAATGGAACGCCCGAACCTAGGCTACATTGTCTATTACCCACACAACATCAATACCCGGGTGATAGCAACGTAACATGATGTTTCTGCCAGGCCTTCGGGTTTATTTGGTAAGGACCCGGAGGATCCGTAGGTCGGGGACCTGCGGATGACCCTGTGACATAAGACCAAACTTTGTAGCAAGTAAGGTCGTTAGTCAAACAAAATTCATGGGATGGAAGTATGGGGCTCGACAAGGAGAAAATATTCTCATTTCTCTCCAGGGCCACCCGAAACTTCTCGTGAAAGGCAGTTATAACATGCAACAATGTTACCTCAAGAAAGAAAATTTGGAAATTATCATCACGCGCGGATTCAAGTTCGAATTCAGAAATCCTAGTGCAGCACTATAAAAAGAACTATTTACTGGCCAGGAATACTATTTTAAGTGACTAGTGAAATTGGGACTCTTTCCAACCGGAAAATTAGGGGAAGAGGACGTCCAATAAGGTAATACAATTTTTCTTTAAGGTTCATGAATTTCATGTTTAGGAGCGCATTAATTTTGTCATGTAGTTACGAGGCGTAGCTAATATTCAGGAGTAATTAACCAGAGTTTAGATACAAATCATAGATTTAAATTAGAAGATGGCGCATATATGTATATGTATTTTGAGGGCTTTTCAGAGTACATAGTAGGTGTATGTGCATAACAAATTTTCACCAAAATTAGCTTCTTCCAGTAAAATAAGTCTTCTTCTATCTTTTTAGACGCCTAAAGGGCCGGGTTTTGAGCGTATGCATAAACAGTGTTCGTATTGTAAAGGGAACTATTCCGGCTGAAGTGCCGTTCTTGTGCGCAGTATAATAGTAATCTTTCTCTTCGTAAGTTTAAGTTCCTAATTTCAAAAGGGCCGTTTTTGAGCGTTGAAATTCTTTTAACTCTTCAAATTACTTTTCAAAGTTTTGGGAAACCCCAGGCTAAGGGATAGGAACCCGAAACACAATTAAAATCTTTCAATTAATTAGGACATTTTTTTATTAATACAAGACTCTCAAAATTCACTTTCCAAGCTTAGTTTAAAGCAAAAATATGATCTATCTTTCAAGTAAATAACTCAAAAATAATTTTTCACTTTCTTCTTTCTCTACATCTTTCTCCTTCTAATATAAGCACATTTGAAGGGCCGGGATTGAGCGCAAATGTCTTTAGATTCTTTATCTCCAAATTACGTAATTAAGAGCCCCATGGCTAGGGGGCAAAACCCAATTAAAACTCTTTCGCTGAAAATTACTTTCTTTACCTGATGTGTAGGTTTACACGGGTAACAATAGGACCTATCATAAACTTTTCACAAACATCTTTTCTTCTTCCATCTTTCCATTTCTACCAGAAGTGCCGTTTTGTGCGCTGGGTAATCAGGAAATAATTGTCATGGTTTTGGCAAATATTAGGACTTTAAAGTTAATCCGGAAGGCCGAATGTGAGCACGGAGCATATCAGATTTCAGTTAGTCAGTTTGCAAATCAAAACCTATACAGCTCAGTTAGAGAGCATAGGTAGATCAGACCATCTAAAGATTATAGTATGTAAGGAGAACAAAATTATATCGGGAGGGCCGAATATGAGCACCGAGGTGATTAGGACAGTTTAATTAAGGTTTGAACAAAATTTAGTCCAAAGGGCCGAGGTACATTGAGCGTGGACACATTGGCATAGTACATAAGCATACATATAAGAAAATTCTCATCTACGTAGTTTTTAGGGATTCAAGGGCCGAAATGTGAGCGGAATCATTGTTGTGTATAAGTTTAGTATACGTAGAATCCGAGAGGCTAGGAAGATTAGGAGGAACCTTATGGTTTAGTAGGGTTCGAGTCATTCCAAGCACGGAGGTGATCGGATGGAGTGCCGACAAAAGTACCGATAAGCCTGTGACCTACTAGAGGTAATCGGAGAGGCTATGATTGACGCACCGATATAGGTATATGTTTGTAATGTGCCCAAGCTAGCGGATAGGTAACAGCAATGACTATTACTAGTAAGGAGGTCCATGGTTTAGTGGATAGGATAACAGGGGACATTCCAAAGCACGGATGTTCACTTTAAAATCTATGTATGCGGTTTCCAGCTATGGCCATACATAGGGACTTTCATATTTATTACTTCTTCCATAGATGACTCATGGTTTTGAGTGCATCATAAGATTAGCCATTCTCGAAGGATTTTGCTAGAGTAGAGAGATTTGGCATAAGAAACCACAGGCTCATGGCTTTTGAGAGTTGGTTATAGGGATAGGAATTCAGTAAATTCTGGTGCTTTCAGTTTTTGCTGTCTAACAACAGATACAAGCCTTGCTGATGGTAGGATCGGTTCAAGGAAGTTCTTAGGTACGAATTAGGACGCGAAACATATCCTTTGGGGCAGAAGGGTAATTAGTAGCGAGGAATACAGTCCTTATTAATTCTGGGAATCATTACAGGAGTATTTAGGAAAATTTAGGCAACACCGGCCCGAATGTGAGGAGTGTTGATTGACAATAAGACTGCTAATTTAAGGAGTTAGACGCAACTAGCCATTGCAAATAAGTAAGTTTAAGAAGGTTAAGTTTTAAGGTGAGTAAGTTTAAGAGCGTTAAGTTTTAAGGAAGATAGGGTTAAGGAGACTAAGTTTAGAGAAGTTTAAGTTTAAAGGACATTAAGTTTTAAGGGAATTAAGTTTATGACAGTTTAGGTTTTAAGGAAGGTTAAGATTACAAAAGGATTAAGTTTTAAAGGAAATTAAGATTAGAAAGTTTAGGTTTTAAGGAAATCCAGGTGGTAACACCAGGAGGTATTCATTGGAAACGTTAGGATTACAGAGATTAAGTTTAAGACGATTCACAGCTAAGGTTAGGGACGTTCAGGGTTTGAACACTTAGGTTATAAGCACAGAAAATTTCTTTTCCAAGTTATCATCACCAATTGGCACAATTAAGTTTTAAAACTAGGATTAAAATAGCATAGACATACAAGGCAAAATTTTAGGAAACGGTTTAAGTTGAAATTTGGCATAAGTTTTAAGAAGGTTTTCAGGATTGAAATTGACAAAAGAACTCTCACAACCGTCAAAACAAATTCATAAAACCAAACTCTACGAAACGCCTTAGCATTTTTCAGCCCATCCAGAAAAAGTTAGGACGTTTACAGGTATGGAACCCGAAAAGAACCAACATCCATCAAGAAGGGAACCACCACCTGCACCTTCAATACCATCTCGAAGGACTACGCGATCTGCAGGACCAGTACCACAGAATGAAACAGGCTTGGAGGAAATCCTCGCCCGTAGGAAAGAGGAGAGGAAAGCAGCGAAAGCCAAAGCTAATACAGCAACGGCAGGTGTAGACCTCTCTTCAACGTCTTCAGCTTCGACATCTACAGTCATGGAAGAATCCGGCAGTACAACCTTGGCATTATCTGCACAAAGTCCATCGGGCTCGCAGGCCACGGGGCACGGAGATAATCCTGACAATAATGATGAAAGCATGGATGTGTTCTTGGACACGGTGTCAACACCTGTAACAGGTACGGCAACCAGTCCGAAACGAACACCAACAGTATCGACAGCACAAACACCAAAGTTTTCAAAAACAAAGGTGGTGCAAGGACAGAATCTCCATAGACTAGCTATGCAACGAGAATTACGCGACCTCGAGGTAACCAACCTGGAGGGCCAACAGGTCCAACAAGACCAGGAGGTTGAGGCCACAGGCGAATTCATGCTAAATGCTAGAGGAGACATGGTTTTTGTCAGTCACGATGCTGACCCCACGATCAAGGAAATCCTGTCGCAATTCAATCAACCTGAGGAAAGACCAACTAGTAGCGCTGCCATGTCATCATTTGAAATTCTCACGGATCCCGGAAGCAACCATACAAGCGTCGGGGAGGGCGAGCAAGGATTCGCAACTCCAGAAAGTGAGATGGAAGATGTGACCAATGAATCACCCAACAATGTGGTTGTCAGCAACCTGACAAACCCAGTTGGCAACGGAGACATTCCTAAAGACACGAGCATACAATCCCAACAGGATGTACAAAGTCAAGGAATGTGCAGCAAAGCTACTGGACAAACAGAACAACAGGTTAATCAGCAAAGCTCAACGGAATTGGATGATTTGGAGGATTCCAACAGACCAAAGGCTATAGCAACAAGTACACCAGAGATTATCCAGCAAGGGAATCTCAGTACACACTCATCATTTAGGGACAATTTAGCAATAACTCAATCGGACGAGTCAACCGAACAGAGTTAACAAGGTGACTCACCAACAGGAGTGCCACGTACCAATAACAGTATAGGGAGTGATCGTGACCAGGTCACTACTCAATTAAATCAGCAGTTATCAAACTTAAGCATCAGCGACCACCGTAAGGCTTCACAGTCGAATACTACAGTTTCTCAACAACCAGACATACAACAACTTGTGCGAGATAGGTTCCTATCAAGACCATCTCCAGGATTTTCCAATAGAGGAGATATAGGCTTTCAAAGGACACTCAGCCGGGTGTCTGAGTCTACAGAACAGGAAGGCCCAGTCGAGGATCAGTTGCCACCGATCAGAGAAGGGCAAGATAACATCTAAAGAGTGGAAGAAAATTTCGTACAATTAGTGACAGGTACAGGTGTGATAGTACCAGCGGGATCGTTTCAACAACTAGTGACCACAGCAGGCTTCCAACGGAACTCAGTGGAAAATTTTCTGGTAGTTCGAGGATTGGAAGGACAACTGATAGAGGTGTATCACAGGTTAGCTCAAAATCTTTATACAGGTACAGTCCAATGGACACATTTTTTCCTTAGATTAGCTGAAGTCACCCACAGACGGGACAATAACAGAGATCCGAATAGGGAAGAAAGGGAAGTGTTACGTACACGTGCCTTCGAGTACGGTCGGAACGTCAGGGACAACATTTTCATCCCCACAGACGTCATCCGAAACCTTTTAGAGCACCGGGTATTGTCGTTGAGAAGTCATCAGGCACACCAGGATAGCCAGATTTTCTTCAACGATACACCTAGGTACACGACCGTGATACAATCCGGAAGACTTAGTGAAAATCTAGAATTTGGTCAACAACGACAAGAAAGGCGAGTCAGCGACGAGAGTAGGCCAGGTCCAGAACAAGATTCAAATAACAACGGGACCACCCAACAAAGCGTAATCGACTCCAGCGCTGACGACTTCATTAGCAGGTACCTTAGGTACGACCAAAGAAACCCACCAGTAACACGGAATCCGGTTACGGGTTTATTAGAACCAGCATCTAGATCTACGCTAAGGACCATCTCAGGCGAACCTACAATACAACCCGTTACGTCACGAAGGATTTCACCGGAAAGCTTGAATACCAGCTCAAGCTCAATCAACAAGGCTATAGCCCAGGCAATAGCCTCGGCGACACTTCAAGCAGGTTTAACAACCCCTCGAAATCGGAAGTCGAGTAACTCCGATCGTGACCATCTCAGACCAAGTAACCAGGTGACGGATAGTAACCAGGTAGATTACTCATCACCTAGGTCACAACTTTTTCAGAAATCGGTGAGAAGACATTACAGGGTAAATAGTGCTGAGGAAAACAGCAACTTAAATCCCAGAACCAGTCCACAAGGGATTACGACACGTGAGAGACCAAGCAACAGCCGTTGCGAGACAGCCATACAGAAGGGTAGCCCAAGAGCACCCCCAACATCACCTACAACCCAGACAGGTAATCAGACGCCAGCAGGGAGCTCTACGGCACAACCGAGAGTGACCCCGAGGTCCAGTAATTCCTGTCGCTCAACACCCGCAACAGGTGACAGAGGGCAGTTAAGCCAACACAGCAACTCTCACGAGATAACACAGCAAATTAACCCAGTACACATCTCACCAACCAGTCAGAATAGACAGGTTTCAACGGAAAATACGCCAAGGAACCGACCAACTCAACCTAACCTGCAATTTAGACCACAACCCACCCAAGACGATTTGGAGACACCAACTGAGGAGGTCGAGACCACCCAAATTGGTAGTACATCGCAGGCTAACGTTAAGAGGGATTTAGCAACAACAAAGTTGTACGTCAACACAGATTCCACCCAGGTAAACAGTAACGAGCAACTGGTACACCGAGTTTACCAGTCACCGGGAGGTCGAATCTACGTACATCCCCCCGTGCACGCGTTGCGAGCACCGCCACTTGACGTTAGTGAAACAGCTTTAAGAACATTGGTGCAAGTAGGGAGACAACTACGGGAACAGAATCCGTCATTGACTATTGCAAATACCATCAGAAATTCTGACACAGGTACTTACTATCAGGCATTTAGACCCCAAGACAGATTTACTGTCTATCAATCACCGAGAGGCTCGTTATATAACAGCCTACCGATAGGACGCACAGGTATACACCGCCACAGTTTACGAGGTCGAGACATCCTGCAACGAGCAACCAACAACGACAGGACCATCATAGAAGGTGGAGAGCTTGTAACAGCACCCCAACCACCACCTTCGGAACAAACATCTAGAAGCAACGAGTCATACGTCCAAGGTGATACCTTAAGGTCACGGACAGCAACACCTGCATCTACGACACGCGCAGCAACGACTTTTGCAGTACCAGTTAGACCAACTGGAAGGTTTATAACCAGGTCAGCAAACCGACCAACGACACCGACAGCCCCAGCTGTCCCCGTCAGACCAAATTCAGCAATAGCAGGACCATCTCGAGTAACAACAACTCCAACCACAAGTCAAGGTAAAGTCAGTTGGCTTGACGACTTACAATACGGAGTTAACATTTGGGCAGGACCCAGTGGCAGAGTATACACCAGCGAGAACGAAGCAACCGAAGACGAGTTAGTACCAAGCAGGATAACAGTAAGACAATACTCTAAGATCGCCCGAAATAAGACAGATTCAGAAATCAGGGGGTAGAAAACGAAGCAACTTGGACAGGTCAGGTAAGACGCCTGATTTACTATAACAGGAGGGACGGTATCATACAACGAAGGTTCAGACCAGCAAGAGACTCAAACTTTGAAGCGTTTGCAGCTACAAGAGCTGAACACGAAGAAATTGTTCTGAGTGAACACCCGATATTTACCTTCTGGAATATAATCACCCGAAGATCTTTAGATCCAGGGCAGATCTCCAGCTACATCGCACCCAATTTCAGACTTTACCATCGACACATCAGTCTACCGAACGGCGTTCGCAGACAAAGGGTACCACCAGGCTTCTTGGAAAACATCGAGAACGAACACGACCACCAGGAGGCATTGAACAGATTAATTCACGATCCTAACGTGGAAATCTTGAGTGACACATCCAGTGAGGAAGAAGAAGAGCAGGTAGTACAGAGAGACACTCCGAGACGGGAGAGTGGTCAGCATAACAGTGCACAGTCTAGTGAAGAGACAGACCACATTTTTATTGGAATTGACGAAGAGGACTTCATCATCCCAGAAGTACCAGGTCAATTTACTATAAGAATTTCTATAGACGACGCCTACGACGCAGCGTTCAGAGCAATTGAAAGAGACGAAGAGATACAAGAGGAAGTCCGATTTGTGGATAATACCGGAGAAACTCACTTCTTCCCAAGAATCCGACTTCGAGACCTTAGTCCGGAAACTCAAGTTGTACTCACTCAAGTCAGAAAGAGACGTAAACCCTTACGAGCACGCCGTCAAATTGGAAATAACCAACCCAGACCACCAGGCCCAGGACCGAGTGGGTCAGGGAGAGGAAACCAGTCGAGAGGAGCTAACAACAACAACTCCCACAACCAGCGACCATCTCAATCGAGATCAAATCCAGGTCGAGGAGGCTCAAGAGGAGGTAGACACATCGGAGGCAGACAGAGAGCAAGGAGTGACCCCGGAAGTTCCGGAGGAAGTAGCTCATCATCCAGCTCCAGTAGTAGTAACTCAAGTAACCCTCATGACTTTGAAGCCTTCGACAACTGGAGGAATAGACAGATCGTGAACAGAAACAACATCTTCAACCAGGTCAACGTTAACATCATCAACCCATACGTACCAATCAACCCAAATCAGGGGATACGTATTGAGGAAGTTGCAGACCAAGAACAGGTACGAATAATTCCAAGGAGACATTTGGACGACGACATGACCGCCCTCATGTTTCCCAAAGTAGAATTCAAACCGGGTGTAGATGACCCAGAGACAGCCTTCGCAACAGCCGAACTCCAGACCAACAGGTTCGGAGGAGATACCATCATAACCAGGATGCAATACGTGCAGATCATCTTTGACCCACCCGTCAGGGATTGGATCAGAAATTGGATTGCCGAACGAAGACTACATGAGGAACTACCTTACGACACCATTAACTGGGACGAATTCAGGAAGGAATTTCTAATAAGGTACAGTATCACCGACCAAATGATACGTACACTAATGGAAAAGCGAAAGATGAACACAGAGGAAGATCCATGCGCATACATAGATGCGAAATTAGCACTAATCAATAGAGTCGACAGATTTATGCCCGAAATGGAGAAAATCAGACTCTTACGCGCAGGTCTAACATCCGAATACATAGTTTTCTGCCGAGGATGGACAGCAGGAACTGTAGCAGACTTTATAGAGGGAATAAAACAGTATGACGAAGACCGAAAAACGGACGGCGCGGAATCTATTGAGACAAGATTTGCCAAAGTCCAAGAAATGTTGGAGAAATTGACCTCCGGAATGAAAGCAGCTCCAACGGAAACAACCGTCGTCAAAGTAGCGGCAGCAAGAGAACAACAGGACTATCGGAGACCTGAAAATAGATCTAATGACCAACGAGGACGAAGTCCAGGTCAGGGAAACTTCAACAACTCACGAAATTCCAGTCCAGGTTACAGCAACAATAGCAACTACCCGGACAGGGGACGTAACAACCAAGGGTATGATGACCGAAGAAATTTTGGGAACCGAGGTAGATCTCCAACACCTGAGAGATTCTACAATAATCAAGACAGGAGTAGGCCTCAGTACAGAAATGATGGCAACAACTCCAACAACCAAGGTTACCCGCAGCGGAACCAAAATTTCGGATCTAGACAAAGTCCGAACCGACAATACTATAACAACAACCCTAACAACCAGGGAAATCGTCAGTGGAATGACCAACAGATGAACCAAGGATACAACCAATCCTACAATGGCTATAACAGCCAAGGATTTAACCAAACTCAAGGCTTTATGCCACCTCAAGGGTTTAATCCGAATCAAGGGTACCCACCACAACAGGGTTATGCACCGTTTCAAGGTTATGCACCCACCCAAAGTTATGGACCATCTCTGTATTAATCTCGTGAATGGTAACGTGGATATGGAAATGAACGATGAGATTAACGAGTGTGATTGAATAGGAAAGAGTATTGTTTATTCAGAAAGCCGAATGAATGTAAAGAGGGAGAGAAGAGATAGATAAGATGTGTAGAGGGTGAGAGTCGGAGGAAGAGTCCTCGTGGGCATGAGAGTGTGTATTCTCAGGCCCTACAATGGTAAGGATTGTGAGTGCAGGTCGAGACAGGATTATTCCTGTTGAGACAAGAATAGACAGGAACGGGCGAGGTAGGACGTGTGGGCAAATGACACGTGCCAATGTACATACATACATGAATGCTCATATAATGATACATAGTGTATATGATTTCCGCACATCCTCTCCTTTAGGATTGTAAAATCTGTAAGTGTAAATAATAGAAATAACAACATAGCATGTGAAAATAATTAAGATGCTATATATTTATCCGGTTTCTTCGTGATTCTTCCGGATCTGGTCTTCTGTACTGGCTCGGATCTACTTGGTCTCGGGAGAGTAGATGCCTTAGCTTGAATAGGACTCGGAGTCTTGACTTGTTTGAAGGGACTGGGAGTCGTACTATACGGGATGATCTCGGTCTTCGCCGGACTTGGCGTTGATGGTGGTTCTTCGGGAGGTGTCACGAACTCTTGTTTCTTGACTGGAGTTGTCACGGGATATAGTTGTGAAGTGTTCCTCCTGTATGTGCCTTGGGGAGTTTGAACATTGAACGATCTTGGTTCCTTGGTAGGGCTTTGAATGGTTCCCCACAGTTGCTTGTCCTTAATCCAGACTTGTTGTCCAATTGAAAGGTCTGGTTTTTCGACTACACCATGTCGCTTGTCGAAATTCTCCTTGCTCTTCAGTTTCTTGGAATTTTCAAAGTCTTTAACTTTCTTAGCATTGACTGCTTTGGGCTGAAGTAGCTTTTGAGTTGTGGGCAAACTTGTCCTTAGGCGGCGTCCCATCAATAACTGAGATGGACTGTATCCGTTGTCCAGTGGAGTACTCCTGTACTCTAGTAACGCTTCTTGAAAATCTTTAGGATTTCTCTTTAGCAATTGTTTGATGGTTTTGACCATCACCTCGATGAACCCATTGCTTTGTGGGTAATGAGGACTGGATGTAGTATGCTGGAATCCCCATTTGGTTGCAAATGATTTAAATGCCTCTTGGAACTGAGGCCCATTGTCTGATCTGACAATGTCTGGTATGCCGTGTCTGGCAAAGATTGATTTGCAATGTTGGATAATTGCATCTGAGGTGGTACTCGATAATGGCACTATCTCCGGGTATCTTGAGTAATAGTCGGAGACTATTAAGTAGTTTCTTCCTTCGTTGTGGAAGAGGTCCATGCCTATGGTTGACCATGGACGGGTCGGAAACTCACTTGAAATTAGTGGCTCCATCCTCTCCTTTCGGTGAGGGATGCAAGTTGTACAATTATTAATTAACTTGCGAATATCTCTCGAAATTCCGGGCCACCACACGGAAGTGCGGGCCCTGGCCCTGGCCTTGGTAATCCCCATATGTCCTGCATGGACACGTTGTAAGAGCTCTGATTGTAAAATCTTGGGAATGATGAGGCGGTTGCCTCGCATCAGTAAGTTTCCCTGGACTGTAATGTCCTCTTTATGAGCATGAAATTTCCTCAAATTGTCAGCTAATTTCCTGAGGGGAGGCCATCCGGAACGGCTGTACTCGGCTAACTGCTTGCACGTATCGTCCTTCTGCTGGGCTTCCTTGATTTCTTGTAGCTTAGCATCTGTTGCAGGCAAGGAATCAATAAAAAGTGAGATGGCTGCATCGCAGTCCATCGTGAAGTCTTGGTTCCCCACCGTAGGAAGTGGGTGCCGTGACAAAAAGTCGGCTGCTATCAGGTTCTTCCCTGGAGTATGATAAATAGTAAAGTCGTATCTCATCATACGTAATCTGAATCTTTGGAGTCGAGGTGATAACTCGTCCAAGTGTTTCGTCTTCAGTATTGCCAGAAGTGGCTTGTGGTCAGTTTCAACCTGAAACTGTAGACCAGTGAGAAATACTTGAAATTTCTCGCAGGCCCAGACTATGCCTAAGCATTCTTTTTCAATCTGGGCGTAATTCTTCTCGGCAGCTGAGAGTGTGCGGGAGGCACACGCAACTAGTCTCCAGTTGCCATCTAGTTGCTTTTGCTTGAGTATGGCTCCCAAGCCATACGATGATGCGTCAGTGGAAACTGTAGTTGGAGAGTTGGGGTTGTAAATAGAAAGTACTGGAGCGGACGTTAGTAGGCTTACTAACGTGGCATGTGCTTTCTGCTCTACGGGTCCCCATTTGAATTCTGTATCCTTTTGTAATAATGCGTATAAAGGTTGCATTATAGTGGACAGGTTCGGAATGAACTGTCCCACGTACATGATGAATCCTACGAAACTTCGTACATCAGAAGTATCCTTTGGTGTAGGTAAATTCTTGATGGCTTTGAGCCGTTTGGGGTCGATGCTAATTCCGTTGGCTGATACAATATGCCCTAGGAATTTAACTTCTTTGACTCCAAACTCACATTTGTCTGCATTCAATGTAATGCCTTTCTCTTGTAGGCGGTTGAGAACTAGCCGTAAGTTTCTGTCATGCTCTTCTTGTGTGCGTCCCCACACGAGCCAATCATCAGTATGATGTATGACAGGTAGTCCAGTTAATGCTTCTGACATTCTCTTCTGGTAGTGCTCTGGTGCACTGCTAATACCGAAGGGTAGTCTTAAGCAGCAATATCTCCCAAAAGGAGTGATAAATGTAGTTAATTTCTGACTATCCTCTGCTAATTTAATCTGGTGAAATCCTTGACGATTGTCACCTTTTGAGAAAATGACTGCTCCCTGAATCTTAGCTAATGTCTCGGAGACTATTGGCATGGGATGAAACTCCCTAGCTATGGATTCATTCAATTTTGTGAAATCTTTACAGTCTTATGTCCCCATTGGGCTTCTTAACAACCACAATGGGTGAGCACCAATCAGTGGGCTCATCTATGGGTTTGATAACTTTCTGCTTCACTAGCTTGTCTAACTCTGCCTTGAGTTTATCTAGTAAGGGAATTGCAACTTTCCTAGGCTGGGCTATAGCGTAAGGCTGAGCACCTTCTTTAAGCCTGATATTGTACGGTTTGGACATGGTCCCTAAACCGTGAAATAATTTCGGGAATTCTGACTGAGGGTTCACTGTAGTATGTGACCCGACCATGTCAATTGAATTAACTGTGAGCTTTACTAACTGTAACGCTAAGCACTCGTTTCGCCCTAGCAAAGGCTGCTTTAGTCCTGAGGCGACATAAATGTCTGCCTGGGTTGCTCTGTTTTTGTAGAGTAAATTAGCTTTAAACCTACCAGTAATTTCCAAAGCTGTGCCATTCGCGGCACTGAATTTATGGTTGTCCGCTCTTAAATGCTTGACGGCCCTTGGTAGTGATTGCTCAAAAATGTGGTCCGGGATGATGGTGACATCGGCTCCCGTGTCTAATTTGAAAAGGATGGGGACATTTCCCACTATGATTTCAGTTGACCAATTTTTCTTGTTATTGTTGTCTTCAGTCAAGTTGGGGGTTGTACTTGACCACCCGACTTCGCCCATGAAAACAGAATCTGTGTCACTATTTTCGGTAACTTCGTGCACTTTTGATTTACCCTTAGGTTTGGACTGCTCCTTGGATTTACAGACTTTGGCATAATGTCCCATTTTACCACAAGTATTGCATTTCGCTTGTTTTGCTTTACAGTCCTCCTTGGAGTGTTGTTGGGTTCCGCCACAGTTGTAGCATGTCCACTTCTTAGTAGATTTGTTGAATTTACCCTTGGATGGAGAGTTTTTCTTGCCATAAACTCTGTCCACATCCGTAGTTTTGCCTGAAATGGCGGGTTGTTGTTGCTTTACTTTCTCATTAGTTTTCACATGAGCGACTGCTTCTGTCAACGTAAGCTTATCTCTTGTTTGTAATTGTAGAGAAACTACTTTGTCTAAAATTCCAATCACTATGCGATCTCTAATCAAGTCGTCTTTGAGAGTTGAAAATTCACAAGTTTTTGCCAATCTGTGCAGGTCAGTGATAAACTCATCTACAGGTTCCTCTGCCTTCTGCACGCGAGAGTTAAACATGAACCGCTCGAAAACTACATTAACTTTCCCTATAAAGTGAGCTCTAAAAGCCTCACAAACTTTGTCAAAGTCTTTTGCATCAGTCTTACTTAATTGAAATGCATCTAAAATTTCGTACGCATTGCCTCCCATGTGATATAACAACGAACTAATCTTGTAGTCGTCGTCGGTTTGTTTTGAAAGTGTTACAAAACCTTGAAAACGGCGAATCCAGACTGTCCACTCGGATGGGGTGCTGTATGGAAAGCTGTCCGGTGGCTTGAACGTGTCTATAGGAGGTGTTGCGGGAGTAGCCATGATGTAGGTTGAGGAAAAGTTGAAGTTGAACTTGTGAAATTTGTTAGAAGTGCAGTCTGCACGCACTAAAGTGTACACAAGGTACTTGCAAGGGTGAAAAACTGTCCCGTTGCAGTACGAAAACGAGGAAACTATAGCTCATATATATGCACTATACGGTACTTGTATATGTAGTATACGGAGAAGTCAAACTGCTATAGTTGCACGACTTGCTTCGCTCCGCTCCTTCAGCGAGAGTGGCTGGAGTGCACGAATGATGTACGCACAAAAAACGAATGTCTAAGTATACACTGCGTTTCTGTTTTGCCACGTGTCGCTCTCTCTCTCACAGGGTTTCCATATTGAAAATTTTGGGAACTATCACAATTTGTGGGACTTTCCAGTCAAAATTTCAGGAAAACGGCTATGAACTCGTACACCGCTGGCACCATGTATTAATCTCGTGAATGGTAACGTGGATATGGAAATGAACGATGAGATTAACGAGTGTGATTGAATAGGAAAGAGTATTGTTTATTCAGAAAGCCGAATGAATGTAAAGAGGGAGAGAAGAGATAGATAAGATGTGTAGAGGGTGAGAGTCGGAGGAAGAGTCCTCGTGGGCATGAGAGTGTGTATTCTCAGGCCCTACAATGGTAAGGATTGTGAGTGCAGGTCGAGACAGGATTATTCCTGTTGAGACAAGAATGGACAGGAATGGGCGAGGTAGGACGTGTGGGCAAATGACACGTGCCAATGTACATACATACATGAATGCTCATATAATGATACATAGTGTATATGATTTCCGCACAATCTCAAGGATACGGTCAAGGACAAAATGCAGGGTACGCCAACCCTGGCATGCAACAAATTCAGGCCAACCCACAAGGTTACCAGAACCAGGGTTATCAGCCAAACAATAACCAAGGAGGGCAACGACCCCAACAGTACAACAACAATAACAACAGGAGTAGAACTAACTCCAGGGACCGGAACAGCCAAAGCAACGACAGAAACAACTCCTGGAGAAAACAACCAGACCGCCAGGAGCAGTCACAACCGATACCGGGACAATTGGCGCTAGAATCCACTCAAACCGACCTAAAGTGTTTCGGATGTGGAGAGATGGGCCACCTGAGGAGAAATTGCCCACACAAAAGACAGTCTAGCCCATATCCGTCGGGAAACTCACAGAGGGGGACGCACCCCCAGTAATTGAAGATATCCAAGAAAGAATGAATGCAATTATAGCAACTAGAGTAGAAAGTCAGTCAAAAGACGACGAAGAATTAGAAATTATTGATCTCAACCCATGTCGTTTATCAAACGGCAACAAGTCAACTTTACAAGTGCAAATATGCAGTATGATGATACCAGCTTTACTAGATTCAGGAGCAACAAGATCCTGTATCCAAAGAAACTTAGTACCCAGATGTGCGGAAATAAAAGAAGTTCCAAGCGCTCTGCGTGTAGCAGTAGCAAATGCGGAATTGGTAAAACCAATTTGTCTCACCAAATTCACAATGATGATTGAAGGTGAAAAACTTTTATTCAAAGGTCTAGTGATGGAGACACTAGAACCACGAATGATTATAGGTGAAGATCTTTTATCACGTTATGGAATAACGTTGGATTACAAGAATAATGAAATACGGAGTGACCGATTTCAAACAGTTCCAATGACTAGAGACACTCATCTCTATGTCGGGGAGAAAAAGGCCGACATAGAATTTGTCAAGTCAATTTTTTCATTTCATGAAATCAAAGGACCGAAGAACATGATGTGCAGGACTCGAAAAGCAGTCACAATACCAGCCTATGGACACATGAAAGTGCCCATACAAATTCCAAAACGTATCAAAAAGGATTTTTATTTACAACCATCAGAACAGCTTTACACCAGCAAGCGACTTTTAGTAGCCGCAGGTGTAGTACCAAATGAAGAACCTTTCGCATATGTATTTAATCCAGCTCCATGCCCAGAGACGATGTATGGACGGACAGCTATAGGTCATGCTGAGGAAAATTTTGATCTCATCAAAACCAATTACGTGATGCTCACAAAAAGCTCACACAAGAACAGCTCGATTGTTTCGACGTCAATGAAGAGCTCGACGAAGAAGGAAGAGCTAAGTACCGAGCATTGTTGACAAGATATCCAGAATGTTTCGCATTTAACAAGGGAGATTTGAAAGAACCAGCGTGGATTGATCCCATTCGGATCCATACGGGAAATAATCCACCCGTTCAGGCAAAACCTTTCCCTTGCTCACCTATGGAGCGACAAAAAGTACCTGAGGAAGTACAAAAGATGTTAGATGCAGACATCATTAAGGAAGTGAACGGACCTTACAGCAGTCCACTATTTCTCATCAAAAAGAAAGACGGAACATTTAGATCAGTTGTGGATTCTCGAGCATTAAACAAGACCATCACAGATCAAGTTTATCCTTTAGCAAGAATAGATGACATACTTATGCAATTTGGAAAATCTGCAATTTTCGACACTCTTGACATGGAGTCAGGTTTCTTTCAATTATTAATACATGAGGATGACCAAGTTATAACCTCTTTCATTACACAGGATGGATTATATGCATTCAAACGACTACCTATGGGAGTCAAGATTGCACCGTCAGCTTTTCAGCGAGCAGCAGATCAAATGCTAGGCTCACTCAAATTTAGGGGAGCCATGGTATATTTAGATGATGTAATCTCTTATGGAATTCATCTTTTGGACAAATTAGCATCTCTCGAAGAATTGATGTTAAGAGCCAGCAACAAGAACTTTAAGTTCAAGCCAAAGAAATGCAAATTCGGATATTTTGAAGTAATTGTTTTAGGATTTAAAGTATCCAGGGAAGGCACCAGTCCAGATCCTGCAAAGGTGGACGCTATTAGACATGTGCCAATACCAAAATCTGAAACAGAAGCAAGAAGATTTTTCGGAATATGCAGTTTCTATAGAAAATACATCAAGGACTTCGCGAAAATTGCTAGTCCCATCTCACAATCATGGATTGTCAGTAAAGGGAAATCTGAAGGTCAAAAACGCATAAGATGCTTCCAATGGAGTGCAGATGCAACAATTGCCTTCAACATTCTCAAAACCAAATTAATGACACAGCCAGTTCTAGCTCATTTCAACCCAGAGTTGGATTGCATACTACATACAGATGCATCAATCTCAGGACTAGGATGCTGTGTACTTCAAGATGATGGAGGAGAACATCCAATAGCTTATGCTTCAAGGACACTAATTCAGTCAGAAAAGAATTACTCAGTCACAGAATTAGAACTAGCAGCAGTCGTATATGCAGTTCGCAAATTCAGACAATATCTTTATTTGAGAAAATTTTTAATCAGATCAGATCATTTAGCATTGTGCTACTTAAGATTACAAAAAGATCCAAACCACCGAATAAGTAAGTTTGTAAATAAACTACAAGAATTTGACTTTCAAGTCACATACAAGAAAGGAGCATTACACTTGGATGCAGACTTTTTATCCAGAGCTCCATTACCCTATACAAAGGAAGATTTGGAGGATACAGAGGACCGAGTGATCGAATTTGAACCAGACCCGGTCAAGGAACACAAAATTGCTTTGGAAGAGCAAAAACAAATCCCTCATGGGAACATAATAATGCCACCACTAGCGTGTGCAGCCAGCCTTACGACCAGGGAAAGCTATAAGGGAAAATATTGGACGGATGACGAAAGTCAATCCTCAGATGAAGATGAAGCCATAATCCCACAGCGACAAAATCCATGGTCAGGGAGATTGAAAGGTCAACCCAGGCGTAAAGTCAAATCACAAGTGGAAATTTTAGTACCTCAACCGAAATTGGAGGAAACGGATTGGGAGAACCATACAATGAGCGTAAAGAGCCGTGTAAATGAAGTAACACACAGCTACTCAGCGCTCAAAGAATGGAAATTATCCGTAGATGACATCATTACAATCCACGAATTTCGGGAGGATGATCCACAGGAGGATGAAAATACCTGGAAATATACCAATGAGTATATCTACGAGAAAAATCTCAAACTAATACAAGATATAGAGCTTCACAATGCAACAATAAATGATTTAGACATGAAAGAATTTTTATCGCCGAAGAAAGCTCAAGTTCAAAATGAAAATGAAGATTTTGACAGAAATACTATCACTGACATTGGAATGGGGACTGATTGGTCTCCTACTCCAAAGTCAACGACAGCAATAACGTCACAAAGTCCAGCCAATGGGAAGGTTGACACTGATTCACCAAAATCCCTAGGGCAGATGACACGAAGTACAATGGAATTCACAACAATGGATGGGGCAGGTGAGGCTGAAACAAAAGCTGTACATCTACCACCAGCCATAATTGTAGACTCCGATACGGAAGTCCATGACCAAGCCTTGAAGAATCAGGAGACAGCGGATCTGGTGAACCAGGCAGCTGAGACTACACAAAAGAAGTCCTCAACTTTCCCGCCCACCCATCCCGCCAGTCCTAAAGAGGCCAAGAAATTGGTACTCACGGATGAGGATAGGAACGTCCAAAAGGAATGCGACCGACCGACACTGAAACAGGAAAAGTTCAGTGTGGAAAATCACATTCCATCCGGACACGATCCCACAGATGAGGAGAAATGGTTTGCATTTGAAGAGACTTGGAGGAATCCAACGTCAGCAAAAGGAGATGAATGGAAGCTCAAACAGGAAGTTATTTCGCAATTGAAGACATACACTGCACAATCTGCCAGGAAGACTGATCAAGTTCCTGATGCAGAAAGTCCAGGATATGTTAACAATCCGGATCTTGATACCCCACAGCGGATCAAGGCGATGAAAATTTCCAGAGATGTGGATGAATGGATGAAAAATATCCAACGAAGATCTGCAGCATGCGAGTCGGAGGAAAACAAAAACCCTCCGCCGTCGCATACGTACATATCCACAGAGAATCCAGTTAATGAAAATAATTACTCTCTACTGGCGACTACAGTAGAAGAGCTGAGGAAAAGTATCCGGGAAGGTGAAATTAAATTCACCAATGGAAGATCATGGAAGATTCAACCTTTGAAAGGGCAGGGTGTTGTGACAAGTAAAAAGACGTCACACTCACTATGTCTTTCACAGGATGAAGACCAAAGGAATAAAGACGCTCAGAAAACTGAGGACATGTCATTAAATAGAGCAATAAAATTTGTTCCAGGAGCTCACGCACTACAGGGGTGCGAAGGGAGCAAAGATACTTTTTCCACACACAAGCCTGTGTGTAGGATACTTGAAGATGAAGAGCAAGTTACTATGTTAGAGGAACATAACATGCAGGAGATGCAAAGGGACGATCCAGATTGTTTATTCATCATGGACAAAATAAAGATGCGGCATACGTTAAATTGGAAGGACAAAGAAAAGTATAGCCGATATGAAATTGATGAAGAAGGGATTCTTACTATAGTACATAAAGATGGACGTAAGCTATACGTACCCCGAGTACTTAGAAATTTCCTACTATCAAAAGCTCATGATGGGATCCTATGCGGAGGACATTTAGGATTCCAGAAAACTCTTCATAGACTCAACAAAAACTATTTTTGGAGAAAAATGAACGTCTCAGTAGCAAAATATGTCATGTCATGTGAAAGTTGCCAAGCAGCTAAATCCATGAGAATGAAGCCAGCAGGATTACTTCATCCAATCAGGATAGAAAATGTAGGAGATGCACTATGTATTGATCTCATTGGACCCATGCAAATTAGCATAAAAGGGAATAAGTACATTATAATCGCACAGGATTATGTTTCAAAGTTCGTGATCGCAGAAGCAATTCCAGATAAAACTGCTGACAGGATAGCAGAATTTTTGCTTCACAAAGTAGTTTTAAAATACGGACTGTTTAAAAACTTGCTGAGTGACGGAGGATCCGAATTCAGAGCGGAAATCACTCAAGCATTACTTCGCAGATTAGGCATGAACCATTCTACATCTACAGCATTAATACATAATAGTGTTGGACAAATAGAAAGAATGGTCCAGACTATAAGCACTATGCTGAGTCATTATACTCAAATAGAGCAAGCACTATGGTGCAGTTGTTTACCGTTTCTAATAAATGCTTACAATTGCAGTCACCATGACGTGACCAAAGAAACTCCTTATTTTATGATGTTTAGGCGACAACCCATATATGATTTTAACTTACAACTGTGTTTAAGCAGCGTCGACACAAATTTTATGAGTGCTGAGGAAGCCACTACTAGAATAGAAAAAGCTATTGCTAAGATAAGGGAACGTCAGGACTACAGTAAGGATTGGTATGATAGGAAAAGAAGGTTCGTTAAATTCAACATCGGAGACACAGTGCGAGTCTTTACACCGACCAGGATAGTTGGAAAGAGCGAACGCTTTCTTCACCCTTACAAAGGACCCTTTGTAGTCATAGAAGTTTTAGCCAAAGACAATTATATCATTCAAGACCTTAGGAATTCTAAAAAGAGACAGAAAGTCCATGTGGAAAGGCTTAAGAAGTGCCTCCAGCGAGAACACATTGAGGACGAGTATAGTTATGATTTAGATTCCGATATAGTGGAATTGGTGACAAAACGAAATCGGAACAAGTGTGGAAAAGTTATAGTGAGTCAGCCACGGTCAATTCTTAAGAATTCGACCAGTTCAGATAACAGTTCAACTACGAGCAAGAAGGTGACTTTTAAAGTTCAACCTGCTCAAACCGAAGAAATAACTAGAGAATTTTCATCCGAAAGTTACGCAGACAGTTCAAGTGACCAAACTCAGCCAGTTCAACAGAGAGGAGAATTTTGTGACAAAAATTACTCACACTCTCAAATCACCCCAAGTGGAGGAGGGAAACCAAACCAGGGACTAAATCAACACAAAGATAACACTCAAGGAGGAAAAGGTACTACTAAGCAGTCAAGTACACAAGTAAGAAAATTTTCGTCAGAAAATTATTCAGATAATCGGGAATTTTTAGATAAAAATTACCCATATTTCACTCGCTCGAAAGTAAATGAACACCCTAGAGGAAATCAGGGACGAGATAAGGGGATTGAAACAACAGAGGAATTTAGTCCAAATAAAAATTTGGAAGTACGCAGCTCAGGAAGAGTACATCAAACAGAGAATCGCAGCTTTAGAACTGCTAATTCAAGAGACAAAACCTCAAACGTCAAGTTTCTGCCCACAAGTGGAGAAATCACAAGACGAGGTGCAACCAGAGTAACTAATGACACATACAAAGAGAGAATTAATCCTAATCATCAGGGGATTACAAGCCCAATTAATCAAGGCAAAGGAGAACGAAATTCGTCTCCAACAAAGAATTTTACATCAGATTTCGGAACAGGAGGAAGTACTGAGCAAACTGAAACAAAGCGACCCTCCAGGAAACTCAGAAAGCCAAAGAAGATATTTCGGATTTAATAAACCAGCTGAAAACAGCGCAGGTGTAACATCGGAAGGTGAGGAAGAAACTTAACCACTCATTGACGAAAGTGACTTTAAAACACTTAAGAAATTAAGTAGTTCAGGGATAAGCCCAACAGAACTTGATGTGGACGACAGCAGTGAGTATAGAGAGACAG
This sequence comes from Allacma fusca, assembly GCA_947179485.1. NCBI lineage: Eukaryota > Metazoa > Arthropoda > Collembola > Symphypleona > Sminthuridae > Allacma > Allacma fusca. The sequence goes on along the minus strand of OX359246.1, from coordinate 74,114,510 downwards.
ATTCTTACAATTCGGGATCAGAACCGAGAATTAATCAACCGCCTACGACAGAGAGAGGGAGACCTGGACAAATTGAAACAGGAAATCAAGGACCTTCAGAAGCGACTTCACGAGTTGAGGTGCCTTGGCCCTCAGTAGAGGTGGATATTTCGACACAATTGCTTCACTCAGATGAGCAAAATGCCTTGGAAGAGCCCCCCTTTGTGGAACTCAACACCAAGCCCACCCAGCGAAGCTCAGAGACAAACACTGCAAAGCCTACAAGCGCAAGGCAGTCGGATCAGAGAGGCAATAGCACGAGTGGAGAGAGAAATAGAACAAACCGAGAGAGTCAAGAATACTCTGAAAAATCAAATTCGAGCAGCCAACAGGCTAGCCAACAATTCAACCAACCCACGGAACGAAAAGTCCTTGTAGAAAATTCTACAGAAGAGGACGAAGAGTTCCAGGAAGTTCTAGCAGACGAAAACGGACAAGACTCTGTAGATACGCATACAGAAGTCATTAATACACCTGTAGAATTTTCTACAGAAGAGGACAGGTCATTGGATGTCATCACGAAAGACAATCCCAGAAGGCCTGAGAGAATTAGAACAAATACGTCAGATCACCGAGAAACATTCAGCGACCCTCAGAACCCGACGAGTACAAATCCAACAGGAACTTCAACAAGTTCAGGAGGAAATTCGGGAGTTACAGAAGCAGGCGAAACATCTCAAGGAGAAAGCGCTGAAGAAACCGGAGAAAGTAGACGATACCCAACTCGTACCCGAAAGAGGACGAGAAGATTTGGATCAGTCTGAAAGTGAATGAGCACCACCAGATACTTAACAACAATACCAAACTGTGTTAGTTTTGGTCAAAGCGAGATTGATCTCAAGATTGGAGACCGTATAAATCTCATTAGTTATCTCATACGACAAGGTCGAAGGAGAATCCGATACGTAGGTACGTACACAATCATTAAAACAGATTACTGCAAAGTATTCTATCTTCAACCAGATGTCAGAGAACAGAGGGTCACGTGCATCCGGGTCTCGAACCAACGAGACTCCACGCCAAGACGCCCTACCCGCCGTCGACAGGGACGACGACGATCGACCACGTTATTGGACCCAATACGTGAGTCAAACTGAAGTGGAAATACCACAAGCAAAAATTTTACCAAACTCAGATACGGGACGACTGGAAGTTGTTCTCAGAGTAGACGGGAAGTTACCCCATAGGATTATCGTCCAAGGACGAGATGGGCGAGAGATCGTAACCCATTCAGTACTAATTGGAGCTCTCAGAAAACCTCCAGAGTTAACAATACATTATCGTATACTACGACGAGAACCGCACTTTTGCGGGTCAATAAATTTTCCGGAACAGCAACTGGAAGTAGATAGAGGCGAGCGAGCGCCAGATGATCTTGTTTACCTTTTTAAAGGACAAGAATTTAATCCCACTCCCATACGACGACAGATCCCTATCTGTAGAACACGTAATAGACAGCCAGATGATCCATGGCTAGTCCAAAATTATAGGCAAGAAAAGGACGTGCCCGGACAAAAGAATCCAAGGGGAGATTATGACCATGATCCATGGGCATTTACTCCAGGCCTTCAATATGAACGAGGCAAGACAAGTCGAAGCTCATCTCGGAAAGTGATGGGAGCCGACCCTATTTGTGGAGTAACCCGAGTCAACATCCCCGAAATTAGTGAATGGTTACCGCAACAAGAAGAACAGGTCGAGGACGTAGCCCATAGAATCAGTAGACGTATTGATGACAACTATGGACCCGATCTGAGACGAGGGAACTTGGAGGACCGACGAAGGGAGCCTCCGAGATTCGCAGCCTACTCGGCACATATGGTACCAGCCGGGAGAGGCCGCGGGCGGGCCATCACTAATGGAGAAAGTTCGGGCAGGCAACACAGAAGTTCAAGAGAAAGTTCAAGGGAAAGACACAGCTCTAAAGACAGCAGGACCAGGAAGCGGGAGACGGAGTCGTCATCAGAGAGGAAGAAGCGACGGGAGGACGACAGGTCAAGGAGCCGCTATGACAGTCCAGCGCGGTCAAGGAGCAGGAGAGAGTCAACCCCACCACCTTCGCCATTTCTATCGCCAGCGGCGAGAGATTACAAGGACCGAATGGAGAGGGAGTCAATACTGACAGTACCCATAGCAGCTCCAGCCCTAAGCTATACCGCGGTCACAAAGATGCCACCGCCAACAATACCGGTTAATAGTGAACCACCTAAACCACAGCGTGCAGTTTGCATCGCTCAAAGAGAAAGACCAGTGGAAGTACCTGTAGTGACTCCACCATCAGTAGCTGTGACACCATGGAGCGAGGAAACAGCCACGGACACAGCTACAACAGCGGACAGAGATACCGCCAATGAATCGTCTTCAGACTCAGAAGAGGAAGAGACAGTACCCATCCAAACCTGTAGTAGGAAAGGATGTAAAAGGTTACGACAAGTAATTGCAACCGACAGTGGACCAGTGATACAACAGGAATGTGAACGTCATGCAAAGAAGCGTGCGAAAAAGGAGAAGAAGGTCAAGAAGGAAGCTCAGATGACCATCTTAGAGCTATTTGGACAGAGCACAGTACCAACCCAACCACCGGCGAAATGGCAGTCGAACATCGTAAAGATTGGAGAGGACTCCAGGAAGGCAGGGAAGCACGAGGAGATGGTAAACCGAATTAAAGATCTCGGGGAAATCATCCGCAACCTTGCCAGACAAAACGTCAACGCAGACAGTGCGAAAAAGCAAAAGGAAGGATTAATGAAAGAATTAGCACGCCACCGCCAGGAATGGATAAAGTGGAGAAATGATAACGACTTTCACTTGGTATGTGCTGAGTCAAAGATAGACCTTCAAACCAGAGAATTACCTCCAGCGCACTTTGAACCAACAAACATTCCGACGTCAACAGCCACATCCGGAGAGCTAGAGCGTTTGCTCGCTCAGGAAAAACGAAATGGTCCAGAAACTGCAAGCCCAACAGGAATGGCAACGGAAATGCCACCCTCACCAGGACAAAACGTCGAAGTTGCAACATCCGAGCTATCTATAGCCGAGCAACACAATGAACAGAGCAGTAGCTCAGAGGATTTTGAGGTGATCAGATCAAAGAGAAGACCCAAAGATCGAGAATCATCAATAACTTCGGATACAACGGAAATTGTTAATCACCATCAGCTTTCATTGGCTGATTTTGCCAACTCACCCCAGGACGGAACCGTCATCCTTAGTGACGACGAGGAACCCCGACAACCAACCTCATCAATTCAAACGCCACCTCACACACCGGAAATGGGACGTGGAGGAGGAGGAAGACGAGGAGGACCTATACCTTACCTCGGTAACAGTTGGTTATCATTTTTATTAATGTTCGGTTTAATTACATCTGCTGTAGGACAATCCAACTTGAGAAAGGAATTGACGGGACACTACGGACCATATCAAACAACCCGGGCATCACATTACCAGTGGTGGACCCGATTGGAAACCGAGAACCCAACCAGTCCAAGAGGCTTTGACCATGTCAGCCTAGACTTTGAAAATAAGGAAGACTCGGAGGAAATCGGACACTATGACCCTTACGGCCAACGGGAGTGCCCACCGGTCGGAAATTCAGCCGTACGGTACCAAGGTTTCGGTTCAGCTACAGCGCACCGACTCTGGCAGAACGGAGTAGTACGAGGAGTAGCAGGAGCCGTAGGCATGTGTACCACGGGAATGGTCATAGTAGGAGTCTATACCAGCTCAATCCTAGACGCAGTCAGGAGATGGAACAAACCACTAAAAACAGTCAAAATACCACAGGACTGGGTACTCATTGAGTCCCAACTACCAGACCAACGACCCATCTGGATGATAATGCCCGTCAACGCCAGTGAGGAAAAAGAATTAGAAGATTTTCTTAAGGAAGATCCAACAGCAACAGAAATATCTCCGAACTTAATAGCATTACCAGGTGATATCCAAAGGAATGCTCATTACCTCAACGAAACTTCTGTAGCCAAAGTATGGAACCAAGCTTTAGGCAAAGAAGTGGACGCGGAAGAATCCGAAAACGGGAGAGAGCGACGACATGCTCCTGAACCCACTTCGGAGGAAGAGGAACGACAACAAAAGATTCGAGACCAACGGAAATTACCGCAAGCTATTTGGTTAATGTCACAAGCAATACGTGACGGTTACCATCTAACAACTAAAACGTTGCAATCAGTCGCAATGGACTTAATAACAAAACCAATCCCGTTACCACTACAGACCAAATACGAAATCTGGAAGGAGTACGAGATACAGTACGGGAATTTCATCAACAAAGTCATCCAAATTCTGGGACTTAAAAACACACATACACGCACCAGGCGAAGTATCTTGGCAAAAGACCAGATAAATAACCTACAACGCCAGATGCAAGACAACCCTCACATTATTACCAAAGGGGAAGACTATGTTCACCCCACCGAGGAAATTGCAATAGGTGAAGTTGTACACTTCACGCTAGCAACAACAATCACGGAAGCAAACTGGACGATAGTTTTGCTCATACCACACATATACAACGGAGTTGACCATCTCGAAGAAAAAGAACTCAAGGGATGGGAGACAAAGGCACACGCCAACGTCTCACAAACCCACCCACTCTTCCAGCGAACGTCGGAACGAGCAGCCAGAGAACGGCAGAGGCGAGATGCATTCGTAGGACCGACCAACGCATGGTCACCCGTCAGTTATAGCAGACAATTCTTAAAACAACAGCTACAGCTTATGCTGGCACGGATTGAGGAAGAGGAGGCTCACTCATCGTCAGGAAGACCTACAGGGATTATTCAACAGCTTGTACGATTTACCCTCAGAATGGTAATCTATATTGGCACGTCCGTCGGAATGGACTTCGGAGGGAACCAGGACCCAATACGGAAAGGTGACCCCGGAAGAAGCCACCCACGAAGGACAGAGGGAGCAGAAGGACCGGTTTTGGCCTCAGAAGAGGAACCGGCTGTGCCAACGGAACAAGCTGTGGAGGCTCAGGAAGAAGGAGCCGGGACATCAGCAAAAGTAATCAAGGAAGAAGTCTTGGACGACGAGGAAAAGCCACCAGCAGAACATCAGGTAGATAGTTCATCAGACAACGAGACAAACAGCAAGTGGGTGAAGACCAGATGTGAATACTGCCCACTCAAACACGGCCACAAGCCACCCGTAAGACCAAAGACCAAGTTAGCAGCACATGAAGCTTGGCAAAGACAAAAGGATATACCTGTACAATACATCCGAAGGAGCAGACCAGAGTTGGACAGATTGTACGGACGAGACAATGTTCCAAACTGTACATTCCAGTATAGAGGACGACAACGAGGTCCAGAGCCAGATAGTGAACGACCCAGGGTTAGAGTATACTCACCCATTAGGACTGTAATATTCAACGATACTAGGGACAGACGAGGATCAAGGTCACCATCACCAGGACCATCCACGATAGCGGGACAACCTATACAACCCATTGAAGACAAACTGAAGTCCAGACGAGCTAGACAACGTCAACGAAAGGTGGAGTTTAAGGAAGAACGCCAGGAAAACCCACCAGCTCCAGCACCGGAAGACCCACTGGCACAACCCGACTCACCTGATGTAAGATTCGTTGATTTAGCTCACGTATCATTTTACATAGGAGTCCGCGGATGGATGGTAGCACCAAGTTGGGAAGATGAGGATGCGGAAATAGTCATCTTTACCAACCCGAACGAGACACAGTTATACAGCCAACTGGATCCGGTACGACTTCAAGTGAGAAATATGGTGGAAAGGGCCAATGACCCATTGGACCACTCACCGCCGAGATTTCCGGATCAAGTACTGGAAGAAATATCTGGAGACGAACGCCATAGCCGGATAGAACACAGTACTCCAGGAGAACCAACTACTTCAGCAACAACATGGACACCAGGGAAAGATCCACCATGTGTCCTCATTGTTATCAGAAATCTACCATCGACCCAGAGAGATTTCCAACATATAATATCTCACATCGTTCAACCAACAGTCCAGAACAAAATTTAGTGAGATGGCTCAACAGAATGTACAGGGAGACATTTATCGAGAGACTTGACATCCACCAACAACCTACTCAACCACCTCAACTACGACTCGAGCAGTTACAAAGGGCGCTTAGCACCTTAAGCGAACCCAGAACAGATGCTCATGAACCAAATATAGAATACGCCGAACACCAGGCAGGAATAGACTACAACAATCACGGAGAACTAATCCGGGAAAGAAGGGCATTGCTGTATGATGCAATGGACCATCCCACCGATTACCGCCGACTAGACCCAAGGGAGCGAGACCTGCTCATCCTATACGGGCAAAGTCGAAGAAACGTACCAATGGAAAACACCCGTCTGGAAACAATGGCAGGAGACATGAACATCTCACCAGGGGAAATGATACCGAGACTTTGGACAACATTGTTCAATGGTCAGAGAGGTATTGATAATCACCAAGTACCAACATATCTAACATGTCGGGAACATCAGGGAGTAATGCAAGGGCTCACGGGAACCGAGCTACGCCGATTGATTACTCAGATGTGGTTTGACATAGGAACTCAGCCAACCTGGCGAGAGCAAGAAATATGGATAAATAGTTTCCTACTCAGAGGAGACGCCATCACCGGACGTGGAGAGAAAGCTTTACAACAACTAGCAAGTATACCGATACACATGCTAAGTTTTCAAGAATTTGCAAGTATGACCGAAAGGATCATAACTCTTTATCATCAGGACGCGGCCATTCAGGAGTGGCGACAATTCGGAGCAATAAACCAGAGCAGCGGAAGTCAACCCAATCCAATCGACGACATAGAAGAAGAACTAGGACAATGGGAAGACTGGATATTCGCAGTGAAGCTAGCGGGAGAAGGCCAAAAGCCAACTACCCTATATGCTAGAAAATTAAAAGGAGGAGTAGCCACTCTAAGACAACCCCGGAAAACAGGTTCTTTCAGAGACCTAAACGAACTTGTCACGATACGAATCTGGCAAAGAGAACATTTTCATACGATTCGGGAGCAAATTAGCAACCGTGGAGACGGACCAAGTTACAAACCATATCAATTATCTCCAAGAAATGAGAGACGACCAGGAATAACGCCAATACACATGATACCAAGTGCAATAGACCGATTCCAAACAGCACAATGGCGATCAGTTGTCATTGATGGAAGACCAGATGAACCTGATCTAATAAATCTCATACGAACCCTCAGAGGTCGAACAGGAATTGAAATAGTTTTCCGAGACCTCGGACATGATTTTATACAGGAAGAACTCAGGAGAGACCCAGTGACACAACAAAGAACCAGTTATCTTTCCATAACAAACCCTGTAGAGCATAGAAGGCTAATGGATCAGTTATGGGATAGATCATCACGTGCAAGATGGGACCCGGAAATTTTATCCGAGAATAGATTCGCAGTCATATCATTCCGAGCACTAGCGGAAGGAGAGGAGGAGACAGGCACCCTCAGAGGGCCGTCCGAGGAAGACGATTAAAATGTCACAGAGGATAATAACCTGACCACACCATCCAGGTCATGGTATAGTAAGAGGGAGAACTAGCGGGGAAAAGCAGAAGCCAAATTACCTGATGACGGAAGAAATTCCCGAAGGGAATGTAAAGTGTAGATTATTTCGCAAGAGAGGATCTACGATAAAACATTTTTAAGATCTTATGCAGCATCAACCATCGGGATTACGGCGGATGTCACATAATGATCACCATAACAGAATAGTTAGAAAAGAAAAACAAATAAAAATAATTACAAAATAGAAAACCAAACAAAAATAATTCACTTACTAACACATTTTATAGAGCTCATAGGATAGAAATACTAAAAAAAGATTATGTCACCGGAAGTGGGACATACGGATTACAACATCGGAATTAGGAAAAGAATTCTCTTTCGCAATCGGAAGATGAAAACACAAACAATTAACTGATATAAATACGAGACTCTTGAAACAGGGTACTCATTATAACCTCAACACCCACGGAGAGCTCAAATACTTGAGACTGCTCAGGGATAAGGAACAGTCACACAAAAGTTTTTTTTCACACAGTGAAAATGAAGTGCCAAAATCTTTTGAGCCTTGCAATAACTCTAATTGCAATGGACGTTTCCGAAACCAGGCCGATAGCACAACCAAGTCCAGAACCATGGGGAGGACCACTGATGGCAGCTTTGGGACAATCAGTAGGAAAATGGTTCGCAAATTACATGGTACCAGCGGTAACCGTCGGAAGCGGAGCTATTACAGCATCAATATTATCACAAAAGGACCCAGTAGTACATATACTACACCATAAAGACGACGGGAGACTAGCCTTAGTGCAGTATGACCCGAACGACCCAAACGTAGAAGCCCAGAGAATAATGGAGAGGAACCAACAAATGGCTTTACTACAACCCCAACAACAATTCATACAAAATCAACAGCCCACCATGCCGAGAGATAGCAGACCACCATGGATGGAACAATTCAACGAAATAGATTGGAAATCCAATGAGGTTCCAACATCAGACACGGATTATACCGTAGTCATTATTAGTTCATTCGGTTGTATTACCACAATAGTGATATTTATATTCACAGTAATACTGTACCGAATTCGAATGCAGAAAAAGAAATCAGATCAACAAACGGCGAACGAGAGAGAATTAGACAATGTTGCAGACACAGCGGCATTAGTCCAAAATTCTGTAGAGCAGTTAGTCGGATGCAGAATAGTGAGGCCCAACATACAACCACAGGCCAGCCGACACACAACCAGAGCAACTGTACAACTGTAACACCAACCCAACCGGGAAGGACCAACGCAAGAAAGAAAACAACGAAGAAAAATATGCAAAACCACAAACATTGTATGGAAAAATATTTAAAAATATTTATTAGTTATAAGATAGTATTGCAAAACAATAGAATAAGTAGTTATAAGTAGAATAAGGTTAGAAAAAGAAAATATAGAAAAAGAAGGTCATATACAACAAAAATGTAAATTAAAATGCAAATGAAAATAACAAAGTTCAAATAACGAACGAAAAGTTCAAGTTAGTTAAAGAGGCAGATTCCCAATAGGAGTAAAAGGGGGAAGAGTCTAAAGATTATGTGATTCAAATCAATATATCTTTCGTGTCTCGATGGATTCATTATCCATTTTCTTTCCAATTTTCTTTCCACCTCATTGATTCCAGTGATTAGATTTTTATTGGACATCAACCCTATCAAGTCAGGCTATGTTTTGAAAACAAAGATTTATTTGTTAACGAGACGAGAAATGTTTCAAGATAAGGTTCAGTTCTAACCAAAATTTTAGGCAATATCATAATTCCTTGAGGCTTGTTCACTCAACAGCCAATGAGTGATGATTGTAATGCCTTGCGACTTTATTAGGTTATTCAACTCCATATGAGAAGGATAAAATTAAATTTCTAACCTACTCATCGTTTGGGATGAGCGGGATAACAAATTTCCAGCAAAAATCAGAACCCTGTATAAGCAAGTTCTCTACGATCAGGATCAGTTTGCCTTTTAGCTTCAGTTCAACAAAATCTATTTAGCTAGACGTGCTAATATTTTAGGTACCTAGAAAAACAGATTAAGTAAAACGAAAGTCCAAAGGATAGATTCTTCCAAAAGAATTTCTGTAGTGCAGGTTCGTTTATAAATTATTTACTTGCAAAATGTATCGCATTTCAAATGAAAGTTGACATGAATGTGCCCAGATCAGAAGGATCCTATGAGCACTAGATCTCCTATAGGGACCAGAAAAATAGACAAAAAACATACTACGAATAGGTAGGAGGAACTTTAAATAAAAATATAAAAAGTAAGAAAATTACAGTAATGGATAGGATCGCAAACACTGTAAAATTTTATGAATTTGCGGAAAAATCCTGTCATTCCTAAGAAGAATTGTGAGGCAACGAGAATTACAGTGCAAACAGTGTTGACATCTTTTTACAATTTGAGTACACATCATAGATGACAAAAGGTTTACGGAATCATTAAATTCACTTCGTTTATATACAATGAATAAATTTAACATCCAGTGAAAAGGAAAAATTTAAATCTTAAAAGATCAAACGTCTTATTAGCTTTGATAAATTCCATAGTTTCCCAAGACAAATTGTATTAAGAAAACACAATTCTGAAAGAAATTTTAAACAGAAAATTTAGCTTACAAATTCGACACGTTCCATCAAATAAGATTTTTTACAGATCAAGGTATATATATATATATTTATGATTATCGCCAAAATACATTCCTATCTCAGTTGAGGAAATAGTTCACGGTACAATATGTTTATGTCTTATGGAGTAGTAAGAACTACTTACTGAACTTCATGGAGCACGATGTTTTCACATTTGGTGAAATTGCCAACAGTTGTGCATGAGAAGGACATAATTCCTAATCTAGCCACCAAAGAACAAGTCCAAATTGTTTTGACATTCTCTGTTATTCTCTTGTTTGAAAACAAGGGGACACACACATATTGTGTTTCCACAAAATATTTTTGCATTAGGGAGCGACACTTTTGCGCACAAGCTGTCACTTCAAGTAGCGATATCAAGACATCACACACTTTTTGACAAAATTTTCCCACAACGATTTGTCTGTAACATATTAAATTGTTTCACAAGGAAACTCACGGGATTTTACAAGCTATAAATTAAATAAACCTCAAAAATACATTAGGCCACCACCCTAGTAGCAGCAGTAACTGACAGTAGTCACAATGTTGCAACAACTAGAATTTGGTATCAGAAAACTAGAAATCAAACGAGAATAGAAACAAGGGACAATGTTTCATATCTGCCTTCAAGTATTCTTGAACATTCCTGCAAGATCCCATACATATATTTCAGTTACAACAGAAAATTAGTCATCCACTAAAACTTGGAGTAAGTGCGCAGGAAGAGTTTTCACAAACAAATTCTTTTCAAAACATGTGTACAAAAAAATTTCAATTCTGCTACGATGTTTCTAATCTTAAGATACGATAAATAATATTAGAAATTCGTCCTAAAATGCTGTTAACGAATTCAGAAGTTAAATCATGATGCAAATAACGAAGTATTCCATGTAAATATTGTATATGCAAATTGTAAAGGTAACACCTATATTTTGTTGTGCAACGATTCTAAGATCTAAGATTATAAGAAGTCCATTCACAAAAAGTATACAAACAGTAACACCATCAAACATTGTACAGCATTACAAAAGTATATACACATATGATGAACATGTAGGATAAATTGTATAAAATGCCTTTTATTCTCCGATTGACTATTATCAATTATTCTTAACAATAATAATGCCCATGAATACCATTACGACCATGCTACAAAGACCAGCCAATACCATTACGACCAAGAATAAGCTACAAAGTATGGTAACAAAAATAAAAATTAGTATAATTACAAATAATATGAACTTGAACTTCGACAGATGACATTGTCGAGGTCGACAATTACCCAGAAGAGGAATGTTACGGATATATTATAAATAGAGTAGAATAAGCATAATCTAAGTCAGCAAATAGTTTGGAAGGTCGTAAGCAAAGGCTACGTGACACCAAACGCTGACATAACATAATTATAAGAAAAGGAAAGGAAATGATTCAGATTATTTAATAAACAATAAACTAAGAATAGGATAAGATTAGATTTAGATTAAGACACGTAGATTAAGTACAAGTTCTAATCTCGACTTCAAGCAAGCAACATCAAGAGGAGCCGCACCTAGAGTCCATTCCCTCCGGGATGGATCTCAAAAGGTAGCAAGCGGGGCAACATGAAATTCGGAGAATTTCAGGAAGAAGAGATTCAGACTTCAAATTCTATTTTGTGTTAAATGTTAATTGTTCGGTGTAAATTGTATCAGTTCTAGGAACAATAATCGGCCAATAAATCAGACAGTTTAGACCTACACAACAGAATCAATAGTTCCATTTATTCATGAGTTTCACCAACATCGAAACCATAATTCAGGGGAATGGAACGCCCGAACCTAGGCTACATTGTCTATTACCCACACAACATCAATACCCGGGTGATAGCAACGTAACAATATTTACAAATTAATTAATTTTCTTTTAATATCTAATTAACCAATCGTGACCATCATTTCCTTCAGCTGAAAAAACCTGCTTTAACAAAATGTAGATTTAAAAACTCTTGTTGAAAATCTGTGAGAGGGGGGGGGAGCGGAAATACAAATGAAAATGTGCTTACATTTTTTATTGAACAATTTCTGTCACTTCGTCATTTGTAAGCGGAGAGACAAGCTATGCATTTTACATATTCATTTGATATAAATTACGCCCTTCATCCCACAGTTTGAACTGGGTCAACGAATGGTGTGCTGAAAAGTCTGCGAAACAAACTTGATGGAAAAATAAAGCGTTTGGGGTTCTCTTTGAAATTGCATACGTTTCATCTTCTTAGATGAAAAAATTAAGTTTCGGTAATTGGATTACTGAGTGATTTTGTCCACACAATGCACAAACCCTTAAAATAGGAAGGAGTAACTCATTGCAACAGTAGACTGTATTCCTTATCCGTTTTGTATTGCGATTTAAGCCATCCGCCATTTAATCTCTAATCAATTATCTTCAAAAATAAATTCCCCACTTCAAAAGTTATCAGTTTTGAAATTTATCGAATGTGCATATTACTTTGACGCATTTTCAATTAGTCCTATGACTCGTACTTAAATCGAGTTATATTTAGATGCTCATGTGTTCCTTCCATACACGGTCGTCGGATGCAAAAGCAAGTTCATTTTATGTTTGGTTTCATTTTCCATCAAGTCATTTTTTCGTGAATAATTCTATTCCCTTTTTTTCTCATCGTGTCAGACATTGGACCTTACCATTTGCTCTCTCACTTGGTTCTTCCTTGTCATCGAAATGTAAGTCCAAATTTTATTCCAAAGCTTAATCAGAGAGCGACATCATTGACTTCGCTTAAATCCATCAAATGGTGGGACAAGAAATGTGAAAAAGATTTTCTCTCTATATTTCTTTTGGATTTTTTTAAATTTGTTAAATCGTCGTCGCTCACAAATTTTTAGTACAGGATTCAAGAAATTTGTTGAACAAATGAAATTTCGAAGATTTTTGAATCTTTACTCGAATTTAAATATGTGATCAATTCGTGATCAGGCGTTGATCCAAATTTGTGCTTTGGTTGAAGACGTAGGAATGCAAAAAAAGTGCATTTTAAGAAGGCAATTGCTTCCAATCGTTGAGACCAGGTCATGTCATAGACTTTTGACGAGGTCAAGAGGTGACCAAATATTTTAAATTGAGATACACTCAAGGAAAGGCACAATTCTAATTATTTATTAGTTTTTCTATTTCTAAATTTATGAAGATAATTTAGAATGATAATCTTGATATTGAAATCTCTGGATTTGATAGAACCGAACGGCAAACAACTTTTTTGTACAATTTTAAAATTTGAGCAAAAATTCAAAAACATTTCAGTTTACTCGAAAAACATCCAGAATGCTTCACTTCCTTGACCGTTGTATCCACATAGATGAAATAAAATTTACAAAATCTGGAAAAGAAGTGGCGTGAAAATGGGGAGCTTACATAGTGTTCGTCACTATTCCTTAAATGTTCTAGGGGATGACAAAGGATATGAAAAGCCCTGTCAACGGAAATGATTTCAAAAATATTTGGAAACACCTTCTGCTTTAAAAATAAACATTTTTGGTTCATTTGGCAAAAGCAAGCCGCAATATCCTTACGAGGATATGGTCCCTGTTCGATCTCGATAAAAATCTTCCTCGAGGGTGTACCTTGACGAGTAGACCATTTTTGCTCATTGGCCTAAAGAAATGTGAAAACAGGATTCGTAGATATCGGAAAAATTAGGGTGGCTCATGGGTTGCCAAAATATAAAAATGGTTAAAGTTAACAATCAAAAATTGAACATAAATAAAATAACAGGATAAAATGTTTCTGAGGGGATTTCCAAAACCATGTTACCTCAATAAACAATTAGCTTTTAAATTGTAATAATTGATTGTAAAATGAGTGCGGGTCATGGTGTGCCTAAGAAATGGTGAAAATTGACAATAACAAATAGCAACCCTATAAATAAAATAACAGTAAAAATATTATTACAGTCCGGATATTCGTTCCAGAAAGCAAGTTGTTGACCTCAAGAGGTCATCGGTGGTCAATGCTGGTTTTTCAACCTAAAGGATAATGAAATCGGTCCAAATTTGACATAATTTGGCTAAACACGTAATGAGCGTGTTCCCTATTTTTATCCACTAGTTAATCTCTTTACCTCTCAGTAACCGTATATTTATATTGAATGTATAAAGGATTTCTTAATAAAAACTAACTGGAATCGGTCCGTAATTGACTACATCTTTCCTAAAATGTAGTAGTCGCCTACCAGGTTTGGTTCCGCTTGGTGACGTATGACGTGTCAATGACCTCGTGGATCAATATAGCACACAAATCATACATTAACCAAAACCGTTGGAATTGCACCAGAACAGTCTGGGTCCCTTGTAACATATACAATGCAGTCGGCTACCAAATTTGTTTCCACTTTGAGTTTAAATGCATTAACCCATGTGGTCATTTCTAGGTCATGAGGTCAACATGGAAGAAAACGTGGCGGGAGACTAAATTGCACATATTAGAAACGTTCGAGTCAATGGTGGACATATTCCAATTCGTCATGGCTAAACAACCCGGTATAATGTCCTATATTGACCCATGAGGTCATTGACAGGTCATTAAGTCACAAAGTGAACCTAACTTGGTGAGCGACTCCTGGGTATATTTTGAGAAATATCGAGTTTATTCCAGACCGATTTCGGTTGGTTTGGGCACGAAATCCGGTGTGGGATTGATAATAACCCATGAGGTCACTGAGGGTTCACGAGATCATGAAATGGATCAAAACACACGTTATTATGTTTTTAGCGGAATTAAGTCTGTTTGAGAACGATTTAATTATAATTTAGGTTGAAATCCGGTGAAATGAAAAACCAATATTGATCCCAGTTGACCTCTTGAGATCAATAACATGACGTTGGGAACGTATATCTCTTCAAAAACATTCTGGCCAGTTATTTTATGTTTTACTTTTGATTTTTAACTGTCACAATTTCTATAATTTGGCACCCCATGAGCCACCCTAATTTTTCATAGTCTGCTTGAGAATGCTTTTCTATTACCGAAGGACACTGCCCAATCCTTAGGAGGATATGTCCCCTGTTTAGTTCTCAATCAAAACATTCCTGGAGGACGCAATTTGAAGAGTAGATCATTTTTGTTAATTGGCCCAAAGAAACCTCAATACAGGATTCGGAGATATTCCGGGTTCAAGTTACTCAAAAACACATCTAAAAATGTTTTGAAATTAAAAACAACACACAGTGGAAGCAAGTACCTGCAGTGCATTTTGCCACTTCATCGATTACAGGGGTCTAAATTATGACATCCTTTGGAAATGCACGTGAAAATCGTTTCGTATTTATCCTTATTTTGGACATGTAAAATAGTTTCCTTGCGAGTTGCTAGAAATAAAACTGATGCTGATTGCTTTTATTACGTAAACATTTCCACTTTGTTCGTTGTATCCGGAGGCTCTCTCTAAATTATTTGTTTTTAATTCCAAATACATCAGTAGTCCATTTTGTATCTCACCAATTTTAAGTTGCATATTCCTTCAAGTATCAATATTTTCTGCTTTTAAAAGTTCCCTTTGAAGCGTCGGTGCTTTGAATAAAAATTAAGAATCGCTTACAATCTACTTTTAAAAATTAAGCCAATGAGAGCGATGCAATTAATTGAAATGATTTGAATAAACTCGTTTTTTTCTGTCAACCAATAATTTTGTTCTCATGGGTTTCCAAATGAAGCAAAAAAATATGACATTTCTTTTTTATTTTCCACAGAACTGCTTTAAAGGGGAATCAAACTTTTGTGACTAAAATACAATTTCCCTATTGAAACTTCAATTTTGACAAAATTTTTATTTTTAATTACAAGCAAAATGTAACGACGAATATTTTTGAATAATTTTTTCTTCCAATAAATGTCAAAGGAAATATTTTTTAAATATGTGTCCCTGAATTAAAAGGAAAAATATCCTTAATCGCATCGAATCCCGATTGGATGATTTAACAAAATCTGTTCATCAATTGAAAGTCGAAAATGAAATTCTGCAAAAAGAGATCCTTGGAGTTTCATCTTCTTCAAATTCCGAGGCAATGGGATTAATGGAAACGAGAACTTTGAGAGAAGTTGTCGAAGAAACCGAATTTTTTGTCAAAAAAATTAACGACCATATTTTAAACACAGAAATCAAAAAACAAAATCCGAGGAAATCAAAATCCAAATTCAAAGGGAAAACAATTGTCAAAGAAGAAAGTGACAGTGAAAGCTCGGAAGAATCAGCGGAAGAAGAATTTGAAGTCGTGGAAATTCGTTCTAAAACTGAGATTGAGGAAAGAGAATTTTTGAAGGAAACTTTCAATGAATTGATAATAGAGAAAAAAGCCAAAAATGGCGAAAGTCTTCTAGGAACTTCTGTTCAAACGATTTCCAACTCAATTCCGTTTTCGAAAGATGTAAAATCATCTTGCACGATTAAATTGAGTGAGTCTTTTCAAATAATTTTTCAAATCGGTGTTGTAAATAATCAAATAATTAAAAACCTAAATTATTTGAAACTCATTTTCAGCCAACCTTTTAGACTCCGTTCTCACCGATCCGCAGTATCATTTTTGGAATGGTTCAAAAACCAGTGGACCTTCGAAAGTCGATGGAAGTTTTAGCGAAGTTTTTTCTTTTAAAGGAAAGTAAGTTAAAGATTTTGCATCGTTTTTAAAACCACAGACCATTGCTTCAACTTGAATTCGTTCCTTGAGAATCCGAACGAACGAAATGAGAAAAACAACATTAAGCAACTCCTTCATAATTGTCGTGTTTTAAAAAAAATATTTCAACTGTGATCATTTTGTTTGTTGTTGTCGTTTCAATCCATTCATTTGTTTTAGGGGTTGGTGTCAGTTGTTGTGCTCATTCACAATTTCCAGACTCCTAAGGTTGGTCATTCGTTGCTACAGTTCTTCTAGCGGTTTTATTTGTTTGGGCATTGGATTCACCCCCGCGGACGTTTCTACGGATCAAACAACAAATGACACATTATGTAAAATATCACCCGCACCGGATGTTTGGATTCACGTGAGAAGTTTTGAATTGTGAGAAATGAGAAATGATTTCGTTCAAACCAATTCGACGATTTTATTTTCCTCCAGAAAAATTAGAGCAAAGTCCCACTCGAGCAATTCGTGACCCACGGAAATTTACTTTTGAGAGGTCACATGTCCAGAGGTCCAAGATCTATCGTGCATGTCGATATTCTGGAATTCAATCCCATGGTTGGGTCTTTACGTTCTGTGATTGAAGGGAAACAACGGATTGTGGATGGAAAAAGTTTAGAATCGATTCGATCCCGACATAATTCCCAAACAAATTCAAAATCAGTTGAAATAATCCAAAAGTTTTCTTGCGTTGTAGATATTGGTTCGTTTCTTAAAACTTCTATATTTTTTTCAGGAAAACAAATTGGAAACTTAAATTTATTCTGATTTGATTTTTTATTTTAGTAAACTGCCTGAGCGTTCGGTTGAGTAACCGGAATAGTTGGTATTGTAGTTCCGAAGCTAATAATCCTTTGCCTCTGGAAATTCTTTCTCTGCATCGAAAAAGTTTTTTTGCATCGGAGGAAACGTATGACCCTTCTCCTTCCTGTACCTTTCCTCATGAAGGAATATTTTCTTACAATTACTCTAATATTATTGAAATAAAATTACATGTATTTGTTTCCAATTTCTAAAGTTCAATTGTATTGATTTAATTCACGCAGGAACTTGGAAGCAATCTTTTCCTACGAGATAATTTCAACGAATCTCGCGTTAGTAATTGCTCTGAAAGTTGTTTCTGGAGGCAATTCTTTTGCTGCAGCATTTGTGCCTATTCCAGCTGTCACGGAGAAAAAAGAACTAGAAGCGTTGATGGATGGAAATCAGTGGAAATCTCACGATCACAAGAAATTTTCGAATGTAAAAATTTTTGTCTTGAAAATATTTGTCAATCAATTTTTCAGGAACTCTATTTGAGTTTATTTTTCCAGGCCAACGAAGGAATGCAAAGAATTGCGATAAGAAATATTCGAGCGGAAATTCTGATGACGGAGGAAGAGAAATCGCTTTTGAAAATACGAATTTTTGCGGTTTAGTTGTTGTCTTGGTTTTTTGTTTTCAATCGTAGGCTTTAACAAATGTCTAGTATTTAAAAAACACGAAAAATTTAGAATGCTGTTTTCAAAAACTTCCATCAAAGGTTCCTCCTTTCTCGATAAGTCAAATCTACTTCCTGTTTTTAACTCAAGTGTGATCAAAAATTAAAATATCATTTTGAGTCCAAGTTACAACTACGTAAATGTTGGAATTCCACCTTCCTTCCTTTCTTTACGCATCAACAATCAACGAGAATCTCGTTTTATTAACTGAGAATATTGATTGAAATAAATATAACTTGAGTTCGTAACAAACTAAAAATTCCGACATTTTCCTTTACCATTCGGATAATGAATACATTTTTTCAAACCTTGGTCGTAATTTGTATTGTTGGAGGCAGGGTTGGCCAATTGAAAATGTCATGGAATTTTGGGCGTTTTCAATTCATGGCATTTTCGGCATCTATGGCATTTTGGACATTTTCGGCATAATCCACGTAGGGCAGGCATTTTGGGCATTATTATTCTATTATTTTTCGGAATACTCCATCTATTATTTTTATAGAAAGGTAAATCTCCTTATCCCATGGATTTAATGAATGTTTTGTTAGAACTTATTCAGCTAACTTTATAAGTGCATTCATGCCATTTCATTAATTGTAGCGTGCCGCGTGTCTCGATTTATTATACTGAAATTATTGTCATCATTATCTTAAATTTCATTCCATTTGCTTGGTTTTAATTTATGATTTAATTACAATGTTTCAAGCCAATGACAATATTTAACTTCCTTAAGCAAACAGTAGTCGGATGTTTGTAGGAAGACGGGAAGATCCTTCCAAGGGAAAAAGTATTTCTGACAGGGAAAATTTCAAATGGAAGGGATTATTTTTTGCGAACAGGGATTTTTAATATCGTTGACTTTTCTGGGCAGGGATTTTCAAATTTGTTGGCGTGTTTCAGGGGAAATTGTTATTCAAAAGGGGAATTTTAGACTGGTTGATACTATTTGCCAGGGATTTGACGTCTTGAATCAAAATAATTTTTTCCAACAGGGATTTTGAAAATCGTCGACCCTTTTTCAGCAGGGATTTTTGAAATCTTTAGGTACCTCCATGCGGGGTTGTATGATTCAGCAGGGAATTCAAAAATAATCTTCCAGGGAGATTTACAATAATCCGGCCCCTGGGAAGATATTAGTAAAAACAAAGTGTCGTGTTATAATTATTCTCATAAATAGCAGATGTTGAGGATATGATTGAAATAGATGAAGAATACACGCAATGATGAAGGAAAACTAGCGGTTTTCAAATTGTAATGTTTTCGAGTAATTTATTCTGTAAAATGCATATCTTTTAATGAAGATTGTTATTTCAAAAAAATCTTCAAAAATTATTTACAAATATTCGAATATGCCTAAATGCCTGCCAAAAATGCCTAAAATGCTGGGCATTTTCTGCATTTTAGGGCAGTTCTGTCATTTTGATTTGGCCAACCCTGGTTGGAAATGTTTATTTCTATTTCTGAACACCTTTATTTCCTTTCGCATTTAATGGTTAATACTTAAAAATAAACAGTTTGCGTTTTGTGATTGTTTCGATTCGGGAAATTGAGTTAACTTGTATTTTCTGGTGTCAAATTTTATGAAACTTAAATTAAGAAATTTATGGTTCAATAAAAACCTACCCTCGTTTGTATAATTTATTGATAAATCTCGCTACTCTCGATTTCAGAATATCTCGTTCTCGTATTTTTTTAACAACGGTAATGAGATAAACAACACTTTTAAAACCAATATACACCCACCACTATTCAAAAATGGTTTCAACTAAAACAATTACGTGTCATTTAAGAATTTCCTACTTATTTTATTAATTATCTTAAATTAGTGTGTTTTAGTATGCACTCATAAGGAACCAGTGTTGCGTGTCCAGGCGGGATTCAAACAAAATAGAACACCCATAGAATAGGTGAAGTAACTCCAGTTGTGTTTTCATGTGCTCTTCCGCCAGTTTGAGGTGCTGGAAAAACGGACGGAGGACCTGTTTGAATTGAAATTTTAAACGTCAAATCAGAAAAAGAAGAATTACAAAAGTCGACCAAGAAATTAAAATGTGAGATAGGATTTATTTACAATAAATAAAATATCTACATAACTTCTTCCACGTAAAATACATTTAGAATATTTTGTAAGCTGGAGGAATCCGCTGTCGTCACTTGAGGTAGAGTCCAGCTCACAACCAGGATTTCCCCCCAATTGTCGATTATTTGAGTTAATCGGGAACAAAAGTATTATTTGGAGCTTTAACTTAGAATTTTGAGGTCATCAATTATCCCATTATTTATCGTCTCTAACTTTGATTTTATTCAATTTGAAGTTCCAGTGTCACGTTTCAAGTTGAAGTAATATTTCACAAAATTATGATTCCTCACACATTTAAGTTTGAATGGAAAACGTGACGAAAAAAGTCCTCTGGTGTAAGAGTGAGGAAACATACACGGAAGTAAGTTGACTATTGGGGCTTCCTATGTGAGTTCAACAGCATGTGCTATGTTTCCTTTTATTCCCCACGGACATGTAAAACAGTTTCCTTGTTAGTATTAAGCCTACGATTGGAATTCCATGCAGTCTTGTACGTCATGCCAGCAACTTGTACGTCAGGGTTTGTGTTTATTTATTCTGTCCGGAGAAAGAACCGTTGTAACCATTTGAGTAGGCGTAAATCTGAGCGAATGCCCCGAACAAACTCCATGCATAAAAAATGCCCGCGCTCGAGACGCCATCTATCGAGCGCGAAATGAACCAGTGTAGTATTCGGGAAATATGAAACTGGTTCATTTCTCATTGTTGGCATTGCGTTCTGGAGAGGTTGACATTTTTTGTTGTTTAGTGAGAAAGATTCTTCCCAGGGAAAAAATATATATCTATCTGAGAATTTGACATCATGGAAAGTAAGTAAGAGTTTTTTAAATATTTCATAATTTTTATTGAATGTATGTATGTATGTGTATGTTGAATGTATTTGTGTGTATGTATGCATGCATGTATGTATGGCGTTGTTAAAAAATTTTTAATCTGTAATGTTTTAACTCTACTTAATTTTAGATTGTATGAATTGTTTCATTTACAATAAAATTTGTGTTAAATAAAAGGAGATTTGAAATTTCATTTGTATTTATAGATCTCAAGCATACACTGCTTTATTTATTTACAAACGCATATCAATATGTATAACAGAATTACTTAATTAGTTATTACACAAGTATATTATTTTAGCAACTCTTCTAACAAATAATGACCAAATGGTAAGCTGGAGCTACAGTTATCTGCCCACGGATAAACCCTTTTAATATCAATTGCATGAAAAGCTAACTTATCCACACACACTATACATAACTTATGGTTAATTGATCTGACTTGCTTTATTTGTATTCGCTTTATCTTGTTATGCATTAAGATTTGTTTGTACACATCGTGTTTCAAATTCTTGATAAACGCGTTAGGAATTCCTTTGTTTTTACTTTCGTGTGTATCATCAGCATATAGTATTGAATACTGCTTAGCTTTTAGGCTTACAACTTCTGCTATTTGAAGTGTCTCAATTTTCCAAATACCACTCTTGTTTGCGTTAAATGATCGTAAGTCCGGTATATGAGGGAACTCATTAAAAATAGGATCATCTGCCGGAAGCTTACAAAAATCAAAGAACTCCCTGTTTTCAACTAAATCCTTATAAAATGTATTTAGTGGATCTTTTATGTGAACTATTGCAGAGTCTGTGTCCAGATAGCCTAACCGTGCACGATTACCAAATATTTTCTTGATTTGTTGGTAGTAGCCATTATAGTAAATTAGCTTAGCATATTCTAAAATTGTAAAGCCTGCATAGATAGGTTTATTGAATAAAGTTTTCTTTGGCTGTAATATAACAGCACTTAAATGGGGTGTAATATATTTAAAATCTTTAAATCTAGGTAGTGCAATTAAGCGTTCCGCTTGTATCTTAGTAGTACATAACTCTACTTCAATAAAATCTGTCACGTTTATGATACTCCTACCATAAATAATGTTCATGCAAATTTTAAAGAAACTCTTTTCAAACGGAGTGGTTGCCTGCCTACGCTTTTCCAGATTAAAGTCTACATATTTGAGAAGATAAGGTTCTTCGTGGAAAGATATTCCTTCATGTATTGCTTCAAGTGTTAATCCCATTTGAAGGTAATACTTTAATAGTTTATAATGAATAGGATAAAATTGTTTTGGCTCACACGTTAACAATAAACGTTTTTCACCTAGAAATCCTTTGATGTCAGAGCGATGTGATTTTATTTGCTTGCGGGCATTTGATGATAGTTCTTCTATACAAACGTTTCTTGAAATAGGGGCTAACGGAAGGTCAGCCGTTTCATCATGTAAGGATTTAGGATATCCCAGCGTTACGCGTAGTATATAACCTGTATCTGTGTTGTCTGTGTCAATGTTTTTCCAATCAATCGTCTGAAGTTCCGCTAGAGGAACGTGTTTGAAATTGGAATGAGGAAGTGGCATTTTCATACAATGAGCATAAAGTGAATTAAAATCGACATAGAGAATATGTGATTGCTCTGTGTTAGGGTTAAAGGTCTTTAGTCTCGGATTATTTGCGGTGATAATTCGCTCGCCGGCATAACAATGCCCACCCCGTATTCCATCCTCAATTAGGTTTACCATACGCAAATCAGTAAGGTATTCAAGATTAGCTCTAGTGTATTTAAGAAAACAGTTCCAGGAATAAGATGCAAGCGTAATATAGTATGTTGGGTCACGACCGTACGATTGAATTCCAGTATTTCGAAAGTTTTTCCATATCTCTGCTAATAAAAGGGAGTCGAAAATGCAATATATTCGTGTAAATTGTTGAAAATCTGGAATTTGAAAATGATTAATTATTTCCTGAACACGTTGGTATTGTTCATTGGAAATATGTGTTCCATCTAAATCATTTGAGAATAACGTTTGATCGGGAATTGGATATCCAGGATGTAGAACGTGTGTTCCTTTTAACGCCTGGTATGGAAAACTCATTTTTTGCAACAACATATTAACATTATCTTCTGTTGGGCGAAATGATTTATATTGAAAGATGTACGGGAAGCTTTGCTCAATTAGAGAAAATTTGTATTGATTATCTTTCTTAAGGACTGAGAAAAGTTCCGATAGACTAGAATTTAAAAACTTATACGAATCTATAAACTGTATTGTTACGTTTCTCGGTTTCCACGATGTAGGGTAGCTGGATGTGTGAGCAGTATGAAAAGGTGTACGACCATCAAACTCGGTATCATAATTTGTAAGCAAAGGTGGTAGTTTATATTTATCGGTAGTTACTTTTACAGCAATAAATTTTTCAGATGAACGTGCAACAATTGAAATACTATTTGTGGGAATAGCTTTGGAGCTGATTGCTTCCATAAGTATGTGCATATCAAAACGAGCAGAGTTATGACAGATGGCGGGAATTTCAAATTTGTATTTAATGTTTAAGTTACACGCCGAGCATGCTGCATCGATGTATCAACCGGAATTATGATCATGATGTAAGCACTTTAGACTATTCTTTTTATCTGAACTAAATTCCCGACCGCACAAAAAACAAGTGGTTGCATTGATGTGATGTTGTAATTCATCTTGACTGGGCCGGATGAAATTATTTGTTTTTCGAATCTGAGATAGAATTTTTTTCCCAACATCAAAAATGCGTTCAAGGAAGGTCTTGACAACATCTGGTCCATCGTAGTAAATAATATCAACAATTCTTGTCTCATTCGGTAAATTATGAACAACAACAATTGAAAAACTTGCAGGAGAAAATTCTTTAAGTATTTGTGTGTGCGATGTTTTCTGCTTCAGTTTCGAACTGTCCGACTCCACCTCTTTGCTATAAGTTTCGAAATCCCAGAAAATAATATACGGGATTGGTAAAGTGGAGCTATAATTCATAAACTTTAACGATAATGAAGGATTAGGAAATTCAATATCCTCATTATCCACGACAGGGTGATTGGATAAGTTATGTTTTTCAAGTCGTGCTAATATTGTAAATCTTCGATAACATTTTGAACAAAAAAATGTACGGTGTTTTCTTCCCATGCAGAGGAATTTACTTAGATCAGTAATAAGCACAAAGTGACAGTCCCCATCTTCTTCTGTACTGTCAATCTGGGAATGAATCAAGAACAGATTTACCCGAGAATCTGATACTAGCTCACTCTTTCGTATCATAACTATTTCATTACTTCTATGTGAGAAAACAGTAACACCGATATTGTTTAGTTCTTCAAATTTTGGCAGGTCTTGATAAATATTTATTCCCTTGTCTCCGATAGATGAGAAATCAAATTCTTGCATATGTTTCTCGTAGTTCTTTGGGTTGGTAGTAGCTAAATGACTTCGATGTGTCTTTTTCACTGCTTTCCAGTATTTATTTGCAACAATACAATATTGAAAACACTTGTTGTTTTTATTATGAATATAGAGAAATCCTTTCTTACTGGGAAATGGTAAGGGCAAATAACCTCTAATTTTGGCATTTGTGAAAAGTTTTAAGCTTGCTATTTGAACTTCAAAACTTTCAATTTCACGAAGACGCCATTTTTACCCATGTTCGTTGAACGTGTTTAACCGGTTTACAATTTGGGATGCAGATCGGTAAATTAAATCTTCAATACCTTAATAACTGAACACTTCCATAAAATCACTCATCATATATGATACGTACACCTTGTCGTAGTCATTATTCTCAAGAACCGTTGGAAGACGAAATCTTACCACGCAACTATTATGAGCGTCCAAACTTTGTTGCAATAATTTGACTAGAGGCTCGTGTATTTCGGTGAATAGGGATTCAACATCTTGTTCAATTTGATCCGGCAAGTATTGATACCACACGAGTACGCCCATATGGCTTCTCGTTGTTTCTTTGAATACACTTTGGTCGATCTTCGTGAGATCTAAATGTCCACCTCTTTGGTTTGGTTTGGAGCAATGATGTTTCGACAATGAAGAACAGTATAGTATACAATCTTCGCAGTAGTGTGCTGTTTCAACATGAGTTTCGTACTCACGTTCCAGGTGACAAAAGAATATACATCGGAGCATGGGACACGATATCAACTGTGGAAAGAAGAAACTTTGTACCTCGGTGATAAATTTTCAAAAACCTTTCCAAGGTTTAAACTAAGAGAAGTAAATAAAACACTTACCTTGTTTGAGGATTTTCTTGGGGTGGGATACAAATTTTGCTCCATGTAAGGATGTATAGTCTGTGTAAGACGCAGATACGTCCTCGTAATTCCTGTAGTTGTAGCATCCATAGAGATGATTATTCAATCCTAGTGGTTAACTGAAAACTGAAACGGGAAATAGTAGCTTCCACTGCGATTTATTCGGTTGCAAGTATGTTTCTATTGGTGTTGTTTCTATGTATGCACCTCCTTCCGCGATTTTAGAAGCCAATAGAAATGAATAAATATTTTTGACAATTTTAATGCAAATATGCCCAGCAAAAGCGCAACCATCATGTAAAGAGCTAAAAATAGAAATGTAAATTTCATTATAAATTGTTAAATTAAGTAATTAAAATATTTACTTTAAAAATTAACACAATTTAATTTATATAAATTTACCAAGTGGGTTGTTCGAAGCAGGATTGTACGAATTTCCTTGGTGTTCAAATTCTTTTTTATGATGAGATTTAAGTTGTTGGATGGTCCAAAGGAATAAATTCACTAAGGGTGAAGAAGTAATCGGCGAATTAAGAGTTTTATTTTTTTCGATTAAAATCGGTTCTTGTAAAACGATTTCTGGATCGTCATTTTCCATCGATGTGACGCCACCAGTAGGATATGAATTCACATATGCTTGCAGCGTAAAAACTGCAAACATGAGCCATGGCACAAGCGCTAAACATTCCATATTGCGAGGTGCTGTTATTCAATTCCTTCGTTTATGGTGGGTAGGTTTCGACTGAGACCGTTTCTTATTCCGTTTCACAAACTTATATGATTTATTATGAGGTGATTTTGATTTGCGTTTTCTTTTCGTGTTATCTACAATAGCATTGGGTGAATACTTTTTCCAAAATTTCTCGCTGTAGGCTTCGTTTTCGATAACTCGGGTTGGTGGTATCTGCTCTAAAGTTTTTCGTTCGTTCCCAAAAATTTGGGAACATTAAGTTCCTGTAGTATATTGTAAAACGATTTGATCCCCTCGGGTGGTAGTGTAGGTATAAGTGTATTTGACTGGGTTACAAAGCTAACCAAATCGCAAATATTCGATTTCGGTATCAGTTGACTCTTGTATTTGACTTCGAAACTGGGTAGCCAATGAAAATCCGGAGATTGCATTACAAACGTTAATATTTTATCCGCTTTGTTTTGTTGATTTTTTGCTAAACATGAGATAATAAATCGTTTGGAATCAACCGGTACACTGGATTCCAGTAATTCACGTGAGACGTCATTGATTGGCGTTAAGTTGGACTCAGATTTGTTACCTGAGTCAATATCAATGGTCTCCGTATTTTGAATATCTGTTTGTAGATTCTGGTTTAGAGTCATTAATTTTGTGTAGAGTGATGGATCAATTACCTTCATTACTTTCGCCATACTTGCATATGTTATAAACTATTTCGGTTATAATAATCTGTTGAAATATTGATGCAAGTAATGTTTGAACAATATCCTTGTTCCTCCTAAAAATTGTTGTCGTCTACAATTTGTTGCGCGAAAGCTTCCGAAGAAATATTTCTGCACGTTTTGTTACGTTCTTGTTGAAATTAGCACCAGGAACGAAAAATTTATAATTCAAATGTGTTTCGGCAATGGCTAGTAATTTTTCTGGCGAACAATTATTCAATGCTTCTTCAAAAGCTGGTGATGGTTTTGTTGACAATTTATGTAAAAACACAGCGTTGCTGCAGAAACGTTTACTCATTTCAATTCAAGCGGGGATATAGATCTCACAACTGTCACTAGGGTAAATATCCGACCGTACCCAAAACTGTGATTTTTCGTGCGGATGAAAATTTAAAAGGAGATACCCAAACGGTCTTTTACTTACTGCTCGATTAAATGCTGATTCTAGAAACGCAATCTGATGAGGGCAGCACTGTCGAGCAAAATTTACAATCATGTTTTTATCTTGTTTTTGATTAAACAAGAAAACATAATGACTGTTAATTGAAATGTTTCGAAACTGCTTCTCAAATGCGTTTTGACAAATCAAAATAATGGTAAAACCAAGATGATGACCACAACGGATAAAGTATTTAGTGACTAAGTCACGGATTAACTTATTATTCGCAATTTGGTACTGAAAATCGTCAATAATGACTAAACACGAATTAGTCACTAAATCGTCAATTTGAGAAATGTCTGAGCTAAATACTATATCCTGTTCGGTTTCCTTAAGTGAATCGAAAACAGGCTGGTAATCGTTGTAAAAATATATGACTTTTTGGGGTGGTTTATCGAAAACGTTTCGCCGATTTCGTATTAAATCAATGACACACTGTGTCTTGCCAAAATTTGAAGGTCCGAGCACTAAAATATTACTGGGTGTAATAAGCCTGAAACTGAGTAGATCCATGCTCTTCGAATGATGTCTGAAACTCAAATGAAACTTTTACAAAAAAGTATATCTATTTATTCAAAACACTAGTTAGCGACAGTGTCTTATAAAAAAGCTACAATTATTTTTACAACTATTATGTTGAACATAATTACAAGAGTATACATGTGTTGGTGAAAAGTTTGGAATACTTTTAACAAATGGTTTTACAATATAATCATTATGAATTAGGTTAGGAGTAAAAAGTGACATAATTTGTTCGTATGATATTCCAAGCAGTCTACATATTAAAAAGTATACACAGTAGGCTCCACAATAGTACGACGATGAATGCTGTAGTTGTCGACGATTTTCAACTAAAATGTGTTCAGTTGGCCATTCTAAGTTGTATTGTTTCGCAGAAAGCCCGTAACTATCGAAAAACTCACTTCGATTCTTATCTAAGACAAACCATGCAACCCAGTGTTCTCCTGCAGTTCCACTGGGCAAAGTGTTTTGACAAATTGCTATAGGATAGATACACTGGTTGAATGATTTAACAATGTCTTTAGGTCTTCTTTTGGTTATTTGACGAAACAACATAAAATGGGGTACAAAACTTATACTTACTAAATAATATACTAAAAGCCTTCTCAATTGATGATGTGTTCATAGTGATCAAATACATGAATTAATATTTTAACCAGTACGAAATACTTATCGACTTATTTTTATCGATTTCTAGCAAGCCTTGATAAATTGATAAGATAATAACATTTATGGATTCCGTGAGTGGTTGTCGAAATTTCGTGCTGATCTTAATCTGCCCATTTTTATTCAGGGAAATGTCGTTGGTTAATGAGGGCATATATTCAAATGCGATAAGAAAGTTTCCTATACACGAAAAAATAAATAATAAATGGTTATTGATAATAATGCTGATAATCATATACTGTTAATGTTAAAAATATGCAAATCAATGTATACCTTTTAAGTAGTTCTTTTAAATAATTCCATTCCCCAAACGGGGATCTGAGCAAGCCTTTTTAAGAGTTTGCAAACCAATTAACCAATCGTTTTCCGTTTCGTTAAAATTAAATGGAATTGTTTTAAAGCTTTGAGTTTCGTTATTAACGCACACGTTAAGTTCCATTAGATTAAAGTGTTGGAAATTGAATGCGGATTGGTTAACAGCCCCAGCAAATGCAGAACTCTTCACCTTTCCTAGTACAAGCATTTTTGGTATGCGACCGGTAATAACTGCATCTGATGTATTAGATGAGAGTCCGGCACCAATTGTGTAGGTACGTACTTCGCTTTCATTCACAGGATACTTGAATGTTCCGCCAGTTGAGAGATATTTCCGATGCAGATCGACTATTTCCTCTGCAACAATTTTCTTCTTAATGTAAAGAACAACTTCAATTATTTGGTATGCATAAGGTATGCCGTTGTAACCGGTCCTTTTAGTTAAGGCACTTGTGAGACAAAATTCAGGAAGACTTCGTTTCAACGTTATCCAAATGCTTGTATCTAGGGGAAAATAACGTGTCTGTGCAAAAATACTGTATTAATCTCGTGAATGGTAACGTGGATATGGAAATGAACGATGAGATTAACGAGTGTGATTGAATAGGAAAGAGTATTGTTTATTCAGAAAGCCGAATGAATGTAAAGAGGGAGAGAAGAGATAGATAAGATGTGTAGAGGGTGAGAGTCGGAGGAAGAGTCCTCGTGGGCATGAGAGTGTGTATTCTCAGGCCCTACAATGGTAAGGATTGTGAGTGCAGGTCGAGACAGGATTATTCCTGTTGAGACAAGAATAGACAGGAACGGGCGAGGTAGGACGTGTGGGCAAATGACACGTGCCAATGTACATACATACATGAATGCTCATATAATGATACATAGTGTATATGATTTCCGCACATCCTCTCCTTTAGGATTGTAAAATCTGTAAGTGTAAATAATAGAAATAACAACATAGCATGTGAAAATAATTAAGATGCTATATATTTATCCGGTTTCTTCGTGATTCTTCCGGATCTGGTCTTCTGTACTGGCTCGGATCTACTTGGTCTCGGGAGAGTAGATGCCTTAGCTTGAATAGGACTCGGAGTCTTGACTTGTTTGAAGGGACTGGGAGTCGTACTATACGGGATGATCTCGGTCTTCGCCGGACTTGGCGTTGATGGTGGTTCTTCGGGAGGTGTCACGAACTCTTGTTTCTTGACTGGAGTTGTCACGGGATATAGTTGTGAAGTGTTCCTCCTGTATGTGCCTTGGGGAGTTTGAACATTGAACGATCTTGGTTCCTTGGTAGGGCTTTGAATGGTTCCCCACAGTTGCTTGTCCTTAATCCAGACTTGTTGTCCAATTGAAAGGTCTGGTTTTTCGACTACACCATGTCGCTTGTCGAAATTCTCCTTGCTCTTCAGTTTCTTGGAATTTTCAAAGTCTTTAACTTTCTTAGCATTGACTGCTTTGGGCTGAAGTAGCTTTTGAGTTGTGGGCAAACTTGTCCTTAGGCGGCGTCCCATCAATAACTGAGATGGACTGTATCCGTTGTCCAGTGGAGTACTCCTGTACTCTAGTAACGCTTCTTGAAAATCTTTAGGATTTCTCTTTAGCAATTGTTTGATGGTTTTGACCATCACCTCGATGAACCCATTGCTTTGTGGGTAATGAGGACTGGATGTAGTATGCTGGAATCCCCATTTGGTTGCAAATGATTTAAATGCCTCTTGGAACTGAGGCCCATTGTCTGATCTGACAATGTCTGGTATGCCGTGTCTGGCAAAGATTGATTTGCAATGTTGGATAATTGCATCTGAGGTGGTACTCGATAATGGCACTATCTCCGGGTATCTTGAGTAATAGTCGGAGACTATTAAGTAGTTTCTTCCTTCGTTGTGGAAGAGGTCCATGCCTATGGTTGACCATGGACGGGTCGGAAACTCACTTGAAATTAGTGGCTCCATCCTCTCCTTTCGGTGAGGGATGCAAGTTGTACAATTATTAATTAACTTGCGAATATCTCTCGAAATTCCGGGCCACCACACGGAAGTGCGGGCCCTGGCCCTGGCCTTGGTAATCCCCATGTGTCCTGCATGGACACGTTGTAAGAGCTCTGATTGTAAAATCTTGGGAATGATGAGGCGGTTGCCTCGCATCAGTAAGTTTCCCTGGACTGTAATGTCCTCTTTATGAGCATGAAATTTCCTCAAATTGTCAGCTAATTTCCTGAGGGGAGGCCATCCGGAACGGCTGTACTCGGCTAACTGCTTGCACGTATCGTCCTTCTGCTGGGCTTCCTTGATTTCTTGTAGCTTAGCATCTGTTGCAGGCAAGGAATCAATAAAAAGTGAGATGGCTGCATCGCAGTCCATCGTGAAGTCTTGGTTCCCCACCGTAGGAAGTGGGTGCCGTGACAAAAAGTCGGCTGCTATCAGGTTCTTCCCTGGAGTATGATAAATAGTAAAGTCGTATCTCATCATACGTAATCTGAATCTTTGGAGTCGAGGTGATAACTCGTCCAAGTGTTTCGTCTTCAGTATTGCCAGAAGTGGCTTGTGGTCAGTTTCAACCTGAAACTGTAGACCAGTGAGAAATACTTGAAATTTCTCGCAGGCCCAGACTATGCCTAAGCATTCTTTTTCAATCTGGGCGTAATTCTTCTCGGCAGCTGAGAGTGTGCGGGAGGCACACGCAACTAGTCTCCAGTTGCCATCTAGTTGCTTTTGCTTGAGTATGGCTCCCAAGCCATACGATGATGCGTCAGTGGAAACTGTAGTTGGAGAGTTGGGGTTGTAAATAGAAAGTACTGGAGCGGACGTTAGTAGGCTTACTAACGTGGCATGTGCTTTCTGCTCTACGGGTCCCCATTTGAATTCTGTATCCTTTTGTAATAATGCGTATAAAGGTTGCATTATAGTGGACAGGTTCGGAATGAACTGTCCCACGTACATGATGAATCCTACGAAACTTCGTACATCAGAAGTATCCTTTGGTGTAGGTAAATTCTTGATGGCTTTGAGCCGTTTGGGGTCGATGCTAATTCCGTTGGCTGATACAATATGCCCTAGGAATTTAACTTCTTTGACTCCAAACTCACATTTGTCTGCATTCAATGTAATGCCTTTCTCTTGTAGGCGGTTGAGAACTAGCCGTAAGTTTCTGTCATGCTCTTCTTGTGTGCGTCCCCACACGAGCCAATCATCAGTATGATGTATGACAGGTAGTCCAGTTAATGCTTCTGACATTCTCTTCTGGTAGTGCTCTGGTGCACTGCTAATACCGAAGGGTAGTCTTAAGCAGCAATATCTCCCAAAAGGAGTGATAAATGTAGTTAATTTCTGACTATCCTCTGCTAATTTAATCTGGTGAAATCCTTGACGATTGTCACCTTTTGAGAAAATGACTGCTCCCTGAATCTTAGCTAATGTCTCGGAGACTATTGGCATGGGATGAAACTCCCTAGCTATGGATTCATTCAATTTTGTGAAATCTTTACAGAGTCTTATGTCCCCATTGGGCTTCTTAACAACCACAATGGGTGAGCACCAATCAGTGGGCTCATCTATGGGTTTGATAACTTTCTGCTTCACTAGCTTGTCTAACTCTGCCTTGAGTTTATCTAGTAAGGGAATTGCAACTTTCCTAGGCTGGGCTATAGCGTAAGGCTGAGCACCTTCTTTAAGCCTGATATTGTACGGTTTGGACATGGTCCCTAAACCGTGAAATAATTTCGGGAATTCTGACTGAGGGTTCACTGTAGTATGTGACCCGACCATGTCAATTGAATTAACTGTGAGCTTTACTAACTGTAACGCTAAGCACTCGTTTCGCCCTAGCAAAGGCTGCTTTAGTCCTGAGGCGACATAAATGTCTGCCTGGGTTGCTCTGTTTTTGTAGAGTAAATTAGCTTTAAACCTACCAGTAATTTCCAAAGCTGTGCCATTCGCGGCACTGAATTTATGGTTGTCCGCTCTTAAATGCTTGACGGCCCTTGGTAGTGATTGCTCAAAAATGTGGTCCGGGATGATGGTGACATCGGCTCCCGTGTCTAATTTGAAAAGGATGGGGACATTTCCCACTATGATTTCAGTTGACCAATTTTTCTTGTTATTGTTGTCTTCAGTCAAGTTGGGGGTTGTACTTGACCACCCGACTTCGCCCATGAAAACAGAATCTGTGTCACTATTTTCGGTAACTTCGTGCACTTTTGATTTACCCTTAGGTTTGGACTGCTCCTTGGATTTACAGACTTTGGCATAATGTCCCATTTTACCACAAGTATTGCATTTCGCTTGTTTTGCTTTACAGTCCTCCTTGGAGTGTTGTTGGGTTCCGCCACAGTTGTAGCATGTCCACTTCTTAGTAGATTTGTTGAATTTACCCTTGGATGGAGAGTTTTTCTTGCCATAAACTCTGTCCACATCCGTAGTTTTGCCTTGAAAACGGCGAATCCAGACTGTCCACTCGGATGGGGTGCTGTATGGAAAGCTGTCCGGTGGCTTGAACGTGTCTATAGGAGGTGTTGCGGGAGTAGCCATGATGTAGGTTGAGGAAAAGTTGAAGTTGAACTTGTGAAATTTGTTAGAAGTGCAGTCTGCACGCACTAAAGTGTACACAAGGTACTTGCAAGGGTGAAAAACTGTCCCGTTGCAGTACGAAAACGAGGAAACTATAGCTCATATATATGCACTATACGGTACTTGTATATGTAGTATACGGAGAAGTCAAACTGCTATAGTTGCACGACTTGCTTCGCTCCGCTCCTTCAGCGAGAGTGGCTGGAGTGCACGAATGATGTACGCACAAAAAACGAATGTCTAAGTATACACTGCGTTTCTGTTTTGCCACGTGTCGCTCTCTCTCTCACAGGGTTTCCATATTGAAAATTTTGGGAACTATCACAATTTGTGGGACTTTCCAGTCAAAATTTCAGGAAAACGGCTATGAACTCGTACACCGCTGGCACCATGTATTAATCTCGTGAATGGTAACGTGGATATGGAAATGAACGATGAGATTAACGAGTGTGATTGAATAGGAAAGAGTATTGTTTATTCAGAAAGCCGAATGAATGTAAAGAGGGAGAGAAGAGATAGATAAGATGTGTAGAGGGTGAGAGTCGGAGGAAGAGTCCTCGTGGGCATGAGAGTGTGTATTCTCAGGCCCTACAATGGTAAGGATTGTGAGTGCAGGTCGAGACAGGATTATTCCTGTTGAGACAAGAATAGACAGGAACGGGCGAGGTAGGACGTGTGGGCAAATGACACGTGCCAATGTACATACATACATGAATGCTCATATAATGATACATAGTGTATATGATTTCCGCACAAATACTAGCATCCAATTTACCCGGTAGGGTGAAATGTTGACTATTTTTTGATTTTTCATGACGAACTTTAAATCCTTCATCTCCAACGACAAAAGAGTCACTAGTAGAGTTCGGTTAATAAAATTTGTTCAGAAGCTCATTCTCCTTTTCGAGAGGTGATGTACTTAGAAGTCTTTTTATAATTGCTTGGTACGGGTAAAGATTCTGTGTCGATGAGAATAGCTGGCCATTAACATGTATTTCCATGGATGTGAACATTGCATGGAAAAATAGTGATTCAGGTGCAACAACATCAGCAGGTTCTAAGGATTTTCCGTCTTGAAGCGTTAGCTTACACTTAAGTGATAGAAATGAGTCGAACAAATCCAAGTAATCCAAGTAACCAATTGAGTCACCGATAATATTAAACGAAATTGGGTTGAAACTTTCTTTTACGGATACGACGGGATAGAATTGTGCGTAATCACCACTTGATACAGTAGATACTTCAGTAAATGGTAAATTGGAAAGTGCTAACTCAGAGCGAATGGTTTTCTCTGAGCCTTCAAAAACACTAGACGTGTCTCCATATATGGTAGAGTTGGTATCCATTACTGCGTAGATTTGCGTTTTGTTTTTCTAGTTCGTTTTTTCGGACAGCGACAGATTTTCTTCTTACACTTTAATGTTTTCCGTTTGAATACTCTTTTCCTACTGGTGCCGGATTTCCCCCTACGCCTCCTTTTCTTTCGTTGAATACATGGAATAGGTTTTGGGCATGATTTCTTAACCCCACCCACTTTTCTGCGACGACGACGTGGTTTACTTGCCTTTCCAAATCCACTCTGTTGTAGTGGATAAACGTCATCTCGACGTCTTCGCTTGGAATTTAATCTATCATTCCCCGACGCAGATTCAATTGGAATTAGGTACGTCGAAGCATGTGGATCCAATCCACCACCTTGCTGCATTTCTTCTACGTTCTGCACTTTTCGCAATGAACAGGAAGTATCGTCACAAAATATTTCACGCATTTACGAGTACTTTGGTTTGAGAATTAATTTAACTTTCGTTTCGGTATCGCCAAAATCCAAATGTTGTCCAAATTTTGTTAACTAATGTGATTCGAAAGTATTGCACGTCTTCACGCTCCATAGGTAAAAACTCGACTGGACCAAACTCAACTTTTGTTCATTTTTATTGTCGTCCAAATCGCTTGCATCAATTTCCCGAAGTAATGGCAAAAGTTTATTATTATAGAATTGATTCTGAACTAAGTCACACAAAACTAATGTTTCACCAGAAGTGCTTTTAAGTAATTCAGTTTCCATTTTAATTCTCTCCTGCTCTCTTTCTTCTTCCTCCCACTGTTCAAGAAATATATGTCTTCGTAAATGTAGTATAGATCTACTACCAATTACTGTTCCTTTACGGAAACCAAAATACTCACAAAGTGCGTCGGGAAAATTAATGTATATATCTTCTCTGAAGTTTTTAGCATACAGTGTATTTCCATCCAGTACAAACTCAACTCGTGTATCGGGATATACACCTTTAAATGTTTTATTAATTTCTTTGATAACGGTTTCGGGTTTCAAGTCTACAGGCTCATTCATTGGTAACCTTTAGTTTAATATCATTCCAACTGCAAACAGTTTCTAACTCGTTAAGACTATTTGCGAATAATTTCTCATCAAAATCAACACCCGACTTATACCGCCCCGGCTTGAAATAGTCAGTAGTAAATCCAAGAAGATTTTGCATGATTAACGGCAATGAAATGTATTCACAATATTTATCTTTAAAAACAATTTCCGCTTTCAGAAAACTAAACGTAATTGTGAGTTCCATTTCCCACTGCTTAAATTTTTCATTTAGATCCTTTAGAAACGCTCTGTACTCCTCATAATTTTTCACTGTAGGTCTCTTATACACGTACACACTTGAAAATGTTTGGTGAATACCAATAAGATTAACATTTGAACGGTAGTGTAGCACTTTAAATCGGAAACTAGATACTAAACGAATTTGTTCTAATTTTACTTGACTTATTATTTCACTCGCCATATTTCGTCGAGGTAAAATCCAATATCGAGTAAATCCAAATAAATAAGTAAGGTTTTTACTCATAATGAAATATTTTTCCATACTCCTTTCCTCGTACATAAGTTGAATTAAACTTTCAGTTGGGGAAATACTAATAACTGTAGCAACAATTGGAATATTATTTTTTTTAGCTTCGGTATTAAACCCTTTGATAAATTCGGATATGTTGTCGGTAAATTTCTGAAAATCGACTGATGTAATTGTTGCCGTTGGAAATTCTGGAAATAATTTTTCTTGTTTCTTTTCTACTAACTGGGATTTTACATTAAATAGCTTAGCTTTTGGATATCTTAGTGGTGTGAATCGTATTTTGGCAAGTCCAATTTCATACGCTTGGCGTTGTAATTTAATGGGTGGTTTCACTTCTGTGATAAAATTTGTACTTGTATTTTGTGGAAATTCATGCACGTTGGCTTTACTGGAACTAAACAAATGGAAGACTTCGGATCCATGATGCACTTCGTTCGAAATATCGAACGTATTCGGATAAAAATTATTTGCAGTGGTTGAAGGATACATGATGTTTGTTATTATTCCGCTTTTAGTAGCTCTAACTCATAAAAACTACCAAGTATAGGCTCACCTTCAAGACTAGTTAGCAAATACGAGAATGGATCTGTCGGTTGAACTGTTGCAATTTTAAACGTCTCGTTGCTCCAACCAGCAGTATATCCTTAAACAACACATGCACAATATGACATTATTTCAAAAATTTACAGTTTCGGATTGTTGCTAGATAATGTGTTAAATTATATTCATATAAACCTTTCTCAAATTGTAACTTAGTTTTTGAAATTCGAACGATGTCGCCTATTTGGTACTTGGGTTTCCTGCGTCTCTTTTTCTTACTGCGTTCGATAATATCAACGTACACACACTGCCAGACATCGTTCTTATTTTCTCGATTGACATCGTTTGGTCTCATCTGAATCGAACGATGGAACGTTGCATTGTAGGATTTAGCAAAATCTTCCAGTACATCCACAAATCGATTTGTATTATGCGCGGTCATATACCGTTCCAATCGACTCCACAGAGTACGAATCAGACGCTCTAGAAAACTGACTTTTATTTCACTGTACACATAGTACCACTTGATACCTTGTGACCTGAGGTATTCCTGAAACTTTTGTGACGTGAACTCCGTCCCCCGATCAGTAAATAAAGTAAATGGTTTAGCACCAGTCTCTTCCAGAATTGAGGTGAACGCGCTTATCATGTTGACGCTGTTCTTGGACTTCAATGGTCTGGTGTGTGCTTTACGGCTAAACAAGTCCATATCGAGTAGCACGAACGTATTATTATCGTTTTCTTTTGAAACGTTATGAATATCTTTCAAATCGGAACCCCAAATTTGATTAAGAAAATAGACCATAGTCCGACGTCGTCTAAATCGTTTACGAACAGGGTGATGCAATGAAAATGATTCCAATCTACGTAGTTCCTTTTCAACTTGCTGCTTATTTGTTAGTTTACGATTTTTCATAAAGCCTGACAACCCTGAAAATGAACCGCTTAATCTCTGGTTTAAGTAATTACTTACTACAACATTAGACATTATAGATTTCCAAAGCTTTTTTCAACTTTATTGTTTAAGAAATCGTAAATATTATAATCTGTATCTTTGTTACAAAACGAGTGATGTAAGTAACTGTGCATATTTTGTTTTTAATCTATTCTCTTCGAGCACTGTGTAGTGAATGATGTTTTGAACATCGGGCGAGTAGTTAAATCTGGTATCGGCAATTGTGGAATCCAGAATCATTATATCCTCCAATTTCTGCACTCTGCTTAAGGCAGTGTAGTCCAAGGAACTGGTACCTCTTTTACCAAGTAGATAAGCCATTTTTGGCAGTGTTAAACTCTGGACCTTGTGCGCTAGTCCATATGCTAATATCAAAGGGAACCGTTTTGGTATTTCCGTTCCAGGCCTCATTCGTTTGCTACTCTTCAAAGCCCTTGTTTGCTCAAGCGTCAGGTTTTCGAGAAATATGGGTACACCTGCACGACCATTTGTACTGTATATATATTTCCTTCCTGTGTATTTAGGAAAGTGAACAAGGATATAATTAATTTTTCCACGGGGTTCTTCGACAGCATGGTCACTGTCTATCAGCGAATCCGAATCGGAATCCGAGGTATACATATCCTGAGGCGTATTGTTGTTGATTAAACTGTATGCAACTTCTAGGACCGTACCGACGGATCCATTAACTAATCCAAATTTCGTTTGTAAGTTTTTCCTAAGCATAACCGGACAGTTTTTGCAAACTTTTAACGGGTCCTTGATAACCCCACCGAAGCTGGACTCGACAACATGAATTTCACAATTCGTTGCTTGAGCCGTTTGAATTAGCATCTTTCTACAAATACAACAACATATCAGACATATTTTTGTATAACAATTTATTGCTTTGCATATTTTCGGGTTACTTACTCATTATAACAGTTGGCAAGTGAATTTGTATAATACACATGAATTGCAGAGTCAAAACTAAACTTCTCAGTCTCCGATAATTTTACAGACATTCTCAAACGCAAGAGGTTTAAATCATCCTCTGTAACCATCCCATGTGAAATATGATTGAGAAGTGTTTTAAATCTTTCTTGCATTAGGGAGCACTCTCTCCCTGTACGAAAAGAGTGTGTCAGGTAGACACATTCAAATGAATTATATAACTCAGATGCTTTCACAAGATCCGGGTGTGCTGTCGCTATTAAATTAGTTGGTTTGTATATTAGCACGCCAAATAAAGGCTGTAGCTGAAAAATGTCACCCACTAAGAAACCGTTACGCCCTGCGAAGCAAGTGTTTGAATTCACAGGATCAATAGCCTTCATAAACTGGTTAATGTATTCGAAGAGATGTAAACCTAATGTGGAAGCTTCGTCACATATTACC
Organism: Allacma fusca; assembly: GCA_947179485.1. Classification (NCBI taxonomy): domain Eukaryota; kingdom Metazoa; phylum Arthropoda; class Collembola; order Symphypleona; family Sminthuridae; genus Allacma; species Allacma fusca. The sequence goes on along the minus strand of OX359246.1, from coordinate 74,075,226 downwards.
CACTGAACATTTTTGTACGTAGCAATTGTCTCTTGATTGAATTTTCGTTTCTTCAATGCATTTAAAGGATTTCCCTCACTTATGGGAATTCCAAATGCAGTGTGTAGTGTAACTCCGTTGCAATTAAAAGCAGCAACGCCCATGAAGCTACAAATTATATATTTAAACTGGGTTTGCTGCTTACCCTTTTGTTGTTCTAACACAGCTTGCATATGGTTGATCACTGCGGTTTTTCCTCCACCAGGAAGACCGGCCACAATCAGTAAAAGTGGTGATGATCTTTGAATGTGTAATGGTTTTTGCAATTGTGATTTAACCAGTTTTAGAACATTTTCCTGATCCACATTCAAATCAGCGTACGCTACACTTGGTCTTTCAGTTGTTCCTCCAGAAGTAAAAGAGTTCATTTTTTCAGTTTTATAGAACTCACTTCGTTGCAACTCGTTTGAAACACTCTTCATTGCCGCTGGGTTAACCTTGAACCCATGACGATGATTTCGTGGAAGAATCCAATCTCCCTCGGGAGCTGGAGGATCATTCAGTGGAAGCGGCGTGTGCCATATACCAGAAATGATGTCTCGCACAGGGGTTTTTACTAGTTCTGGATTTGCTTTGCATATTCGTGCGGCCAAATAGTTTGAATATGTGAAAGTTTTAACGTTTTCATGTGTTGCCCCCAAGACCCGGAAAGTATGAATTTTCCTCCTGATAGAAAATGCGTGCCGTTATGCTTTTTTATGTACCTCAGAGGATGCTTGTGTTTATCCTCACAACTTGTGCATCGAAATGCTCGTCCCTTAACAGTTTTGTACTGGCGAATTTCTTCAAAAGTTTCTCGGGTACGCAATTCTGGGTGGCAGGAGAAGCAAAAGTCGAGATGCTTTGAACAGGGACCCAAGACAGATCCCACACAATAAAAATGCTGAGGAATATGATCACTGGGCGCTCTCATAGCAATATAATATCTGTGATGCCAACTGTTTAAAATATTGCACTAGGCAAACTTCGACAGGAATTGCTGTTACTTTCTGTCGATGCAGCTTGCACACCGATTTGACGATTAAAATTTGGATTTGTTTCAACCACACCCAGAATTTTACTGTTATTTTGTGAAGGAGACGAAACATCGATTTTTCGAATATGTTGGAGAGGTAAACTGAGACCATGGTTTATTTTTCCTGCAAACAATTTCTTTCTATTTTTTCTAATTTATATATTTTCAACACGGCATGCTTATTTGTCTGATGCTGAATACGAATTAACACAAAATTAATGTATTCAGACGGGAATGGTGTGAACAAAATCGCTCAATTGGTTGCTTATTTTACCAATTATATGATTGTTTCCACCCAAAGGCGGTGAAAACCGACTAATGACGAGTCGTTCTGGAATTCGCATGTCTCAAAATCAATAATAACACGAGTTATACATCGGTTAATAACACCAGAGCAATGTATTTATCCCTGTAGTCAATTCTGAACTGTTAACCGTCACAAATCTCGAGATAAAATGCCTAAAAGGAATAATCAAATACTACCAAAGTGTTGCGTGCCTAAGAGAATTAAACAAATACGATACGCAACTACTCAAAACACCTACCTTCGACTCTTGTGAGGCTACTCAAGCCATTGGTAGAAATAAAAAACGGAAGCGTGAACATTCTAATGCACAAACTCTTTTACGGTCTGAGGTTGGTATCGATGTGGACGATGCAGACGATGTAGAAGACGTTCCGTGGAAAAAAAACTTTTTTCTGGGAAACGATGTCATCGAGGTAAGAGTTTTTATCTTAAACATAATATATAAATTCTAAAACTATTTTTTTCTTTCCTAGTGTGGAAATATTTTGGCACGTAAGGCATTCAACACATACTACGAGTGCGACTTCTATTACCTGGCAAGAGAAAATGTTTTTCACAATAATCGTTCCTGGATACGTTTCTCTCAACTAGAGTCACTTCAAGTGACTCAGTTGATCGACACAATCGTGAAGCAATTCGATGAAACTAACAAAGGTGAGTTGCTCCCATACTTTAAAGGGAAAAAGGATCGAGCAACCATGACTCCTGGGGAACAAAGAAATGCTGAATTTTGGGCAGAACCTGACCTATCAACATCGAGTACTCGCATTCGAATTACTCGATGTGACGTTACTGGTTCCTACCTGTTTCATTTCAATCGGCCCGTATCTCCTGAAAAATCAGCTCGATATTCTGGCTGGGTGGGATCTACGTTAACTATAAGATTGCCACACATAAAACTGATCAGCGAATTTATAAAACTTAAAAATACCAAATAGGCCTGAGGGCTATATCAGTACATCGTGAATTTCCCTTACGTGATTTATATTAGTAACGATTCTAATTTATGCTATTCTAAATTGTTGTAAACATTTTACCCAACTTGTATATGGTTTATTTTAACACCCACCCTGTCCCAAGAATCATTTTTCTACACCTAATCGGAGGTACACAAATGACACTTACTTCCTATACAAGTTAGATAAAATAATAACATTTGATATATGTTTTCAATTTAATTAAATTAAAAAAAGCGTAATAAGTTTAAAAATTAAATCGGAATTTTTTTCTCTTTGTAACCACTAAATTTGCAAGAAAAATAAAATATGCTTCATGTGTAGGTTTGATACGAGAGCTATGGTTGGATTTTCTCAATTCATTTTATTGCAACACACAATGTAAAAAATGACAAAATTATAATATATTAGACTGGCCTCTTAGTGCCTGATGTTGACAGTATGTTAGATGCTGACAGCTTTCTATAAGTTTTCCTAGATTGAATAAAAAACCACGTAAGGCAAAGCATGGAATCTAGTATTATGTAATTGTGTTTGTTATCTATATTTACTAAAACTGATTGTAAAACAAACTGCTGCTGTTACTAATACTAAATTTGATAAGTACACAAAACTTACTAAATAAACAAACTTACATCGTATACATGTTATATAAAACAACAATAATTATTGAATATTGTTTTTAACCTAATAAAACGCACAATCAAATGTAACTAATAAGTTCATTGGGAAGTAGCACATCCTTAAAATAAAGCTTTTACTATTATTATAATGTCTTAACTAAATATGTTACTACAATTCTACTACACTCTTCAAATATATTCGTATAAATAAAATAAATGTGAAATACTTCTGATTTTCAATCATTTATTTTTCAACATGCTGTTGTTCATTTTATTTGTCTTCCTTTTCTTCCTTGATCAAAATTGGGAGATCAAAATCCCATGCCTTGAATGGATCCACCTCATACCGTGTTCCTCCTGGGGAACATGGGAAGAATACGTCTTCCTCTTCTTTAAGCTGGTAGCAAAAAACAGGTTTTTCTTTTCCAACCGTCTGATTTTGCATTTGTGCATCGATGTCGGGAGCAACTTCCGATGATGCTCCCTGTTCTTCTTTACCATCTTCCGCTGGTTCTTTAGTTGTAGATGAGAATTTTGGGGACAGCTTTGCCAACACCTCGGTAACCAACATATCTAACACATCGATGTCCACCGTGTTAAATGATTCGAGGCCTGATCCGTGGATTACATCTCCGAGAACATCCTGATTATCCAAAGCTTGAGGAGCAACTGTGTTTTCTACTGCCACAGCATCACTTTTCTTCTTTTTTGATTTTTGACCAGCTTCTACATCTTGGTTGCTTCGTTTGCCCTCCAAAACATCAGTTGGCGCAATTGGCGTATGGGTTGATATATTTTTCTTTGAAGAACTGGAAGTGTTTTCTCCACACTTTCCTTTAACTGTACTTTTCAAAAAACCCTCAATTTTGGTCTGCTTGTTGGCACCCCCATGCAACGATTTTGATTTCGTGGCTCCCAAATCGGAACCCGAAACGACTGTAGTTTTAGAGCGGTGAGCACTGATCGATGTGGATTTTTCACCAGTACCTGAAACGGTAAAACAAAAGACATTTTGTATAACCGATGTATTATCCTTAAAAATTTAGTTCGCTTACAAACTATTATACTTCGATTTTTTAAAAAATATGGACTTCACTTACAAACGCATGCAAAAATACTACGTATGCAGGTTAAATAATTTAGTCAGTACTAGTTTTATTTTGTATGCATACCTTTTCTTTTTTCTGCGTATTGTAAACGCCTCATTGTTTCTGCGTTGGGTTTTCCTGAGGCCTCAGGCTTATGGGAGCCCTTTACTCCAGACGAAACAGGAGCACGAGTCTCCTGTGATGACTCAACAGATTTTTTATAATTGGATTTGTTCTTTTTCAATGAATCTGAAACAAAAAATAGTACAATCAAATAACAACAAGAAAATTACACTCTAAAAACTGTACACTGCGTATATACTACGAAAGTAAAATGTTGCAACCCTCAATGTATAAGAACAAGAGTTTACAAACCTTTTTTGTCTGTAGTTTTCAATGTGGGCTCCTCTCGGTTTCGCGATGTAGAGGTTCCCGGGACGGAAGCCGTGATGGCTCTCGGTTTATTTCCTTGCGTGGAGGCTCCCCGCCTGAAGCACTTTCTTCCTCGAGATCTAAAACACAGAATGTTAAAAGAAAATTATTTACATGTACATCGGAACTGCTTATATGCCCTACGGAGAGTCAAATGCTCACAAAACGTTTTTTCAGAGAGACATCTTCACTTCAGTGAAGATGTTTGAAGTGAAATATTTTTTACCTACCTTTTTCTGCTCCTGTTTTTGGTTCTGCTGCATGTATTTGCAGCAACTCCAGGCTCTTGATTTGTATTCGCTCGTACATCCGTATGATTTCCTTGTTAGTTTCCCTTTGGGTTTTAATCAAAGCTGTAAGTTTGTCCTGAATACATAGAATATCTTCCACAGTTTTTCTTTCCTGGACGGGATGGACCTTGTCCACAAACTTGTTGTATACACTTATTTTCTTCACCAAATTCTTCCCGTTAGGGATGAAAACAATGTCGTTTGGCTGGACTACTTCTTTGCAAATTGCCATTTCGCCCGTCCACTCGGCTGGACACAAGGTCGTCGTGGAGCTTATTTTTTCTCCATTACGTTGAGCATGAATTGCATGCAACAAACAATCTGAAATATAATTTTTAAAAAACTCTAATTAGATTTTAAATTATTTCAATAATAGTTTCCTTACACAATTATTGTTATTATTTTATTAATTGTAATTAATAACTTCCAATTACCTTTATGAAATAAATGCTGACACTTGGTCAGCAGGATAATTCCGTCCTTTGTCCCGGGAGCAGTGTATTGAAACGCAAATTTTTCCCTGCTATCCCAATAATCAAAAAAATGAAGGATTTCCTTCCCCCTGTGATGACCCTTCCCTCTATCAGATTTTGCTCTAGCAAAAGTAAACACCCCCTTGCTAAATAAATTCAAGCTACATTTCTTGTAGCTACACAAGACAATACTGTGGTCAACTTGCACTGACATTTTTATAAAGTCTACACACAAAATTCTAACCAGCTAAACTATTTGAACTCAAATGTAGGACTATGCAAGTGTATTTAATTTACAATGCATTTCCCCAATTCTACAGAGTATACATATCCCTTCTGCAAATGTCAAGTTCAAAAGTTTACATTTTTTCAACATGGGCGTCTGGAATTGGTGCAAATTTTGTAAACATTTACATATATGCATGTTTACAGGTAGAGCCTGGAAACACTAAATGATACACGGATACAATACCTACACGATATACATGCATTTGCATTAAAACGCATGCATTCACAATTGCATGCATGCATTTCTCATGCTGCGCACATATGTATGTACGGGATGTTTTTACTTTACCTCAAAACAGTCCGTGTTTACCTTTAAAAGGATCATCATTACATCACACTGTGTAGCAAGAGGGATTTTTACCATCCGAGTCAAAACTTCCAATAGTTCATTCATTCTCTTCGTAGCACATTTTATGGGATATTTTCCATATGAGGAATTTTCCTCATCAAGCGTCTCCTCCACTTGTCCACAGCTAAAGCAATGCAAGCAATGCACTGCTATTCTTACACACACATTTTTTTGTCGCTCCCCCTCTTCCTTCCACTGCTACGCATCTCTTTCTCTATACACTGCTTCATTCTCGCATCTCCTTCCTCCCGCTTGCATTTCATTTTTTCCCCATATTTTACACATTCACGTCTTTTTCATTAATTGCATTATCATCCGATATCAATTTAATCGGATGATTTAATTAAATCGCGTTTTTTTAACGCTATCCTCCCCCATTACTATTTACATACACAAAATGCATACTCACACATGTGTACGTACCATAGTTTACATAGGGGAGGCACATATACCCCCCAACACGGGGAATGCCCGCGCTCGAGAGATGGCGTCTCGAGCGCGGGTATTTTTTATGCATGGAGTTTGTTCGGGGCATTCGCTCAGATTTACTCCTACTAATTTGCTTAAAAATTCCAAGCGCCTCTATAGAGAATTTTAAATCGTGACGAAGTTTGCGCTATCAGTTCCTAGTTCCTGCAAGCATCAATATTTTCTGCATATAAAAAGTCTTTGGAAGCGGCATTGCTTTAATAAAAAAATATCTCCTACAATGTGCTTTGATGAATTAATCATTGCGCACGTTGAGTGGGAGCATTTTATTTTTATTAATTATTTTATTGACTATTTCTGCTACTGGACTCGAAGGAGTGTCCCATCATTTTCCTGAATTGACGAATGATCAAATGCAAATTCAAATAAATTCTCGATAGAACAATGAATTTTATTTGGAAATAAACATTTGCAAATATGTCCTGACATTTTCAATGCGGCCAGTGGAAATCTAGTTTTCAAGTAGAGAATTCATTGAGGAAATTGGACTTCAATGATAGGAATAATTACATTTACAAATGTCTAATTCGACCCCACATGTTAAACTGGATCATGCAATTATAGTGAAATTGAAGCGTAAAAAACTTTAAAATTACAGCAGAGTGTTTTTTTCAAAACAGCCATTCCCATAGTGAAACATTTTTTTGGAATATGTACATATAATGCGCATATATACAAACTAAATAGTGTGGGAATAAAATAATTTGGGACTAGTTGAGCTGCGGCACGGTTCCAAAGAATGGAGCGTGATAGTGCTTTCTGTTTACGGCGAAGGCGCTGCCCTTATATTACGTTATATAAAACATGAGTGTAGTAGTTAATGGTACAATATATTTGAGATAGCCAATTTCTCAATATTCAAATTGGTAAGGCTGTAATAAATTATTTTATTTTTCGAGTTTTTTCGGTTTTTTTACCTTCCCTTTGAGATTTACGGCAGAAATAAAATTGAAAATTTTTTTTCATTCAATTACGCTACCTGATGGGCCCTATAAAAGTAGTTTATAAAATAATGAACTTCACGGGTGGCCGTTTTCAAAGAAACAGACTCAGCATTGTCGACACAACCCTTATAACGTCAACATGACGTTATAAGGGTACGTTTTTCACCTTACGGCTACAAAAAAAGTGACTTTATAAAGGAACTGACGTTATAACGAGTGACGTTATAAAGGAAGAAATTATCATATAATTTAGCTTGTCAGGAACCCAGGATGACTTTATAGGCTTGTATAACGTATACTGTATGCGTTGTTCCCTTATGACGTCACTTTTCGGGAGATTTATTGATGACGGTATAATGAGAGTCGATTGTACTCATGCAAGTATTTAATTTTTATATTTATTATGGAAACTTTGGTTCATTATCCTTAACGTACATATGTACTTCGAAGGACGAGTGTGCCTACAGAACTAAAATATCGCTTCGCTGACACCTGAGTCAATTAGCCAATGAAAAATTGATAAAGCCCTCCAGCTTTGAAAGTTAGATTAATTAGCACCCAGTCAGCTTCAAAATTACTCCGCATATGGTGTTGTAAATGGAACACGCAGAGGACAAACTCTCAAAAATAGAAAGAGTAACCATCAAAAACATCAGGTTGTGTTCCTCATCCGCGTCATAATGCGATTTAAACCATCTGTCATTTAATCTTGTCATAAATTATCTCCCGTTATAAATTTCCCCACTTCAAAAGTTATCAGTTTTAAAATTTACCGAACGTGCGTGTGACTTTGAAGCATTTCCAGTTGATCAAATGACTCGTACACTCGTACTTGAAGTGAGGTATTTTCGGACGTTCGTGTTTTCCTTCCATAAACGGCTCGTGAAGTGCAAAAGTAAGTTCAATATCTATTTTTCTTCATTGTGTCTCAAGTTATTAGTTCCCAAATAATTCTATCAACTTTTTATTTCATCGTGTCTGAACCTTGACTTTACCAATTGCTCTCTCGTTCTTCTTCCTTGTCATCGAAATATAAGTCCAAATTGAAGTCTGAATAAATTTTAGTCCAAAACGTATTCAGAGAAAAACGCCATTGGCTTTACTTGAATCCATTAAATGGGGGAACAGAATGGGAAAAACATTGTCGTCTTTGCTCAAAATATTTTTTCTAAATTTTTCATGTCTAAAATTGCTCCAACACTGTAGATACAGCATTCGAGGACGTTTTTCCGAAAAATGAGGGTGGCTCATTTGGTTAAAAAATATTAAAATGGTGGAATTCAACAGTCAAAATTAGCAACTATAAATAAAATAGTATGCAAGTTTTTAAGAAGATATATTATTCGACAACTAAGTTAAAAAAAAGGTCACGGGAGATCAATACCGTTTTCTCAACCTAAAGAATAATGAAATCGGCCCAAAATAGACTTAAAATCTTTGGGTAGATACAAAATAAACGTTTGCCAAGTTTGGATTCACTTATTGTCTTTATGACCCTTCATTGTCCTTGTATGTCAATACCGAACCCATACCGGATTTCCTACCCAAAACTTACTGGAATGGATCCGGAGTACACTAGATCTTTGCCAATTTGTATCCCGTCATGGGTTTTACATTGACCAGCAAAGTCATTGTTAGTTCATTAGGTCACCAAGTGGAACTAAACTTGGTAGGCAACTACGTAGTAATATATATTAGGAAAGATCTAAACTGTTAAGGATCAGTTCCAGTACGTCTTGGGTAGGAAATCGGTGATGAGTTTAATATTGATTTACGAAGAGTGATTAAGTGGATTCTAAAATCATCGCTACGCGGTAATTTGAGACTTCGCGTAGGGTGGCGTCAGCTACCGCCATCAAAATAGGATGAATTTTGCGTTTTTTTCAAAACTACAGAATTATTTTTCAAAAAAAACGATCGGGTCGATTTCAACCACATAACCAATAACCATTACGATTTATATAAGCCATTTCATTGAAATCGATTTAGTAGTTTGGGAGATAACTGTCATTTGACTTGAAGTTCAAAATTTCCAAAATTATTTTCGAAAAAACTGTCGAGCCGATTTCAATCAAATACGAACTCAGGCTTACGTTTGACACAAGTAATTTCTGTAAAACATTTCATTAAAATCGGTCCAGTAGTTTTTCAGAAACGTCCGTGCGGAAAGATACACGAACGTACGGAGAAGGCTATTTTACCGATTTCTATATTTTGCCAATTATATTGGACCGTTTTCTTTGTTCCTTAGGTTGAAAACACAATATCGACCAGGTGATCCCTTTAGGTCAATATCTTGGTTTCTGGAACATATAAATCGAGAAAATAAATTTCACCTGTGATTTTATTTATAAAGTTGCTATTCTCGATTCTTAATTTTTTTATTTTGGTTCCCTGTGAGCCCCCTCATATATCGGTAACCTTAACCCGGAATACCTACGAATTAGGTTTCTTTGAGCCAGTCATCAAAAATGATCTTGTCTGCAAGGTGCACGCTACAGGAAGTTTTTATCGACTTCAAGCAGGGAAAATATCCTTGTAAGCAGGGGTGGATTTACGGGGTGGATTTACGGGGTGGCCCACCCTGTCCCGGGAAGGGCAAAAAATGTTAACTAATGTTCTCAGATTGCATGCGTAAAGGCGCTAATTTATTTTGAGGGTTAGGGCCTGTGTAAGAATTATTTTATTAATCCACCCCTGCTTGTAAGGAATGCGCGGTGCCTTTTGGGAAAAGCAAAAAATAAGTAGTAGAAATAAAAGTAGAGGATAAAATAAAAATAATGTAAATAAATAAAATAAAAATAAATAAATGAATTAAAAAGTCACTAAAATGTTTTGAAACTAAAAACAACACAGATTGAATACCAGAGTGGAAGTAACTCAAGTGCATTTCAAGTTGCTCGTTCGTCCATTATAGGGCTCCAAAGTATGACTTCCTTGGTAAATGCATGGGGACAGGGTTTAGTTTTTATCCAATTTTTGGACATGTAAAATACTTCCCGTGTGAGTTTTATTCCTAGAAATGGAACTGATACTGAATGCTGCTTTTTATATAAACGTCGGCACGTTGCTCACTTTATCCGGAAGCAGAATCTCAGCACCATTTAATTTTTAATAGAAAAAAAACATACTCCATTTTGTACCTTTACCGTGGCTACGTTGCGTATTCCTACAAGCATCAATATTTTCTGCGTTTAAGACATCCCTTGAAGTGTCGGTACACCGAATAAAATTATTGACCGCTTAAAATCTGGTTTTGAAAATAAAAAACATCATGCACTTCGAGCGGACGGCATCTGTTTTTATTCCAAACCAATGAGAGCGATTTAATTATATCAAATGATCAAAAAATCCTCGTTGCTACCTGCCATACTGTACATATTTTTTGTTGTCATTGGAATCCCAATAAGTGCGGCAAAAAACCGGAACTTTCTTTACTGTTTTCAACTGAACACTATTAGAATTTAATCTAACCTTTCTGACAGAAGTACTCATTTTTCATTTTAAATCTCTTAAAACTTCAATTTATGCCGAATATTTCCTCGTCAAGGAAAATGTAAGCACGTGTATTTTTAACACAATTTCAAGTCCAACTAATTTCAAGTCAAAATATTTGCTAAATCTGTTTCACTGAATTAAAAAGGAAAATATGCTCCATAGTATCGAATCCCGATTGGGTGATTTTACCAACGCATTTCTTCAATTGAAAACCGAAAATGAAATCCCGTGAAAAGAAACCTTTGGAGTTTTATCTTCTTCAAATTGATGAACCGACAATCCTACTAGAATAAAATTCAAAACAGATAGGTGGCATACACATTTGACGCTAAACATTTCAAGCATTGCTTTCAAGCATATTCATGCTAAACAGTCGTTCATTATATTTAATGCGTACGCATGCTTAACTTTTTTGCATGATAGTCTATATTCTAAAATTCTCAGAACCCATTATAAATTTTGGTCCCTAAATGCACGTTTATTGAATGTATTGATTTGGGATGGATCATTAATATACGTAAACAAAATAGAAAATGTAAACAAAGGTTTCACAGTAGATTCGGTTGATACTAAAAAGCCGGGTTTTCATCGAGTTTTAAAGAAATGTAAAGAACGGGTATTTAGCGGGTTCGGGCTTTATAAAATTTAACGTGCGTAAAACGGGCTGGGTTGAATAACAAATATTTAGCATATTGGCGGGCCAAGTCGGGCTAATAGGAGAGTATATTTGGGGTTTCTTCCGGGTTCGGGACTGAAGTCAAACCCGAATCCCATCTCTAATAGCAGGTCGTTAGATCCTAAATAATTCTATCATTTTTTTCTGTTTACTGATTTTTAGGTAACTTTGGTTTAGCAATTTTCTACATCACTCGGCTTCCTTTATCAAAATATAAGTCTAAATTTTATTCAAGATCTTATACTCATGAACGATATTAATAAAGGAACACTGGATGACAATTAAAAAAGGGATTCATGCAATTTCCTATAGATACACATTTCAAAATATTTTTCTAAAAAAGTCCACGAAAAAATTGCATGCTCAAAACATCTTTGCTCCTGAAAATAAATTTCCCAATGACCTCTTACGGGTCTGGTCCTAGGTTCTCAAAAGAGAGACGGGTTTGATAGTACTTCTGAAAAACAAACGAATGCGAAACACTAATTTGAGACAAATTTTGAAATTGAAGCAAATAATAAGTGGAAACAATGTCAACGTTCCAAACTTTTACCTTTCCCTTCAAATATCTTGACTTTGCTCCACGCCATTGAACACTCTTCCCTAAGGTTTTGAACTCATTTGCAATTTACTAAATGAAATAACAGGAAAGAAACCCTCCTTCGTATTGAGTCCCGATTGGATGATTTGACCAACGCATTTCATCAATTGAAAACCGAGAATGAAATTCTACGAAAAGAGATCCTTGGAGTTTCATCTTCTGGAAATTCCGAGGGAATGGGATTAACGGAAACCAGAACTATGAGAGAAGTTGTCGAAGAAACAGATTTTATTGTAAAACGAATTCACGCCAACATTTTAAGTAAAGAAATCGAAAAAGAAAATCAGAGGAAGTCAAAATCCAAGGGCGAAGTGAAAACAATTGTCAATGAAGAGAGTGATGATGAAAGTTTGGATGAATCAACGAAAGAATTTGAAGTTGTGGAAGTTCGTTCTAAAACTCAAACTGAGGAAACAGCATTTTTGAAGAAAACTTTCAATAAGTTGGTAAACGAGAAAATAGTCAAAGATGGCGAAAGTCTTGACGGAACTTCCGCTCAAACAATTTCCGACTCAATTCCTTTCTCAGAAGATGTAAAAGTTTCTTGTACGATTAAGCTGTGTGAGTCTTTTCAAATAATGTAGTCTTAAATCCTTATCGCAATTAATCTCTCATTAAGGAATTAAATTATCTGAAACTTATTTTTAGCTAACTTTTTAGATCCTGCTATCACCGACCCCCAGTATTATATTTGGAGTGGAGCAAAAGATGCCGGACCTTTAACAGTTCCTGGAAATTTTAGTGAAGTTTTTTCATTCAGCGGGGATTCGTACGTTAACACTTTTACATTATTACAACAATCATCAAAACATTAGCAATTAAAATCCTTGACTAACTTGTCTTATTTAAACGAATAACTAAGGTTGGTATTAAATTTAGATAGAAATCCCTGCAATTGTTGTCTTTTGAAAATATTCATTAATTTGGGACTAGGATTTGTTGGATGTTGTTTGTTTCATCAATTTATTTATTTCAGGAAAGCTTGTTACTTCTTGTGCTCATTCGCAATTTCCCGAGTCTTAAGGTTAACCATTCTTTGCTTTAGTCATTGCAATGGTTATAGCCTTTTTGGGATTGGATTCTTCCCCGCTGACATTTCTACAGATGAACGATTACTTGACACATTATACGAAAATTCACCCGTACCGGATCTTTGGTGTCCTGTAAGAGCTTTTGAAATTATGAGAAATGTCTAAAGATATTGTTCATACCAGTTAAATTAAGTTAATTTTCCACAGAGTCTTATGAGCGATGTACCAATAGAGCTTTTCGTGACCCATGGAAATTTCCTTATGAGAGGTCACATGACCAATGGTCCAAGATCTATCGTTCATGTCGAAATCCTGGAATTTAATCCCATTTTTGGATCTCCAAGTTCAGTATTCGGAGGGAAACAGCGGATCGTGGATGGAAAAAGTTTAGAATCCATCAGATCCACAATTAGTTTGGGAGCAAATTCAAAATCAGTCAGAAATATTGGAAGGTTTTCTTGCATTGTTGAGATTGGTCAGTTTTTGAAAACTTTTACCTTTTGGTCTCAGCAAAATAAGTTTCAAGCCTATAGTCACGTTACGTGTGATGCATTTGTTTAATTTTAGTGAACTGTTTGAGCATTCCTTTGAGAAACCAGAGCATTTGGTATTGCAACTCTGAAAATAATAATTTTCTGCCTCTGGGAATTCTACCTCTTCACCGAGAAAGTTTTCTCGGTTCGGATGAAACGTAAAGGCATAGATTTTTTCGTTGCAGTGGAAATTTCCTTTTTACCACAGAATTTCCTCCCCTGATTTATTGCAATTATTGATTTCTAATTCTATTGATTTAATTTACACAGGATCTTCGAAGCAATCTTTTCCTACGAGATTATGTCAACGGACCTCGCTTTGGTGATTGCTCTGAAAGTAGGATCTGGATGCAAATCGTTTGCTGCGACATTTGTGCCAATCCCAGCCATCACGGAGAAAAAAGAATTGGAGGAGTTGATGAATCGAAATGATTGGAAAACTCATGATTACAAAATATATTCGAATGTAATTTCTTTCATCTATAAAGCCATTTTTGTCAATGATGCTTTCACTTTACTCAAGTATTTAATTATTATTTCAGACGAGCGAAGGAGCCCAATTAATTTCGATAAGAAATATTCGAGTTGCAATTCGGATGACGGAAGAAAAAAAACCAGTTTTGAAAGTCAGAATTTTTGCAATTTAATGGTTGTATTGGTTTAGTTATTTTATTTAGAACCAGCCGTTAACAAACATTAAATACTACCATTACGTCCCAAGAAATATCCTACAAGCGGACATAAAAAGGAATATCAGAAGATTTTTTCCGAATAAAAAGGACGCAAAAGAGGGAAGCAGAATTTAACCTTTAGTGTCATTAATACAAAAAAATTAGAAACAATTGATTCAAAGTTTGTTTAATTTTAAGAAATTTTGTCACCTCTTGTCCTCTTTAAAGATCAATGGAATGGCCAAACGGAAATAATTTTTCTATTATCTTGTTGTATCGCGGATCAGAAAGTTATGCTGAATTAGAATTAGTCACAATGTCAATAATTTGCTGAATAGTGGTTGGTAAATAAATTAACGTCACACTGAATTGGAATTACTAGCAATTTAACGTTGTGCTGAATATAGAAGTTTTTCTCAAGTAAACATAAAGCAAACAAGACTTCGCCAAAACGTTAGTTAAATGCATTGTATAAAATCCAAATTTAGTGCATGGGTTATTCAAGGAAAAATTCACATTTAACATCTGTTTGTATTAATTTACGATAATCCGAAACTCTCCTTTTCATCATCTTTTCTCCTAAAGATTAATTTCAACAACCTTGCCCTTTGTTCTTACAGGTCATGTCCACAATTCTCAAAGTACAGTCCTGTATAATAGTTCCCTGGAAACCCCATAAATCGTGCTACCAATTGCGTCTAGACATCTTTTGAAAAGCTTTCAGAGCAGGAATCTTCAATTTTAAACTTCGAAAATTCCAGTTTTTCTAAATAAAATTTGACTTTACTCCACTTCCAGGACCTCCACATCCAACAAGTCTTCGGGCTTGCGGAATGAAACAAATTTATAAAAATCTGGAACGTTTCTACAAAATATGTGGGAATTGAATATGGTTATGTCATTGCGTCTTCTATGGGTGGGGGAGGGAAGTAAATGTTTTAAAGAAACTTGTAGTTTGAACAATTATTTTAGAACAATTGGGGGAAAAGTTACACAAACTGTTTATGTCGTTTTTGTTTGTAAGATCACGCAAATAAATATTGGACATATAAATAAATAAAATATAAAATAATTATAACTACGTTGAAAGTAAAAACAACAGACTTAAAACAAGGATGGAAGTAACTGCAGTGCATTGTCAATGCAATTGCAATGGTCGTTGCAAACAATCGTATGAGAATGAGTGGAATTTTTTGAAATTAGTATTTAATTATTTTCATTTTTTTATGGAACAATATTTTGCCCAGGAATGAAATGTTCACAAAATTCCGCTTTCCTTCGAAGGTTGACCCCCGCAAAGTGAACTTGGTCAATGAAGAGTGTTTTCAAAAATCTCTAAAACAACTAGCCGAGCGCTTTCCAGACTTTAGAGATGGAGAAAGAATGCCTTTAGACGAGTTTATAATTTGATTATTTTAGAACTTTTCCCATGACTGTTCTGTCAAAAATATATTCACTTATACTCAAAGTTAACACACTCGAACTATTTTCGTCCTTCAAACATTGAAACCAAAACCATTGTATTAGAATTGTAACAAAATGCTAGAATGTATTTTTTTGACGAAACATTTCGAATGCATTAAAACTAAAAGCCAAATGAGATATTACGTTCCCTAAAACTTTGGATAATTGGTTTCAGAATTTATGCCAAAAAGGACTAAATAAATGGAAACCAAACACGAATTGTACTAATCGCATAATGCTAGAGTCATATTAGGCGAAAACCTCGATGCCTGAAAAGATTGTTACTCACCCCTAGCCAGGGTGGCTTGATTTAAATCACGTTGATTTAAATCTTGATTTAAATCAAGATTTAAATCACTTGATTTTTTTCAAATAAATCATTGATTTAAATCAAAATTGACTCTTCGACTTTTACGGTAAGCTAAAATTTAATTTCACATCTGGAGACGTCGTAAAACGCGCAGTTTTGTATTTTTATGAATTTTGGGCATGAGATCATTTTGGATTTTTATCATTTTCAGTATAATTTGGATACGTCATATTGATTATTTGTCAAGCTGTCACATAAAATTTGATATGAGTGAGTTTTTAAATATTGTATATTACTAGAACTTCTGCTGGGGACAATTGTTATGTCCCACAGAAGATTCTGTCTCGTTTCAAAATCCAGGGACAAAAATAAGTATATTCCAATCCCGTCCCGAAATAACACGCCGACAATATTTATGCCCTGAAATTTTCTCGTCCCTAACAGATACTCAGTAGCTACAAAAACATCCCAATACCCAATCTTTCTAAAAGAGTACCATTTAAAGTGGCAATATTTTACTGTGTGAATTTTGCATTTTTTAAATGTCACTCTTGTACGGAGAGATATTCGCACTTGTTTAAACGGTATATTCCGAATTTGAAATAATTTTGCTGTTCCTACATACTCTATCATCCCGTCCCGAATCACTATATATGTTCTCACTATACACGTTATATATATATATTTAATTATAAATATATTTATATACTAATAAAAATCCAAAAGAGATTGGTATCCGTCCTACACAGCGTTTGGCTTCAAAGACAAAACCGAATTCCAAATTGCTACAATGTAAAAAATATTGCTGATATTTGGAACTGGCCTTTAACCAGCTTTTTGTTTCATATTAGGTAGTTGACTTGCTTTTGTAATTTTCTCTCAATATATTTTATTATTGTTCATCATTATTAAGTTTTATTGGTACCAAAAGTGTACAATACTACGAGGAAAATAAAAATCCAAAAGTTTGTATGGTTATTCTATCGTACGATAAAATTTTGAATTTAAATCAGAAAATATGGATTTAAATCAAAAAAATCCGATTTAAATCAAATAAATCCGATTTTTTTGATTTTTTTCAAAAAAATCAAAAAAATCAGCAACCCTGCCCCTAGCACCTAGGAGCCTTGAAGGGTCGACGAGGTTAAACATTCAACTCCACAGTTTGTCGCAATTTTTCTTCAAACTTTTTTCCAATTCATTTACTTCAAAAATTATGGATGCATTATTCAAAGCAGTGGAGAAAAATTGATATTTAAAATTTTCATATATTATAAATTTGCATTTAATTTTCTGTGTTTACATCTTGAGACGAATTACGACTTTGCGCCTAAATCTTAATTTACTCTGATGCGGGCTTTGTTGCGTTGGGAAGCAACTACATTTACCTCACACCGTGGGTTATTTATTGTTAAATCTCTGATAATTTCACTTCATTCCAAGAGCAATGCGAAAACAATTGCCACTCAAGAGAAAGTTTAGGAGACAGCGGAACTATTTGATGTTGTGGAAATTCGTTCGAAAACTGAAACGGAGGAAAGAGAATTTTTGAAGGAAACTTTCAAGGAATTGATAAAAGAGAAAAAAAGTCAAAGATGGCGAAAATCTTCGAGGAACGTCTATTGAAACTATTTCCAACTCAATTTTTTTTATCAACAGATGTAGGAGCATCTTGCACAATTAAATTGAGTAAGTTTTTTTAAATAATTAAATCCCAAATCGTAGCTGTTTTATTCAAAATCCTTGTCTCAAATGATGAAATCCTTGAAAGTGTAATTATTGCAACTCATTTTCAACCAACGTTTTAGACTTTGTACTTGCAGATCCCCAGTGTTATTTTTGGGTTGTTTCAAAAAATAGGGGACCTTCGAAAGTCGATGGAAGTTTTAACGACGTTTTTTCTTTCAAGGGAGATTCGTAAGTTAGTGATTTTTCATTGTTTTTAAATCCATAATATATTGTTCCACTGGATTACATTCCTTGGCAATCCGAACGACCGGAATTAGAAACAAATTATTAAAACAATTAAGCAACTCCTACGTAATTGTTATTTAGAAAAATTATTTCAATTGTGATTATGCTTCGTTGGTACCCAGTAAACCAGAACTCATTGGGGCAGCAATGGCCCATCAACGTTTACCAATACTGGTAAAATATCAGACTTGTCCGCTGGGCCAATGCTGGCCTAATAACGGCATTATCATTACAATGCATCATGGCTCCATCAAGTTTCCGTAATGAATACAAACAGAGGGACCGATGAAGGCCCTTTAAGGGTTCCCTGTCGGCAGCCACTAGCATTCCATCACGAATCCATTAATTGTTTTTTGCATTTGCCGGCAAGGATCCGGTATAGCACCATTAACTCGGCATAACTCTAATATTCATATATTATTAAAGATTTAAAGCAGCTATTTTTGGAACATGGTTGCTAAAAAGATTTATTATCAAAATTGTAACACATACACAACTTAAAACTACTTGGAACATTAAATCCAGTAAAATCAATGTACAATATCAAAGGACAATGGAAGACACATACAGATTTGTCAGTCGTCACAGATAGGAAATAGTAAACTTTTTCTTTATCTGAGTGACAAATATTTTTGAATATATTTTGACAAATTACTGTGTGATTACAAATCAAAATACTTTGACAGTTTGTATCAATAATATTTTTATAATTCATTTAAATTCCGTTGGTAAAATTATATTATTACTTTCCTGATCGAGCGCGAGTTTATGCACTGCAACCAGGATCTCGCTGAGAAGTGGGGCGTGATGCTGTTGATTTGCTGCAGCATATATCAAATCGATATACGAAGTTCCTCCACCAATGTCAAAATTTTTCGAATTAGTTTCCGAGGGGAAGAGTTGCTCTAGTTGCTAAAAACCAAATAAAGCCACGAAATCACATTTAATACCAGTTGAATTGACCCTAACTGAAATCGTGTGAATAAGAGTTTGTTATGTACTTTCGCCAACATAATTAAAGATGGTTCCTAAATCCCAGGGGAACCAATATGGTTATCGCCTTGTGCAGTTCCTGTTGCATTCTCGGGATTGTATTCTGAACCTTCAAAAGGAGCAGCCTTGGTGTTGTACTGGTTTAAATTGAGATGATTTATCCGATTCTATCTGGTTTCGGGGTTTGAGTTTTCGAAGTTTTCTCTCCGGTGTTGTCAAGTCTTTGGCCTCAGTCAGCTCGAAATCACTCTTGTCCAGTAGCTTGTCGAATCCTGACACTGCTTTTTCATAGGAATCTGCAAAAAACAGTAATAAACTTACGGCTAATACAAAGATGAAGATGTGGGCAAATATTTTCAAATAAATGCAGCATTAAAACTGTAGTACTAGTTTATTCAATGAATTACCTCATCCGCACTTGACTTGACAATAAAGAAGTTCTCATTCCACTTTTGTGTACTCACTAGGCTCCACACATGTTTGGACTAAAGTGATGATTTTGAGACTGTCAGTATTGGTGTTCCAATGTCATGTATTATTACCTGCTAACACCCAATTTGAAGGAACCACTTCAACAGTATTGTCTTTAAGAAAGTGGACTATATAAAATGTCTTTATAGTTACTCAAGAGGTAATTTTAATTGTGATTGCAAATATTCTGATTTGTTATTAGCACTACTGAACGCACCTCGCAATTCAACGGATACATTGGCGACTGTAAACCCATGTAGTGTAATTGGAGTAAAGCAAGACATTCTGTTGGCAACGTGGTCGATTTTAAACGGATTGTACTGACCTGGCTAGGAAGGTAATACTATAGTGGGGCTAGATATGTAGTGCCATTGAAGGGCCAATACATATTAAATGCAGGCTTGTGCTGGGGTTTACATCAGTGGCAGCCTACATTAATTCTATAATGGGCCAAATATTATTTGCCCATAATGAACCTGGAAGATGAAATCAAGGTTTGCCATCATGGATCTGTTATGGATTTATTAAGTTCATTCTGGCTTGTCTTCGTTATGCCATTAAATTACCGCTGCCACTGTGTAGCCAGCATTGCCAAAATCATTCCGGTAACTTCGCAAGTTTTCTGGTTTATTGGGTAGCTGTCATTTAAATCCATTCAGTTGTTTCAGGTATGGTTCTTCTTGCTTGTGCTCATTCGCAATTTCCAGAGTCTTAAGGTGTGTCAAAAAAAATTTTTAATTTACGAAATTTTAACGCAAAATTTAGCGAAATATTCCCAAGCCTACTAATAATCTTTTGCCTCTGGAAATTCTTCCTCTGCATCGAGAAAGGTTTTTTGCATACGAGGAAACGTATGAACTCTCTCATGGGATGTTTCTCGTCAACGCATATTTTCTTACATATATTCCATTATTACTGAATTCAAATTCCATTTATTTGTTTCCAAATTCTGAAGAAAAATTGTATTAACTTAATTTACGCAGGAACTTGGAAACAACCTTTTCCTACGAGATCAATTCAACGGATCTCGCTTTGGTAATTGCTCTGAAAGTGGCGTCTGGAGGGAAATCATTTGCTGCCGCATTTGTGCCGATTCCAGCTGTCACGGGGAAAAAAGAACTAGAAGAGTTGATGGATGGAAACCAATGGAAAACTCACGATTACAAGAAATATTCGATTGTAAATATTTTTGACTTCAAAATCGTTTTTTAATTATTTTCTGGAACTCTATTTTAGAATTTATTTTTCCAGGCAAAAGAAGGAATGTAAAGAATTGCAATAAGAAATATTCGAGCGGAAATTCTGATGACAAATGAAGAGAAATCTGTTTTAAAAATACGAATTTTTGCGGTTTGATTGTTGTCTTGGTGTTCAGTTTTTAAAAGTACGCTTTAAAAAATGTCAAGTAATTTAAAAAACACGAATAATGTAGGGTGCTTCCAACAACGATTTCTCTTTTCTCGAAAATTAAAATCGGCAAAGTGGGATCGAAACTAAAAATATAAACTTGATTTTGAGTCCAATTTACAACTACTTTGAGAGTTCTGGACATTGCCGATGAAAATAAAAGGTCATGTTATAAAACATTGTCTCAGTTAGAAGGAATGCGAGAGACGAAGCAGTTCTTCTCAGTTGACGCCACTTTACAATTATTACAAAACATCTACAAAAACTTCTTCAAATTTTGTCAAACATAAGAACACTTATTTTATATTATAAAGTTCTGTTGAAAATTCCGGTCGCAGAATACAAAATGTAGCCAATTAGAAGTCATAACTGCAGGTATTTTTCTCAACTGACGTTTTTTAGGACCCGGTGTGACCTTTTAACTTCTGTCGCAGGCATTTTTGACATAGTCTTATATTACAAGATTTGAATACCCGTCTGCAAAATATGATGGAATAATTATCAGTATTTTCAAATATTTTCATTCGGCCGCATCTTCCATGAAAACGTTGAAAACGGATATTGGATTTGATATTTACGAATTGTGTGGAAAGTAATATGAAAAGAGTTATTTATTTGAGTTTTCGACAGCTACCAAAATGTGGCCTTGAGAAAAAGAATTCCTGCTTCTACGCGTCTCCTTCACTTTCGAATGTGAGACTGAATATTCTGAACCTTGACTTGATGTCCGGTCGATATGTAAAGAGTCTCCAATAGTGTTTGTGTACTGTATGGAAATTTAGTCTGCATTTCCTAAAAAATAAAACCAAGACTGTGATTAACTTAAACACGTAATCAAAAGATATTCAGAATTTTTCAAGTACCATTGCGAAATTCAAAGCTTTGTTGCTTCCAAACTGTTCTCGACCTCAACACATGTGCAAGTAATACCTACTTGACTTTATTTAATTCTGAGTAAGTCCAAATATTACGTTTGACTAAATCGCACTTGAGGTTCTAACGTCAACAGATAAATGTTTGATATTAGTCAACTTTGTTCAGAGACAATATTTGCAGATCCGCATATTTATTTTCACATTAGTGCCCGTGAGACTCTACAAATGGACCGTTTTAAAGTTTCTGCGTCCATCCATCCAATATTAACTACCACTTATTTTTTCCACATGCCACTCCTCCAGACCAGGCTAATTTCATAGGTTTCCTAATTTTTGCCCATTTTCGTTAGCAATTCCGCTGAAATTTATAAATTCTCATAAATCAATGACCACGAGGATTCCCAACCGTCGTGACGAAATCAAAGTTTAAAAGAATTTCTGCCAACATGTGGTTTGTATTTTGCCACCACGTGAAATATTTGGAACCAAACATTTCCTACAAAAACGGATATTTGTAGGAAGTTTTGAAAACTATTTTGATTCGAAATAAAAGCATATGGATTCTGAAATCACAAAGAAGTTTGGATTTTCCAACACCAGTTCCTTTCCGTTCACCACAAATCAGGGTTGGGTTTTTTTTTGTTTTTTTTTCAAAAAAACCAAACAACCAGGTTTTTTTTGTTTAAACTGGGTTTTTCAATAACATCCCAAATTTTCCTTCCTCCAACGTATAGCTCCTCAGGGGTCGAGTAGTTATCCATACCGTATTCGTACTTAGAACCGTACTCGAATTGTTGGGCCAAATTCCCGCTTGACCCGGACTTGTGTTTTAAGCAGGGTGGCTTGATTTAAATCACGTTGATTTAAATCTTGATTTAAATCAAGTTTTAAATCACTTGATTTTTTTCAAATAAATCATTGATTTAAATCAAAATTGACTCTTCGACTTTTACGGTAAGCTAAAATTTAATTTCACATCTGGAGACGTCGTAAAACGCGCAGTTTTGTGTTTTTATGAATTTTGGGCATGAGATCATTTTGGATTTTTATCATTTTCAGTATAATTTGGATACGTCATATTGATTATTTGTCAAGCTGTCACATAAAATTTGATATGAGTGAGTTTTTAAATATTGTATATTACTAGAACTTCTGCTGGGGACAATTGTTATGTCCCACAGAAGATTCTGTCTCGTTTCAAAATCCAGGGACAAAAATAAGTATATCCCAATCCCGTCCCGAAATAACACGCCGACAATATTTATGCCCTGAAATTTTCTCGTCCCTAACAGATACTCAGTAGCTACAAAAACATCCCAATACCCAATCTTTCTAAAAGAGTACCATTTAAAGTGGCAATATTTTACTGTGTGAATTTTGCATTTTTTAAATGTCACTCTTATACGGAGAGATATTCGCACTTGTTTAAACGGTATATTCCGAATTTGAAATAATTTTGCTGTTCCTACATACTCTATCATCCCGTCCCGAATCACTATATATGTTCTCACTATACACGTTATATATATATATTTAATTATAAATATATTTATATACTAATAAAAATCCAAAAGAGATTGGTATCCGTCCTACACAGCGTTTGGCTTCAAAGACAAAACCGAATTCCAAATTGCTACAATGTAAAAAATATTGCTGATATTTGGAACTGGCCTTTAACCAGCTTTTTGTTTCATATTAGGTAGTTGACTTGCTTTTGTAATTTTCTCTCAATATATTTTATTATTGTTCATCATTATTAAGTTTTATTGGTACCAAAAGTGTACAATACTACGAGGAAAATAAAAATCCAAAAGTTTGTATGGTTATTCTATCGTACGATAAAATTTTGAATTTAAATCAGAAAATATGGATTTAAATCAAAAAAATCCGATTTAAATCAAATAAATCAGCAACCCTGAAAAAGCCCCTCCCTGAGTATTTTTCGGGGGGACAGTCATTCAAGGAACAACATTTTCCATGACCTTGAACATCGTTTATAGCGAGAGCTAAATGGGAAATGGGAATCAAAACGACGGTAGCCTTCTCGCTGTGAATACTTTATATCCGCCGGGAATACTTATATCCGCCGGGAATAAGTCGGGCATACATTATATCCGTCGGGAGTGTGGTTTCCGACGGATACAATCCGCCGGGTACGAACCAGTCTCCGCCGGGAATAAATTATTTCCGACGGAAAAGCTATTATTGCCGACGGTAACGGTCACGAGGTATTAACCTGCGGGAAATTCAAGCTTCCCCCATCTCCTTAAGGCATACCGGCGTAATTGCAGGATCGGTAGACATTGAAAATACAGAAAGAATATACGCTAGGCTATATCATTTGAACACATTTGCTCGTTGGGCCATGAATTATGAAACTCACTCATAATACATATTTATTAATACTTACACAAATCATGCACATAAAACAACTACAGTATTACATATTTTCTAACTGCATAATCAGTAACAAGTTCCATTAAAAACATGCTTTCGCCGTCCACTCCCAGCAACCTTTGCTACACCCAAGTGAGTGCTGGAACCGGCACCGGTTTCAACAGTAAATTCAGTTGACTCAACCGTTTGTGTAATCCCGGCTGCTTCAATACCAGATGATTTCTTACCGCTTGATTCCTTAAGTCTTTTTATGGAATCCTTCAGTCGGCTAATGACATTAGGAAGTCTTATTGGTACATCCTTTTCCTCCCACATTGGAGTATTCTCAAGAATACACTTATTGCAATTGAAATATTTTGGGAGCTTTCGAAGACCAATTGCATCTCCAGTTGCAATGAACACGTCCCTTCGACTTCTGATATTCTTTTTGTTCAGCACTGGAGAAGCATTGAGACCTGGGTATACCCTTCGGACGTCTGCCATAAATTTTAAAAGCTGGTACCCCGGATCAGAGCCAACGTGCGCAAGAATATTCTGTCTATAACAGAATTCTCCTGGAAATTTGGATTCACATTAGAAGCAAAAGATACTTGGATTTAAAAAGTACATAATTTATCGTTTAGCACTAAGCAAACTTTGCTACTAAGAAATGGTATTCATATTTTAATTTTGAAGTAAGGGTAAAACAGTTTACCAATGTACTCGTCAACCATCTCGTTGTTGCAATGAGCAAGTTTCAGCAGTTTTTTCAGCTCTCGCCATAATCTTTTGATTCCTTGTGTGTGAACACTGATCAGATTATTTTCGAGTGCATGTTGTGATAGTATTTCGACCTTCTTGGATTGATCCTTTCCTAACATATGTACAACTCCATACATCCATGGTAATTGTTCGTACAGGGAAGAATTCAGTCCTTCAACTGTCACTGGGAGAATGTCCAAAATGTGTTCACTGTGATTTACTGCGTAGTGTCCTTTAAAATGGCAAATCACATCGCAACCGTTGTATCCAGCCCACTTGTCAGTCAATAAATAAGAGCCTGAACGAATATGTTGCTGTAACGCATGATTTAAAGTCCCCTTCGTCCGGTCATCAACGCGTTTGGCAAAGCTGGAACAATATATTATACAATTTCAGTTTACTACCAAATATATGCGACACAAGTATAATACCGTCTTTACTGTTTCATCTACTTAACTTTTGTTAATTAAAAATTTATGTGTACAATGTAATGTCAACTTAGATTTGCAAATCATTATTCTTAAATAATATGAATATTTTTCGTACACTTTTTTTCTCACAGAGCTTAAAGGGACATAATGTTGAGTATGCCCCAGTATAAGTTTTTGAAACAAACTGAAACACGTCCAGGACTATTTTCAATCAAAAATAATATAAATGTACAGTAACAATTGTTGTCTAACGTTCCGAAAACTATGTACCATTTTCTAGTAAGTCGACTTATTCCGCCAAAAACCCACACTTGCTCTGATTCCATTTCCAACAATCTTCCACGATTGTACTTTCTCTCGCAAATGTGACTTTCATCTGCTTCCACAACGTCGTCGGGCTCTCCAATTGGTTCATAATCATGTCCCTCTACAGCATTTTTCCGAAACAAGCGAAACCATTTTATTGTGGTAGGTTCGGACACATTGCAATGGAAAGCAGCATCTGTTACCCCCATACGAACATACCACGAGACTAGCAATTTCAGAACCTTAGAAGGTTGTAGTTTCTTTTTCCCTAGCAACGTGTGTTGCAAGGGTGATGTCTATTAGAACGATATGGCAGCTGTATGCAATCGTGATCCGAATGTAATTCGTTTATTTAGTATTATTAATTCCAATTATTTAACCTTTTTACACTTTGAATTTTTTGACTGACAATCCATTTGCTTGCAAATCCACACAAACCCAATAATTTTTCTGCTCCTATCATTATGTACACTCAGTTCACCGTTACAACTTAGGCAACTTGCCTTAGTTTCTCTGGATGGAATGATGTTGTAATGTTGTAGGAATTCAACTGCTCTGTAATTTTGTACGTCAGTTTCTTCACCAGATACTCCAGTTGGCCCCAAGTAGCTCCCAAAATTGAAAAAGGTACACAAACCGTTTTTCAGGATAAAATCTGGAGCAAGAGTCATTTTGAAAGAGAGAAAACCCTGTGGAATTAATTCTTGTCTTTCCCAGTGTAAATTTGTTACATTACTTGCATAAAAATGTGCAAATGATTTCATCGAATTGATTGGTTGAAGTATCGGCGTATGCCCGTCATGTGTAATACTGGCAATGTAATAAAAATATTCGCACTACATTAAAGTACAACAACCGAAAATACAGTGGTTTACGCTAGCAGGTTTGTTCAGAACTTATACCATACTACAGTATATACCTACTGCAGTATGAAAATTCTTACTCCATGTTAAAACTTTCTCCGAAGTGTTTGTACTTTCTCCAAACATTTACACATTTCTCTGACCCGTTCTCTTACCCCTGTATTTTTTCAATACGGTAGTAGTTTCCAAAACGTGTAACCATAGTCGATGTTTTGTTTGCAGTGATAAGATCCACAACGGGAGTCTTAAATCGTTTGAGATTCATGGAATGAATGAACCGAATTATCTGCATTTATTACAGGAATGAGATCTATATGTAGCATTTCAAAAAAGATTGTTTATAAAATGAGCAACTTCATTTGATTTAACAAAATTGATTCAAATGCTTTAATTTTTTCAATTATGCACTGTATTTGCTAATTTTCTGCATGCCATTACGAGAATATACCCCTGCTGTAGAATCCGCTTCGGTCTTGTAATTTAATCGTTGTGTGAAACCTATGCCTCGTAATACCTCCCTGTGTAGCTGTCCTTCCAGTCGTAGGTGTATATACACACCACTCTGTCGGCTTTGAAACATACTTTAAAATCGAATATTATTTGCGTATGTATGAGCATGTAATGATAATTATCAGTGAATGTTTTCACAACCAAGTTAAAAATGCACGAAATTTATGCAACGTAAAAACTTACATTCACTGGGTTCTTGGTTGGCAAGTTTGGACATATATCCGAGGCACCCATTTTTTGTAGCCTGTGCTATTGAAGACCAAACTTTCAATAGCATGCTTTCTGGAGCAAATATTAGCCATTTATCACTATCTTCTCCCAAATAGTGCTTTCCCGTTTCATCATAGCTATAAATCCATGGATCACGTGTTGATGGTCTTTTGGAGCTACAAGTTGCCTTGGATGCCATAGCTATATTAAAAGTTGGACGTGAATGCACAGGTAAAATAAAATCGACAATCGCTAGGGCATAAGCACTGAAAATCGTGCCACAGCAACAAGTTCTTGTAAATTTTCCTATTTTCCCAGAAAGTAAAAGCAATATGTCACATGCAAGTATATTACTGGTTGCTGCTTAGAAAATATTTTAGTTTGCCCTGAATATAGTCGTGACCTTTTTTGTTGCACTTTGTGCATTATTCTACAGATCTTTATAATCTTAATAATTTTTTCGGAGTATACAGTGATTGCAGGACAGTCATAAATATTTTTTATAATAAATATGTAATTAAATATAAATTTATATTAAAATATTACCATCCACTTCAGTACTATCCACCTTATATTTTCAGTATCCTATATCCACTATCCACCCTGTATTACATGAAGTGGATGGTAATATTGTAATACAAATTCATACATGCAGGTGGATAGTGGATGAGGATACTGTAAATATAAGGTTTAAGGTGAATAGGGGATAGTGAATAATTAAAATATAAGGTGGATAGTACTAACATGATGTGGATGGTAATTTTTGAATACAAATTTATACATATATACCTTTTCCGTTTCATAGATTTGCTCCAGATTGATCCAAATCCCGACATTTTTAAACTATCAAGCTGAAGAAGTTGACGAATCCGAGTAAGCGAACATAACCTTAGCGTCTGTACCAAATGATGGACAGTTATTTAGATATGTGAGGAGTATTTTGGTCTAATTTTTAGGATTTTAGCAAAGAAGCTACCGATGTTGGTTGGGGTGAGCATTTATCATGTATTTTTGGATTTTTTAACTATATTTTCACTGTATTTTTATTCATCAGCGCACTTGAGGAAATCGAGTCAGAATTACAGGACTACAGGACTACGAAGGCTCAGTAGTTTAAGGAGAAAAACGCTGTCGAAAAGATTGACGAATAAAATTAAAAAATGGGAACTGTCTCCAGAAATAATCAGTTGTTGCTGACAAAGTTAGTCAACGTAATAGAAACATTAGATTTTCAAGCGGCTTCATCCATTGTAAATGCCGATCTTAATAAACCACGGGGAATACAAAAGGCAACTCAAGCTGTGGAGCTTAAAATATGTTTAACATTACAGGTATTTTATTTACAGTGAAAGTTTTACCATGCTTTGGAATGATTTTAGATATATTATTTTTAGGGTTTTTAAGCGTGAATACAATTATTATTGTCGTTAAATGTTTTAGCATCGAGTAATTCATGTTTACTTTGTACAGGAAAACATTCATCCTACTCTCCTAAGAATGTAAGCAGTTACATGCGCAAAAAAGAAAAGTATAAAAATAACTTTTCCTTAAACTTGACGTCACACTTAGCAAAACAATTCAGGCACTACGGGAACGTTTCGTCCCTCGATTCTTTCAGTTCCTTTCAGGGATTTCGTCTTCCACCCCTCCTTTGTATTAATTAAGAATTATCGCCATACACTCAATTCTTAGGGTGGTTGAAATCAATTGATGTCGAAATATTTACATCACTTGTTAAAACTTATACCACCTCAATACAAAAATTTACGATAAAAATGTTAAAGCTTTATTTGATGAAGCTCGTAATTGATTATCAGGCTCTTCATCTGACTCTTCGAAGAGTAAGTTGATTCCGAGTACTTAATACAGGGTTAGTATTATTCTGCAAGGTTAATTGACAATATGATTTTTGGCAGTTGTGACTGGGTGTACTTGCGATTTAAGGATACTAGGTAATTATTTCGGGATAACAAGAGTTCTTGCTAATTCAGACGGGGACACTGAATGCCAGGGGTCCGGAGAAGGGTAGTTTCACTGAAACTTTCTGATATTTCACTCGTTATTGTACTCATTACTGTGTTTCATTAATTACTTTAATTCTCATATCAGTGGATTCTTCGGAAATGTAGCATTTTATGATGATCTTGAGCAACTACTCTAAGGTCTGGAACGTGCTGTCAACTCAGAAAATTTTATTATTAGTTTTTTCCATATTACCGATTCCAGTTTAACTCCAACGGCTAATTCACCTTCCAAGTCACATTCCATTGACTGGACACAATTGGAATTGAATGGTATAGAAATTGTTTTTAATCCATCCGTCACCGTCTGGGCAATTTGGACAATTCAAGCCTTTGCTAATATTTATTTTTCCTGTGCAATAAATCTAGTTCACATTTTCGATTGCTTTCTCTGTATTTTGGTATTATAATTTTATTAAACACAATTTTGGTGGAAACATGGAAATCAAATAAGTATTCGACTTTAGATGAACATGCGGCTGCTCTATGCTGAACTTTTCACTCAAGCCAACAAGCCAAATTTCAAAAAACACATTGTGGGCAGAGGTGTCTCTTAGGATCATGTGAAGAAAGACCGTACACATTAATTGAATTCAGTTTTTTGTGTTTTAAATTTAAACCTGTTTTTCTCTTCGTGCATTCAGTCAATAACGGATGCCATAACTCACTTGTAATTATGTCTTCTACAGTTAAAAACAAATTAAATTCATGTACCAAACAATCCACCGTTTTCTTATTCTTTAACTGTAATATACGTAGGTTTGGTCAAAAATTGCTTGTGAATTGTAAACGCTTCATTTACCAGGTCAATGAATGTGAAATATTATTACCGAGGTTCAAAATTTATTACAAAAGAAATTATTTGTCAAGTGACTATCGTTAATATATAGTGACAACGAAGATACAATGAAAACATAATCATTATGTAAGTTGTGTCAGCTGTGAATTAAAACATTATATTCTGGTACTTCTCATAGCATTACTCGAAATTGATTAGAATTTTATTCAGAAACACATCTGAAATTGTGTAGTTTGGATACTGCAAGGGCAATGCTTTATAATACCAATTGCTAGGAGTTCATTACCCCCAGAACAATTACATTACAACGTGCAGTATTCAGGTCCACACAGTAGTGTAAATTCAATTTTACATATCCGTCAAAACCTATAACATAAAACTCTTTATACACAAATATTTGCATTTATTTAAACATTCATGAGGTCTCAAAACAATTACTTTTAACGAAGATCTTCTTTAGATATTTTGATCGAAACACTCAGAAATTGTTTGCTGGGTGCAGTAAAATATGTAATATTTGATCACACAACCTTAGCTGCAACTGTCTCCACCTCGCAGGTGCTGCTGTACCTAGCGTTGTGAGACCGTGCCAGTTCCCTGTTGGAAATTATTTCCGACTACCCTAACAGGGTATGGGAAATTTTCCGGTAGCCCCGACAGGGAATGGGGTTACCGGTATGCCCGGTTGTTCCGACAGGGAACGTTACCGGTATACCCCGTGTTCCAATAGGGAACGCCGGGAACGTTACCGGTAGATTTCCGGCTGCACGACCACATCTCGTTAAGAACAACCAAAATTGGGATTCGTTCCCCGCTTAAATATTTAAATGCAAAATTAAATAAATAAGTATTAAAAATGAGCTGAATTGAACGACTAATTGATTTAACTGAACTTGAACTGAGCTGATATAATTGCAAAATAAATTTAAACTGAACTGAATGGGCGGTAAAAAATTACAGTGAAGTTGAGTGAACGTTTTATTTGTATTTTCACAGCGAACTGAATTGAACTGAATGTGTTTGGAATCCATGGATTATGGAGTTGAACTTGAATTGAATTGTACCTCGAAGTTGCAAGCATGCTGTGGACCGTTTGATGAATGTTTAAAATCAACGTCCAACGTACGTAAATGCGTGGCGATTAGGTATTGGCATATCGGGCATTTTTTAAATATCGTTATCGTTCATCCTAAAAATGACGATAACGATATCGAAGGACGGTATAACGATATTTGTTTCAATTTGAAACGCATCGTTTAATAATATAAAATATAAAAATAATCGACCGACACTGCCGAAGTGTTGATGATTAATTAAATACTCGCCTTATTACTACTGTTTATAACAAAAAGTGCCACAAAAATGCATTGTTCGGAAAACTATCAAAGAACTTTTCTTTTTACTGGTCCCATTCGGAACACCGAGACTATAGTTGGTATTAATTGAATGAAAATGGCACTGACCAGAGCTGCGTTCAAGTCAAGTTATTTTAGACAACTAGACTTGAACTTGACTTGAACTTGACTTGAACTTGACTTGAACTTGACTTGAACTTGACTTGAACTTGACTTGAACTTGACTTGAACTTGACTTGAACTTGAAAAAATTGCCTACGCGAGGTATCCGCACTTGTACTTGATGAATCAAGTTTCTCAAGCAACTTGAATATTCAAGTACTCGATTTTCAAGTTCATTTTATTGAACTTGAACTTGATCATAACTTGATGTTCAAGTTGGGCACATAACTTGACTTGAACGTGAACTTGTACTTGAACTTGATTATTCAAGTAATTTTTTCGTAAATGAATAAACAATACTAGAAATTTCGTTCACACTATTATAGCTAATAATGGCTAGGTCGTGATTAGGATAAACTAAACGGCATGCGGATGATATTCTTTACTTTAGAATTGCTAAAAAATTTAAAATACTTGATCAAATAACTAAACATTGTTGTCCAATCTAATTTACTAAGTTGTACTATTAAGAGTTTGGAAATCATATTACTGGCCTGTTCACATTAAAGTTGCACTCATCTGCAAAGCAAAAGCAACAAGTCGGAAATTTTAATTATTCAAAATTCACAGTATGGAAACAGGACACAAGAATTATTCTCGACCACTGGGCATCGTGGAAGCGACTTTAATGTCGATGGAATGAAAACAAATACAAAGTTGTCATTATTATGATGATTGACGCCCAATATTATTTTTAGTGGGATGCACTGATGCCACTATTTAGGCATTGCTTACATTGCTTTTCAGTAACAAAAACTTCGATCCAAAACGATTTTTTAAATAAGGGGTATACAGTTCTTTGTATCCCACTTTAATCTGATTGTAAATATATTCAATCTAGTACTGTTCTAGCTAGGGATGGCAAATACGATATTGGTGAGACGATAATATCGCAAATATCGCCAAATTTACTTGCGATACTGATGACGATAATTATCGTAAACATCATCGATAATATCGGCATATCGGTATCGCGTTTATATCCGAATGGGGCTCATGGCAACAACTTGAAGGTACTTTAGTAAGCTCAGGAGACAAGGGATGTTTCAAGGAGCGCTCCCTGCTTAAACATTTTATAATTAACTAGTGCCATTTTATTACATATCGTGCGCATATCGCCTGCGCACATTCTCTCTATGATTTCATTCAGCTTTTCGCATTGTAATTCATGAGCCACGTTCTGTCTCCAGCCAAGTCTTTAGTCTATGTAAGTGCATAAGGAATTTCTAATCGTAAAAATTGGGAATGACATTTATTATTGATTTTAATTGCGTTTGCAATTCCCCTTGTGCCACATAATAATAATATATCTCACTCTCACAAAATTCCAGCCTAATCTGGAACTTCTTTAATAATAACTGATATCTTTGGGCGTGGGTTGCCGTGTAACTAATAAGTTATTAGTTTCTAGCAGGGTTGGTTTGGTTTAAACCAAATGATTTAAACCATGGTTTAAACCATGGTTTAAACCAAACGGTTTTTTTTATAAAAACCAATGGTTTAAACCAAACACCTAAAATTTTAATATTTTCAATCCAAAACGCTTATATTTCGTCGTGCACAAAACTTGTACAGTTACTGTGATATTGTGTAATTAAACTTTAGTGAAGTAAATAATACTATTAGCTTTTAGTCTTGTACATTTAGAAATTCGGAATCGTTTGTAAAATGAAAAATGCCAAACTTGTGTTTATGCTGCAAAGTTATCATTAAAATTATATCCAAATTATTAAATATTTAATGCTTTGTGATACTTACTGAGTTTGGGAAATAAGTAAATTTGTTCAAATTCACATGTTTTTTCATATTAATGAATGTTTTGCATTGAAAATTTGTTTAAACCAAAAAAACCTGGTTTAAACCAAAAAAACCCGGTTTAAACTAAAAAAAACCTGGTTGTTTGGTTTTTTTGAAAAAAACCAAAAAAAAACCCAACCCTGGTTTCTAGCTGGGTAATGTAATTCAGAATTTGGATATTCTACGTGTTAATTCAACAACCTTAAATTTCTGAAACTTTTGTTCTATCAGACAATTAGGTATAAGATATTTTTGGCCGGATTTATTAATCAACCATTGTTTGCACAATTTTTGATCATAAATTAGTGCCACTGTCATCATGTCTTCAAAATAAATATCATGGGCTATTTTCACG
Source organism: Allacma fusca (assembly GCA_947179485.1). NCBI lineage: Eukaryota > Metazoa > Arthropoda > Collembola > Symphypleona > Sminthuridae > Allacma > Allacma fusca. The sequence continues at coordinate 74,041,482 of OX359246.1, read as the reverse complement.
TTCTTTGTAGTAGAATTCAAGTGTTAGCTAGAATATTGGCGATATATCGGCGATATACGATATATCGCCATTTGCAATTTTACCGATACCGATATTTGCTATATGAGTCAAGTGGCGATATTTGCCATCCCTAGTTCTAGCACTGCAAATTCAATCACATTTTACGCAGATATTCCTTAAAAAGTAGCAGTCAGGCATGAGAAGTGCGTCATACAGAACGACAGAAACAGGCTTTATTGTGCATGCGTAACAATCAGTTCAAATGATTCAGTTCAGTTCAGTTTTACACTGGAACAGAACCATTGCATTTAGTTTGTGTATCGAACTGAACCAAAATTTGTATGAACCAAACTGAACTGAAATTTTCAGTTTTGAACTGAACTTGTCCGACCACTAATGTGGACCACTGGGCATCGTGGAGGAGAATTTTTATGTCGGTGGAATAAAAACAAACACAAAGATGTCATTATTATAATGATTGACGCCCAATATTATTTTCAGTTGGATGCAGGAGATAAGCTTGATTTCAGTGACAAAAACTCAAGTTATACTCAAGTTTTATTCAAGTACTTCCGTTCAGTGTACTTGAACTTGACTTGATTTTGTAATCAAGTAATAAATTATTAACTTGAACTTGACTGAACTTGAACTTGAAAATTCAAGTTAAAATTATAATTTCGCTTGAACTTGAAGTTTCAAGTTACCAAATTGTCTGCACTTGACTTCACTTGAACTTGATACGCACTTGAACTTGAACGCAGCTCTGGTACTGACAATGAGGATTTACGTAAGGCAAACAAAGTATGTTTTAACCCCGCTGTCAGCATAATTGGTATTAATATTTTTGAAACTGGCGAGAACAATCAGAATCAGGCAGATCCCACGAAGTTTGTTTTGATTCCAGCAGAAACAAACTTGGTATTAATTACAGAGAAGCTGGTTCTGACAATGAGCGAATCCCGTAAGTTACATCTATGTTTTAACGTATGTTTTTATACACTTATGTTTTGAGGAAACCTGGAATTTACATGGTATTATTATGAGCTGACTGACATGATGTTTTGAATTAGTTAATATACATTAAAATGTTGGGGTGAATCATTATTTGGGGAATTGAACCACGTATTTACGATATGGAAACTGACCGATATATCGTTCAAAGTTTACGAGAATTATCGTTCAATTATCGTTTCGAAAATGTACGATATGGACGCTAATATCGTATGACTATATCGGTATGCCAATGCCTAGTGGCGATCAGGCATGAGCAACTGCTGGCAGGATTGAGCCCCATTGACGTCCCGAGATGAAGGGAGGTGGTACGCCCCAGGCTATTTCTTAAATACGGGCTTTAGAGGCTCGGAATTGATGCAAACTTGATCACTGGCATACTACGACCTTAAATTAATTTTTTTAAACCGATCGGGTAACATGATACCAGGCCTGGTTTTGGCCACTTAGAAATGCATTACTAGAGTTGTTGTATGCCGATTTGTACCAAATAAAATACTTTCGTGCTTAAAATCAAATCC